>JAQFVV010000115.1:802500-1183075 GCA_028023455.1 Epiperipatus broadwayi
CATTCCATTTTTATATAGGAAAGGAAGCTGTAGGGCACCCAAGTTTAAACCCTTATAGGGTCAAGTTCCTAAAGCCTAAGACAGAAGGAGAGTGGAGGAAACAGTTATGGTCTTTATTTGTTTGTGTGTTGACAAAACTCAAAAAGAATAGTACATATCTTTTAATTATTCAATAGTTCTTCTTAAAAGTAAGGTTATATATAACACATATAGGCAGTTTTGTCTGTGGACAAGCTATTTTAGTTTGTCATTTTTATATTTCAAATATTAACTTTCTTCAAAATTAATCTGCACTTGCTAGATTCTGCTATTTTTATTCTCTATTTCTATTTTTTTTTTCTCTATGATTATAATTTGGGTTTTAAAGTTTTAAGGATTTAATTTTAAATATTAAAAGTATAGTTTCTAAGAAACATTCAGATTATTTTAATAGGTCAGTTTTATAAATGATTTGAATGACAGAGTATGTGGATATATTGCATAAATAAATCTACAGCTACACATATTGAAAAAAAAAAGAAGAGAATTCTGTTAAATTATTTTTTTTTTGCTTAAAGGTTGTTGCTATAAATAACTTTTTGTTTGTATCTGTATTTTTTTAATACTCAGAAGTCCAGCTGGAAATCTTCAAAGAGAAGAGATAGAATTTTTATAGTGGTGTGAAATTTGTCATGATAGTGAAAAAAAGAAGATATCATGTTATTGTGAATTTATTGTTTTTTTTTTACTAGCAGTTAAAGAAAAATCACATTGTCAGTCTAATTAAATGAGTTGACTGAAAATAAAAAAAGAAATGTATAAAAAAGCCTGGTAAGTCAATTAGAAAAAGAGGTTTTAAATATTGAAACTGGGGAAGAGACAAGCTTTAAATTCTGCAAGATATCAATTTGAAATCTTTTTTTTTATATAAAATTTTTTTTTAAGATTAATATGAACGAAATGGCAGGTTAAAATCTATCTATCTCGTCTGTCTATCAGACTGCCATACAGCCAACACATCATATAAAAAAGTCTAAATTAAAAGTATTCTACACCTTATGATTGATTGAAGTGATTGGCTGCTCATCTATATTTTAAGTAGAAGAAAACATTCACTTGCATTTAAAAGCTGAATGAAAATAAATAATCTGCTGATAAGTATTAAACAATGCAAGTTCCGATTCCAGTGACTAAGTTTAAACCCCAGCAAAATTATAAATATGTGAACAACAGATATCCTCCATCTATTAGAAGAATTGTGCTGAACATGAGAAGAAGAAAGAGTTCCAGTGCCAAATGGTTTCTACTGAAGCAAACAACATCATCACCATAAAAGAATTACAAGCCTCAAGTCAAGCAAAGAAAGACTGTTCCAGTAAACCGCAGAAATTGGTCATATACCCATGATACAGATTGGTACATGTTTGCTGCAAAATGTAGAGACATTTAACAAGCTGAGTTTGAACTCTTGGAAGCCTCAACAAAATAAAAGGGACTGGTAATATGAATTTTCATTATATATTTTTCTTTTGTGATATCAGGGACTATTAGTAAAATTTTTAGCAATAAAGTTTTGTCTCTTATGTCTGAACTCTGAGAACTAATATCGAGTTAAACCATGAATTTCTTCCGTAATAATAGCTATAAGCTTGATTAATGATTTTGTGTATGCTAAAATTCTTATACCCGCTTATTGATGAATTTTGTTTTCTAAAAGGTATTATTCTATATATTAATCTAAATGTATGAAATGTTTGTTAATATGTAACAGATTTTTTTTTTGTATTATTATTTGTTTTTAAATATGTTAGTTATAATGGGGATAAACACACACATACACGGCAATATAACAATACTTGCCACATATATATAAGAGTGTGTGAATGTGAGAATAAATAGACATATAGTATTAAAAATATTAGATTATGTTCTTTTTTGAGTTAATGAGTAGCAATTTCAATAGCTTAGAGAGGGGGAGAAAAGTAATTCAAAACTTGTTTCTGGAATCTTTTTCTTTTCGATTTAACTAACGCTTTTTCTAATTAATCATTCTACTTTATATGTTAAGTTTAGATGTATAAAGATCTAAAAGTATGTGTGCACAGAGTGTTTATTTATTTATTTTTGTATGAAATATTTTTCTTGTGGATGAAAAATTTTAGCAATTTGTTATCCAAACTGATATCCATTCTACCATGATACACATTGGATATTGTCATTACGGGAAAGGGGGAAGAATTTAATATTAATCTTATGAGTTCAATATAATCACTGATTATTATTAGTCATATAATTTTCATTTTTATCTTTAAATTGTATGTATATGTTAGTAATGCAGTAATAAATGTTAATTTGTTTTATTAAACGAGGCATATATTTTCATTAAGAGTATGCTTTATTAGTTGTGATCATTCATTATCACTGGTGAATATTAACTGTTTAAGTTCTAATTTAGACATGCTAAAATTAGCCAAATAGTTATGAATTTCTAAAAACTAAATTTCATGTTAGGCTTAATTTTAAAGCTGTGGCTGGAAGTACCAGCATCGTCATCATCATGTTTTCAATTAATGAGCTAGATAAATGTTTAAAGGCCCTAAATAAATAGTGATTTCATGGTATTATAATAACCACCATTCCATCATCTACAACAGTCAAGGATGATTGAATTGCCACCCTAAATTAATAGTGTAATACGAGCTAGTAAAACTTATGAAGGTATTAAAACGCACTTATCATATTAGAATCTAGGAGATAATTTCTGTCTGATGCATTTTATATACACCACTATAGCTTAAGGATGTTTTGTGTTTATCTTAATATTAGTGCATAAGGTGATATGGGTCTAAAATCAAAAATCTTACATTTTGTTAGAAATAAGGTACCAAAAGAGTTTAAACCCAGTACATTTGAAAAGGTTATAGCATATAACTTTGTCTAGGTTCAGATAACCTAGTGGCGCCCTGATAGACCATATTCATTCCATATTCACTTGTTATTCACTTAGGTGTTCACTTAATATAAAACCAAGAGATACAAGTGGGTAAAATTTACTGTTGGATTTATTGAAGTATTTTCATTGGGTTACCAAGGTACTCACCCACTTGATGTTATTTCATGAGTTATAATGTCTTAATAGTTTATTTAAGTTACAATGTGTTCCTACTTGTTTATTGAGGATACAATGGCTGCCTAACTAGGGTTTGAAATAGGCCAGATACCAGATAACTGAAATGACTACTTTCTAATCATTATTATTAAGATATTATTTTGCTATCTTGGAGTTGATTTATATTTATCTCATCATCATTTTTCTCCCTCAAGACACAGACATTATATATATATTGTGAGAATATTAAGTGGATATGATATTTTAGCTACAATGTATTAAAAATCTTAAGTAGAAATTAATTTAAGTTACAATGCCCTTTTGGTTGATAATTAATATTTTGGCTGCAGTGATTTTAAGGACAACTTGTTTGAATTAATATCTGAGTTATAATGTTTAAATTGAACATTAGTCCCATTAATAATTTAGGTACAATGGCGTATATATTTTGGTCATATAAATAATTTAGTTACAATATATTCATATACCTTTTATACAATTTCACTTAAAAATTACTGCCATTTACAAATTAAGATTATTAATGAAACGATAGGTGCTGTTTAATGGAAAATAATGTATTTGCAAAATTTATATTTTTCTAATTATTTTACAAATTAAAATGTGTTTATGTTTTGTCTGTAGAATAATTTCTGTTCTCAATGTCTTGCATGCCTACTCAACTATCTTACTACTCAGAGGGTGACAGATGAGATCCATCTTAATAAGAAACCACAAATAGAAAAAATGCAAAAACAGCATTTGCACATACAATGAATTATTGATCTATCACTATTCAAAAATCTAGAGACAATAAACTATAGAATTAAAATCTGTTAAAAATTATAAATAGGAAAAAATTTAATCAGTATTTACTGAAATACAGAATATGGAAAGTATAACTTAACCATTAGTTTAATAATTCAAAACATTTTTTCTTTATTATTTGCAAAATGGGTAGATATGTATATATAATTATATTGTACTTACATTTATTTAAAAAGTAGGAGTTGACATTAATTTTTGTGATTAGATAAGATTACTTTATTTAATAAATAGTCTTATCTAATGATTAATTTATTATAAGAATAAAAATTCTTTAAATTTTATAAATTAAAAAAATTACATTTTTTATGCTTTGAACAGATTTTATGTTTCAGTAGATCTGAAAATGTGAGGACTTTTAATTAAATAAAAGGCAAAAGTTGCAAACAAAAAGAAAATTCTCTTTTTAAAGAATATGAAGTAAAATAAGAAAAAGTTAAGATTTTCTAATAGAAAAAAAGAAGTAAAAGAAACAGTTATTTCTGAATTAAAAAGAAATATGACTTTTTTTTTTTTTTTTTTTTGATAAAAACATAAGTTTTATTTAAAAAATTTTTTTTAAAAACTATCCACCTGGAAAAATATTGGACTGCAATTGATATTCAATAGGTACGGAAAATGGTGGATCAATAAAAAAAAAAAAGAACATATATTTCTATAATTCTGATTTCGGGCTCAAAACAGAGAATGGATGTGGGAAAATGATATACACCTGTGTGGGTGTGTGATGGATTGCTAGTTCGCTTTAAATATATGCATTTTAAAATCTTTTGTCATAGAAATTTTTCAATCAGAAAGAATAATGGACAGATAATTAATTTCCAAAGTAATACATTAATTAGTTTGATGATGAATCAAAATTTATATTTTTGAAGACAGCCTTGTGTTAAAATTGTAATATTAAAAGCCTCTATATTGTTTAGGGTAGAGAATGACCCCTTATTATTTATCTAGATTCACTATTCTCTAGCATTTGATGTATTCAAAGAGACTTTTGCATTAATCTACCAAGAATCAAGCTACATAATGAAGCATGTAAATCATTTGTAGATATTTTTGGATGATATAACCAGAATTACCACTAGAAAAGTTTATAAAATTTCATTATCTTGCTGATAACGATTATTGAGATAACTAGTTGCTATAATATAACTGAATCTATTCTGCAATCAAATGTTTATAAAAAATTCTGATTTGCCCCTAAATTTAATGTGCTATTCCTATTGCCAGACAGATTGCTACTTAACCTTTTGAGTTTATTAATTTTTGTACTTAATGGAAATCATCAAGATGGGATCCAGAAGATCTCACCTTTGATAATCTCTGGTTTGCTATCAGTGTCTAAAATATTATTATTTTTCATTGAATGTGTTCTGCCTTTACTTAGTGATGATTGTACTGATCTGATCTTGATGTGTGCAGAGTCCAATTTATCTTATCTAGCTGTACACTCATTATATTATTTTGAAAATAATACACACAAAAAATGGTTTAACTTAATGAGTTCATCATTCTGAATATGTAATATTAATAGCTTGTTAGTTTTTCAATTAATGATTTTCTGGTTGATTCCCATAATTTTAATCAGTCTTAATTATGCATGCATAGTTTTTTATAGTATTGAACTATGATGTTGCATTTCTTATAAAGTACTTTATTTTACTCTATTAATTATTCTTCATTAACTTTTCAGCACAATGAGCTCTTCAACATATTTCATTCCTCATATTATACTTAGCATCAAACTACTCTCTGGCTATGTATTTAATGTTCTGCTGATATTTTAGATGTTTCATTTTGTTTTGAGATTTAATTTATTTAAACTACTTTTATTATTATTATCTCCATGCAAATTAGGATATCTAGATTATTTTGGTATTTGTATAACTCTACTCATTATGCATTTTAATTATTTCTAGAGTGACTTTTAATGTCTTATATTGCTGTTATTGTTGTTATTATTACTACTATCACCACCATCACTTTAGTCAATATACACTAGAACTGACCTACCTGATAACACACTTAAGAGAACTGAAATTACTTTCTTGCAATCAATTTTATCAAACACATCTAATTATTTTTACATTATAATACATTACACACAGCAATATATTTAATGTATTATCTACATGTGTAAGTCTAATCGCATCTTTTTGAAGCATAACTTAACTACTTGGGATTAAGTAAAGAGATCTAGACATCTTTATTTTACATATATAGCTTTGCTAGATAATATGTAATCCTTATAACTTGCAATGTGGATATTATTGGCTGCAACTTTGATCATTTGCATATCCAAATTATTAACTCACACCTGCTGATTTAAAAGCTGTTATTTCACTTCTCTATCTAAAAGAATTTTTATTATGAACAGAGTATTTATCTACATATTCAAACATGTATATCAAAATTGATTAATCAAATCCCACATAAGAATGAAAATGAACTAATAGTTTAATCATATGTATTAATGTATAGAAATAAATCAACAACTATTTCTCTGTTCATTTTACAGAATTTCATAACTAATTTCTTAATTGATTCAGGAGATAACAATCCTATTCCATATGTTAACATGATAATATTTAATATTCAAAATAGAAATGCACTATTCTTTTCAAGAGTGAAAAAAAAATTGAACCTTTAGAAAAATGCATTTTTTCCTGGCATATTATTATAAATTAAAATATATTGTGAAAAAAAATATTCAAAAGCATATGAACAATGCTAATGAAGGAACATTGTCTCATAAATAGTAATATTTTCTTGTTGGATGAGCCAAAATGTAAAGAAAACCTAAAATGACTGTCAAATTGTAATGGTAAAATAAGTACTATTCACTGTATAGCTTGCAGATTTGGGTAATTATGAATATAAAAAAATATAATTGAACAGGGCTAGTTAGTCTGCAAGTGCCTCATAGATTTGGGCAACCACAGGTAATATATAAAATCATGAACCAAGTGGTTTTCTTTACTTATGCATTAAATATTTTGGTAATTTAAATATACTATATAAATGTTGTATTTAGGCAATTAAAATATATAATAAAAGAAATAGACAAAAATGTTGATCCACAAATGGCTCTATGGCAGTTTAAATTTATATTTACAATGAATTCATGAATTTGTAAGGTGCCAATTGTCCAGAGCATGAGTATCTTGTTTGACAAATAAGATACAATTTAATAAATGATGGCTTACTTGATGATAAAGTATAGTATCGGATGTACAATGAATTATCTTAATTGTAAAATAAATTATGTAATAAAATAGTTTTATAATGATTTATGCAATAGGCAAATCAAAGTACTTAGGTTAATAATAATAATATAAATTTATTGAAATAAGCATTAACTCATTGAGGTGGCAAAAATAAAGATCATAAATCTAATTTATCAACTGCAATCTAATATATATTTTTATAATTTATCCCCCCCCCCCTTTTAAGATTACAATTAATATATACGATACATATTTTAAATCAATAAAGCATACATTCATAAAATGATTAAAGACAAACTCTTTCTCACAGTATAGGTAATAAAAGTTTTTAATATTGTTATTTTTTTTTAAACAAAAAAAAGTCATATTTTATATTGTTTAAATTATATTGAATGATAAGTAAGACTATTATTAATGAAAATTATTAATAAAAAAAGGATGACTAATAGATGTTTTATCATTATGCTTTTTAAACATTTTTTTAAAGAAGTGAAACTTATCTAACAGTGATAATTTAAAAGATTTTTATTACCTTCTATTACCACATTTTTGCATATATATGACTTTAGCTGATATTGTATTATTTGAGTATATTTCCTTTGGTACCTTTTTTGCTAGCCAAACACAAAAACTGGGATCCATAAGTAATTTGAATCATTAGATGGTATGCAATTATTATTCCTGCTGATATTGCAATCCATGGTAAATTCAATGATCTTAACTCCTTGGCTGTCAGCATAGCATTTGTGATATCCATTTCATTTTAATCATGAAGATACCAAACAAAGGGAAAGCTCATGCCCCTTGCATATTTCTTTACTATATATCCCAAATATATTTATAAAAATAAGATGAAATAAACATAAATTTTTAAGCAAAAGAAAGTTTGTATTCTTGCTGAAATCATTTTTGTAGATATGACAACACAAAACACAGTCTTTTCCTTTTACCAAACACTGGCATTTGACCATGTGATTCTCTTTCTTCTAATTCTAATAAGGCATTGTTATCATTCTATAATAATTTAAACAAAATATTACATTTTTAAATTTAACAAATAAATGGTTCATTCAAAACAATACAATATATTTTATTAAACAGATGACCTTTAATTGTTTTCTTTATTTAGTTATTTATATACTACAAGGAAACTAAATGGCATCATGTGTGTACATCACAATATATAGCTATGTTTTTTGAGAATTTACTTTTATTATTATTTTTGAATAGAACCATGCATTTCCAGTTTGCATATTATATTTCATCATGTTGATATGTAGGATGGGATAGATATATGTTTTGAAATAGTCTGAAGAGTTCCCAGTTATGGTATGAAAACTATAGTAACAAGATAATAATTGGTTTCTCTCTATGCATTATTGTGGCTGTTTGGCTAGAATTCATTTTCATAATTTAATTAATTTCACATAAGTGTGTACTTACAGATATCTTGGATGTATTATATGTATAGAAGTAAATGTTTGATATTATGTTGGGTGTGGGTAGATAAAAAGTTAAAACAGCTTTTAAATTGCCCCATTCCTGCTGCTGGAAATGATGCAATAGTGTTTGCTTCTGCTCATGCTGATGTATTGAATAACCATGGTCCAAATCCTCTGCCCCCCCCCCTCCAGAGGAAAATACTACACACAGGTCAACTTAGCTTCAGATAGTTTGGATCTACCACTTTGACAATATCCTCTCTCAAAATGATTTAGTGTTCATTGGTATTGTCAGAGCTAATACTGCCAACTGACAGGCAGCAAAAGTTTTAGAGATTTCTATCCTTTATTTTATCCTCTAGCTAATAATTGTTAGATAACCCATTTACTGACTAGTATTGGATGATTATGAGTAAAAAAGTTCTGAACTGACAAAATCTCAAAAATCTAAGCAAAATTTAACTTTGGTTCTGAAATCAATGAAATATAAAAATAGATTCTCTGGACAGTTTACTAAATCCAATTGACATTTAAAATAGTGTAGAACTAGAAAAATTTCTTTCAAGACATAATGATTCATGAGCAATCATAAACTAGCCTTCTATTAAGAACAAATATCCATGCTTAATGTAATGAATGTATTTCATTTTCTGTAGCAGGCTTATATATTTATATTATGTGAATACAGTTTTCATTCATTTATGTATAATTTCTTGTTAATATTATCATTTTGTTTGATCTCATCTGCCATCATCTTTTAGTAGTATGGATGCTGCAATAACTATTGGTATAAATAGATTGCAGATTTAGTTGTTATATATTTTCTTCAATTGGAAATTTGAAAGAGATTAGATTAGGGGATTAAATGAGGTTGAGAATATTTTTTAATTGATACATTTTACAAAAAAAAATTTATATGAATAGAAGCTTTTCTATTTCATCGTACTCATTTCTGCAATTGAGTTCTTGATTTGTAATTTTAGTAGATTCTTTGTTTGTAATTATGTGTTAGCATCTGGATAAGATTTTATTAATAGCAAAATTTGTATTATAATCAGGCAATATTCAGAACATGAAAAATGACTGATATGATTATTGTTTCACAGCAGTAATGTGTTCATGTTTTCTAGCAATCAGCGCTGCCCTTTGGATTTTGATGCCCAGGAACAAATATGGAGTGGGACCCCTAGTAAATAAATAAAATGATCTTATTTATTTATGTATAAGAACTTTCATTAAATGTGGGTCTCTCAGTCTATTTTATTAATGCTTAAGATATATATTGTACTATTGATTAAAATAAAGTAGCTCGTTACAAGGCCCTGCAAACCCCAAGGCATACACCTCATTGGCTGACCTTAGGGATGCTACTGTTGGCAGGAATCCATGATTGTTCAAGCCCATATAAGAAGCCTTACAAAATCACATGGAATTTTATAGACAGTCTAAATCTCTAAAGAGATCACATCCTTGAGTTTTAATATAATATTACTCCTTGTTCACTTGTGAATAATTTTCAAGGATGACTGATTTAGTAATTTCTTATTTTTTCATTATACCATTTCAGTTTTATTTGTGAACATAGTGAATAGTTTTGTTAATAGTTTAATATTATATCTATCCATTTGATAAATATGTCATTACAAAGCCTTTTTCTAGATGAATTTTGTCAAATAATGTAAATAATCTTGTAAGAAACAGATTTTGTTTTAAAAAATATTTGAATAGGATGATAATTAGAAAAAATCTTCAAATATCTATTGTTATGTATGACTTTTAGTAAGATGTAAATATGTATAATGTCAATGCTCAAACATAGATGCAATAAATATTGGTGAAAATTATATATTTTCATGAATACTTCATATGACAAAACTATTTTTGTTCCATGTTTTTTTTTCAGTCCCTTTTAGATAAACCACAAATAGACTATCTTAGCTTTTTATTGAAATAAATATTAATAACTATTTTTTTTAATTTAATTTCAGTGTACAGCAATATTGTTTTCTGTGAAAGACAAATTGGTTTTTGCATTGTAAATAATATTTTTTATTTTAATATCTTTACTGAAGCTATTAAATAAATTTATTTTAATTGTTTGAAAGGGAAAATTAAATGAAATAAAATATTGTTTTATTATCATTATATTTTCATTAATATGTTTTTTTCAAAAAACTAAAAGAAAAATATTTAATATGTATATTTATAGAAACATATAGGATCTTTATGCCATGCTTGTGCCGCCTATCTTCTTCGACCTAGTTATATACAGCATATCTTACAAGTAATTCATAATTTATATAAATTAAATTTAAAATATTTATAATTGTTTACTTTCATGATATAATAGTGTGTTACATGTGGTTAATGCTAATAACATGTTAAAGCATCTCTTTGTATGAGTGATCAGATAAAATTAATTAGTATTGGTGTCTGAAATATATATTTTTGGAATTAGTATTATTTTATTAGGTTTATCAAAAAATAATTTAACAATTTTTAAAATTAAATGACAAATTCATATTTTTTTTTTTTGTCAAATTTATTCTTGATGATTGCCACTTACTCTCTATATTTTTTTACAAATTTCATCCTGTAATTAGGAAGACAAGGATTAACACATTAAAAAAAAAAAAGATACTGATTTCCATACCAAATTAAATCTTTTGATGTAATAATATAAAGTGGATCATATTTAATTATCTTTTATATAACTTGTTTGGATTCATCTTTGTTATTGAAAAAAAAAAATGTCAGAAGAAAATAATAAATGTTAAAGCACATGTTTATATGGGAAATACAGAAAAATGTATTCCCAAAATTGCAATTTATACTGGTAATATATCTATATTACTCCAAGAAATTAAAAAAATAATATGAGCACTTTTTCACAAACTGTCATAGATAGATGTTTATTAGTCATTTTGTTATTGAATTTTGTACAAGTTGGATTTCAACTTCAGATTATTGATATGGCAGGTTAATGCATTAACCATTATACCACACAACTTTTCAATAAGGTTAATTTAATTGATTCTAAACTGTTATGCTAATTTGATAAATATAATTTAGGATTTAATTAAATCCAGTACTTAAGATTTGCCCATATATAAGCATTTGGGTTGGATAGAATAAGTGGATTCATTTTATTCTTTCCTAAATACTATATCTTGTGTTGGGAGTCAAAGTATTCATTTATTATTAACACTCGTAAAGGGCGCATACACAATGGTTTGACAGGCTGATCTTTGGTGTATTACAATTTATAAACGTGCTCTATATAAAATAAATGCTTATTTAAATTAATATTTTAAAAATTAACAAAATGCTTTGTCATGATCCAAATATTTAATAATATCTAATAGATTATACTCAACCAATGCTTATAAAATAACTAATGAATTATTTATATTTAAAAAATATGCAAAACTGTATTGTCAACTTTCATAATGTACAAATATAAATTCATTTTTTAATGCTTTTATTGATTTTGGAAAATCGGTTTGTTTGTTTGTTAATTTTTGATCGTTTTCAAGTTAGAATGAAGTTTTAAAATCAAGATTTAATATATTTAACTTTAATAGAATTGCTATATAACTAAATTACAGTCTAATCCATTTGAAACATATATCTTTTGATTATGTCAACTAATTTCATAGATATGGAACAGAGGGTGGGAAAATATTAAAAATATTCAATGTACAGCAGTTAACATTTAATCTTAAAACTGATTTCTTTTTAAATAATGGTCATGAAAGGGTAATACGATTTTTTTTTCTTTCAATTTAATATTTTTTTAACATTTTAAAATAGATATTTAACAGACTTAAGTTCAATATAACTTGTTGAAATTTTGTACATTTGTTTAAAATATCTTTGAAAGTAATAGGAAACATTATTTTTTTAAATTTGGGAATTAGTTTCTTAGATAGGAAGAATGGGGAGAATTTTTTAAACAAATGCTCGCTATCATTTTTTTTTTTTGTTACAATTTAAATAATAAAAAAGTAAAAATTCCCCCCACTCTTCCTATCTAAGAAATTTCATTCATATAGTGTTTATATATTAATATTATTATTCACTGTCTGTATTTTTTCAAATATACGTAATTTTATAATTGAATATTTACAAATACAGTAATTAGATAATTAAAAATTTTATCCACTTAGGAGAGCTTTCGATTATCCTAGTAATCTTTATCAATTAACACTTTGAAAGGTTAACCTTCCCACAATTCCGTGATCTTAATATTTGCTGCCTGCCTGTTAATTAAGTCATGTTTGTATTTGTATATTAGCATAGCTTCCTTTATTTTCCTTTTATTGTTATTTTTTCAATTTGCAATATTATTACATTATTAAAATTGAAGTCAAAGCCATAAATGCATGACTTATTATGGTCGTAAAAAACAGATGCTGAAATATTATTATCTACTTTACAATTTTGTTTCAATTTCTGAAGCCGTTTTAATAGCAACAAGTGCTCTTTAGTTCTTTTTCAATGTACATCTCAATTCACCTAGATATCCACTGCCACACCTACATATCCATTTATAAATGATACAATTTTTATTTATAAATGAGGTTTTATCTTAGAGTTATTTATTAATTTGTTTAATGTATTATTTACTCTGACTTATTTACCTTGAGGAGTGTATAGCTTATGTGGGGAAAAAAATAATAAACCCTGTACTGGTCGAAACGGTCTGTTCATGCAACAAGACTAAAAATCCAAGCAAAAGTACCTAGAATCTGATCATGCTTGAGATTCACAGGTCAGGAGCAATCCTGGATTCTAACCTATTTGCCTATTCTTCGTGTCTCTGACCCTATGAACAGCAGTCCCGATAATACAGCATAATTATTTTAATTCCAGGCCCAGAGACACAGCGGTAGAGCATGAAATCAAAATGGTGATGATGTTAGTGACCAAGAGTAGCCCAGGAATTACATTCATTAAAGTTATATTTATTAAGATTAAACTATTAACTAAAGGAAAATTCGAACACAGGATTTACATTTTATATATAAATTTAATATAATATAAAGAAAAATGCAGATATATATATATATATTACAGAAGTATTTGACGCTTGCAGTTACCTTATTTATTTACAAAGTTTGGGATTTCTTCTTACGAAATCCCATTTTACAAATTACTTATTCTGACATTTATCTTGAGGGGGGGTGTATAGCTTGTGTGGGTTCAATATGTCAGTTTCAAGATATTTACATTTATTGCGCTATTGCGATGGATGCATAAAATATAAAAGATCGTGACCAATATGGATTATTGATTGCATAAAGGGTGCTTTATATTTTAGCAGTAAACAGTCTGATAGTTAATTGGAACATACAATTTCAATCATTTATTTATAGTACAAATAATTAATGTATCATGAATGGCATTGTTTAGAAATCACATCTTTTGGAATATATACATGAGAATAAGCAATGCGTTATGTCTCTGAAACTATGTGATATACAAAATCTTTAGGATTTTATAGGAGAGAATGGATTGCTTTACATGTATGCTTAGTTCATTATTTAAAAGAGAAGCAGCTCAATCAGGCATACTTGAGTAATTAGTATTGACTGATTCCTTACAATAGATTTATTATTTTCAATACATCATTGCGACTAACAAAGATCAAACAGGCGGTAATTAAATTAATAAGAAAAGTAACTGTACCAGCATAATATCAAAGGAAATCCGGCTCCTATGGTTTTTTTGAATACTTTATCATTTTATGCTTTAACTTAAATCAAAGTTTGGTATGTCCGCATATTCTAGCAGAGTGATACTGAATGGAGAGGTTGGGTTTCAATGCCCAGTGCCAGCGTATGGTCTTCTGCAACGCTCTCAATCCACAAACCTCGTGTTCCACAGGGAGTAACATATACCCCTGTTTATGAATGATTTAGAGAAAGATGGGTAGCTTCGGACTTGCGACATTTCCAAACAATAAAGCACAAAATATATAAGTATCATAATAGAATTAGAAGAGTATACCAGTAGCATTATACATAAATAATAAAATCAATATATTATATTATAACGCCTGAAAATAGTTTAACCTCTGCACAATGATCTGTTGTAATAATGAATCATCAAGAAAATTATAACCCATCTTTACGTTTGTAATTATTACATTAAAATGTAAGATTATATTTGATTCCCATATGCGTATTACATAATATAAATGGCCCTCCAGGCAGTAGCAGGAGGTGATGATGGTCATAATTATAAAGTTCACGATCTTTAAATGACATTTAACAATAAATTAAATAGCATCCATCCATGAATAAAAGATTTAAATAAAATATTAACCTGGCAAGCGATTTCTACTAAAATAAGCAATAACTTTAACTATTGATTTTAAATGAAGCTCCCGCTTTTCTCCAGATTAAAGAAATAATAACCCCCCTTTCAACTCACGAGGTTGGGTTGTATTGGCATATTTAACAAATAAATTATATATATATCTAAAAAAAAAAAAGTTAACTTTTGAATAGAGCTGCACAAAGCTATATAACTATAATTAAACATGAAAAGAGATTATTATAAATACATTGGGATTATAGAGATAGTTTAGAGCACTTAAAAGAAACTTGGAAACTAATATACGAATTAAAATATAAAAGTTTTGCTATATCTTATTTTTAAAAAAATTAAAAGAGGGTTTTACATATTAAATGCAGCTCTATGCAGGGGATGATTTTACCTCAGGATCTGGTGGAGGTACACACGGATAGATCTATTCTCTCTGGCTCTTTCCAGATTACAGGTAGGTACAGTGCGACAGTCAGCAGTTGAGGTCAGCACTCCGGTGCTTATCTTGTGCCTCCGGCCAGATGGACAGCAACATGTAGCAGACATCCTCCAAGAGATCCGGGGGAAAATGCTTGCTTCCCTCTACTCGCTGTTCATTTTTAGGATCTCTTTTAAAATTTTATTAGCTCCAGTCTTACCAATTCTCAAAATTTTTACCAATTCAATTTTTTTTTTGTTCTCTGTCCTCTTTTATATCTTTCATTAATCCTTTTAAGAATGTGGCTTCTTCATCTGCCTGTGGCTATCTCGGTAATATATTTAATTATATTAGTTTTTGTTTAATGCAAAATTTTAAAGCAGATAAGGCTTGAGATACTTTTTAAAATATTTTAGATTTTTAAAAGATTTGCAAACGAAATAACAAAGAAATTCCTTAGTATTTTAATTAAAATCTTATACTTTTAATTAGCAAAAGTAATCTGACATAAAACAATAGATTACTTCTGCTTAGTAACAAATTCTTAAAAGTATCTCGAACCTTTTTAAACCCAACATATAATTAATAATATATATATATAAAATATATAATTTTCACCAATAACCTTATTAAGATTATTGCTTTGTACATATAAATATATAACACGCGAGTGTTTATTTTTACAAAATGTATTTACATAACTTTCTTTAATTATTATACTTACAGTGTGTGTGTGTTGGCACATACAGTGAGTGCTGTATTACGGACTTCGTAGGAAGTTAGTATGGATGGTGAAGCATGAAGCTCGATGTGATTAGACATCGACTGCTTCAATATATATACTCTTTTTGTATATATCATATTTAATATGTATACACAATTATATATGCATAAAAAAATCAGTAAGTATAATATATATAAAATAAATAAATTTGTTATTTTTAAGATAATTTAAAAATAACGAATGTATTTATAAAACAAAGAACTTTCTAACAAGAAGTAAAATTATACGTATTAAGTGACGTTCATTTACAATATAGCTTTCTTAAACATTTTTTTTAAATAAAAATTTCCAATTAAAGTAAAAATGTTAAACAATTTTCACTTAAAAGAATATTTCATATTTTTAATCACTTATATACTAAATATGATATATACAAAAGAGATATACATTTTAATTTATATAAAAACTATTTAGTGATATATTTATATATCAACAATAAGTGTCTAGCCTATTTAAAGCACCATATAGTTTTACATTTTCATTTACTGTGCCATTGCTAAAACATAAAAATATTAGAGATAAAAAAATTTTTTTATATTAAATTACTAAAAAGAAAAAAAAAGTAATTGTTTCTCGATCACAATTGGGGTTTTTAGATTTAACTTGAAAATAAAAGCAGGAGAGAGGGTCCAGAAATTAAATGGATTCCTATTTTTTATAACAAGGGATTAACTTAATTAATTTCTGGTCACCGCATGCTTTTATTTCAAGTTAAATATAAAAACCCCAATTGTAGTTTTGTAGTTGAAAAGACAATTACTTTTATCTCTATTATTTAATATTCATTTTAAGCATGCAAAAACAAAACATTCTATTCTTGAAAAATATATATTAAAATTTTAGTATTATGCATGGAATTTTGTTAAATAATGATGTAGTTTGTTCTTTGATTTTGTAACTAGGAATGTGGAGATAATTGATTATATTTTTAAAAAAAGTTTACAAATCATAATAATTTGTGATATACCTTTAATCTTTTTTTTTTTAATTAGAACAACAATTTCATTTTTTATTATTTCTAATAACCAGCAGATATTTGCAAATGAGTATTGCCAATTATAAGATTATATTTGTTATTGTTGATAAAACTATTTGCTATTATGTAAATAAAAACAGTACCTTTCTTTTTAAGGGCAAATACATGATTCATAAACCTTGAGTTCCGGAATTCATGCTCTATTACTGCACTAAATCGCACATAGCTTTATAAATATTGAAAGATGTCAAGATTAATTTTTTTGAAATTTTTTTTTTTATTGTATTAATAAGAAAATATATTTGAAAGATGGTTCTGTTTATTCCTAAATATTTTAATTCATATTTTTTGTCATTATACTGATTTATTTAATTTCCGCTTAATCTTTTTTTTTTTAAGATAAGGTATCATTCTGGAACAGACATGAAACGAAAAAATGATCAACATTTAATGATCGATCCTTTTCATAAACCTCAGCGACAAACATCTCTAGATGAAATTGAAAAACCATCTGTACAATTGCAAGAAATTCAATTTAGGTAATATAAACAATGTATACTTATATGTATATACACGTGTTTATTTTTTGTGTCATCTTTGACTATATGAAATTATCTTTTCACATTAAACATTATAATTGGAAAAACCCAAAACTATTATAAATGTCAGGTTTCAAAATGACTCCTTTTGTCATTATTCAAATAAAATTTTGAAAGCATTCTTATCATCAATCTTACATTCACCACTTTCTGCACTATCGTCATTTTAATAAGATATTTATGAATATATTTAGTTTATTATGTAAAGAGTTTTTTTTAATGAAAGCCTATATAAATGTTCATCGTAACTTTGATCTTTGTGAATTTGTTGTTTATGTGATTAACAGCAAGAACACTTAACTCAAATTAACTAGTCTATTTTATCAAGTTCAGACAGACGGTCTTCTTACATGAATAATAGTCATTTTTCATCAAAATAGTAAATTTATAATTAAACTAGCACAATTTTCTGTTATTAAACAATATCTTCTCATCAGTGAAAGCCATTTAGTGTCTTGACTATCTTGACTAGACTTTATTTAAAAAAAACTATTATTTTTTGGTATAGAATTTTCATTCATTATACTAAGAATGTTTTTAAGTTAATGAAACATAATATTTAAAAATAGTTTAAATGTAAAGATCTAATAAAACTATGTTTGCCATTTGCTATCTTGACATTAGATTATTTAGCATAATGGACAATTGCATGACTATAAATATGTATGTTTGTATACATGTATTTAAATATTAACATAACACTATATAACTACTTAAAATATATAAATAAAGGCATCTGAAGAAAATAAGTATTATATATATATGTGTATATAAATAAGCTGTATATTTTTTTTACATATCTATTCTCATAAATATATTAATTTTTAGATCAATATATATATTGTAGCCTTTCACAGCTACAAATTTAAAATAAAGATATAATAATTTTTCAGGCTGACTAGAGAGAGATTAGATTGAATTTCAGTGGTAATAATAGAATGTGTCAATATGCTCACTTTTAGATATTTTATGTCTGATGAACAAACAAAATAGTATCAATATTGTAATGATTGCATTAAAGAGAAAATAAAACAAACTGAAATTTATTTACTGTAAAAGAAACAAATCAGAGTTATTAAAATTAAAAAGTAAACAAAAGTTATCGTATTATTAAAATTATTATTAAACACAGTATGTTTCAAAATGAATTCAAATTTGTAATAGAAAAAAAAAAAATTTCTCACTGTTTCCTTGCCTCTCTTTTTCTTGTTTTAAATTTTAAAGAAAAAAATGTTGATAAAAAAATATGCAATTATAAATTGATTAAAATAAATATGGTAATTTTGAAGGTAGACATCTTGAGGTATTGGGAAATACCTCTTTGAAACTTTCGAAAATGCTGTGAAGGTTATCTGTAAATTGGCTGGGATAATTTATTTAAATCAGAAAATATTGTGCTAGCAGAATGAACCATGCTCTGCGCCTTACAAAGAGGAATTAAATACAACAAATTGTATATTTGCCAGTGGGAGAAGAATATCCTCAAAATTCTGAGAAAATAACTATAAAATGATCTTGCAAACTGAATATTTGTATTGCTAGTGTTCTACAGGTTTTCATCTCTATCCTAGAATGTAAGTCCATATAAGAAGAAAGTTAAAAATCCTGTCCCTAGTCCAAAAAGAAAAATGATGCCCATTGTCATGTAAAAAAAAAAAAAATTCCTTGTCCAGATATTGGAATGATAGTTGCTGACTCCCAAAATTTTAAGAATTGATAATACTAATATTTGAATAGATTGTGAACTTGGAGAATAACCAAATAATAGAGTTTTCCAATTTAAGGATAAATAAACAGTCTTAACCATTTGAGACCTGCCTGAAATAAGAAGAAACCTACCTAAGGAATAAGTGTATTGAATAACCATTCTGAGATAATAATTGAGATGTAAAGTGGAGCAATCAATCAATGAACTATGAAAGAACAAACTGTTACTTAGATTTCTAAATCTAAATATTCCAAAAATTGGAAGTTTATTACTGAAGCAGATGTAAGCTTACATTAAAACAGAAACTTGGTAAGACTGTTTCATATATATATATGTCACATGTGACAAAATTTTAATGTATATATTTATGAACTAATATTTATTAATTTAATTATGATTACTACTATGATATGATTGAGTATGTTTAATACTAATTTATTTTATTTTAAAAGAAATTATATATTTGTCTAGGTATTTATAATCAGTTAAGTGTAATATTGCAAATTTTTTTATGGAATTTTAATTATTAATTTTTTTTAATACATAATAATTAAATCATTGATCTGGCATATGGAGAGGGAGAAAACATATTTTAATTAAAGTAATGAAGTAGAGTGTACATGAAAGTTATTATATAAGTGTAAAATTATATGATAGAAAATACCTCATTGATGGTCTTTATTTATAATTCTACAGTTGGTAGAATTCATTATTTGAGGGAAGAATATTGATTCATTTATATTATTGTTACTATTCGATACTGATGACATTTTCACAGAATGAAGAAGTTTGAGATTGGGTCCTTGGCCTTGATCCAAAATAAATGAAAAATGCCCAGAGAACTCAAGTCTTTTAGACCATATTCATGTAGATGCATATCTGTATGATGAAAGATGATAAGTAGGAAATATCACTGTTGTGACTAATATTATCAACAATAGACTTAGAAACTGGTAAAGACTTTCAGTATCCTCATCACCAATATTTTATATTTTATTTGAGGTAGAAATAATGTAATGATTTAAAGTATATGAAATAGAATTTCATTTGATCTATTTACTAACTATCTGCTTTATTTTTACATTTTTCATCTCTCAGTTTGAGTGTGTATGTAGAATATCAATTATAGATTTATACTGATAATTGTAATAATAATAAATAAAATTATTTAGTATTAATCATAAGTTTAATTATAACAATTATAAAAATTGAGATATATATACTTTCACTTATGTTTAACATTTTAAATTTGCCAGAAGTAAACATCATCATGATATATTCCAAGATTCATGGATTTTAATATTTGTATTTCACCTATTAATTATAGATTTCCTATTTTAATTTATAAAAATGACCGTTTTGATTTTCCTTTTATTATAATTTCTTTCATCATAAAGGATTCTATTGTTATTCAGATTAAAAGTGAAAGGAAAATTACATATTCTCACAATTAAAGAAAATGGAGACTGATATTATCATTTTTACTTTTATAGCTTATATAAAAACTGATATTCTTTTAATCATTTTTCAATACTACATCTCAATTCCCCAATATATGAAAAATAATTTAATACACAATATTACTTTTTTGTTTCTTAGATATTACAATTTTTGAATTATTTTCCAATCCACTAACATTAGGCAGAACACAAAATGAAATGTTATATAATTCTTTATATATAGTGTTTAGCTTGAACATTTGAAATATGTTTAATAGATATCCATTTTTTATCATTGATATTTAACTTGTTTATATTAGTATTATATGTTTTAAATTAATGTACAATATAACTAATTTGTTTTATATAACCAATTTCAATCAACCCTTTTGTAAAATTTGCAATATTTTGTAATTTATTACTTTCATAATAGTCTTGCCATCTTATGTATATTTGGTACTTTTGATTTATAGTACATATATATATATGAAAAACAAAAAAAAACACAAGTTAAAAAACTTGCTAACACTTGTATTTATGATAACAGATGGCTTTCTACCAAAAACACCGTCAAGCGTAGTTTTCTGTTTACATAAACGTCAGAGTGAGTATTCACCATCTCTAACTTTAATTCCACTTTCAGATCATGATTTCAAGCTATTTGCTATCGTCAGTGAAAGACAGGAATAAGAAACTAGATCTAAACACAACCTCTGAGCATTTATGAAACAGTTTCTATTCAGCTTGCAAGCGTGAATCTTTTAGACATGTTAATGTCTTCAAACTCAGCATAGCAAGCCAGATAGCTACATGGGTCTGATCTCAGTTCAGCATCACCACATAGTAGAAGCCTCTGCAATATACATCATTGCAAGAAAGACCGCAAAGGTACATTTATGAAAAACAAAAAAAACACAAGTTAAAAAACTTGCTAACGCTTGTATTTATGATAACAGATGGTGTTCTACCAAAAACACCGTCAAGCGTAGTTTTCTGTTTACGTAAACGTCAGAGCGAGTATTCACTATCTCTAACTTTAATTCCACTTTCAGATCATGATTTCAAGCTATTTGCTATCGTCAGTGAAAGACAGGAATAAGAAACTAGATCTAAACACAAACTCTGAGCATTTATGAAACAGTTTCTATTCAGCTTGCAAGCGTGAATCTTTTAGACACGTTAATGTCTTCAAACTCAGCATAGCAAGCCAGATAGCTACATGGGTCTGATCTCAGTTCAGCATCACCACATAGTAGAAGCCTCTGCAATATACATCATTGCAAGAAAGACCTCAAAGGTACATTTATGAAAAACAAAAAAAACACAAGTTAAAAAACTTGCTAACGCTTGTATTTATGATAACAGATGGCATTCTACCAAAAACACCGTCAAGCGTAGTTTTCTGTTTACATAAACGTCAGAGCGAGTATTCACTATCTCTAACTTTAATTCCACTTTCAGATCATGATTTCAAGCTATTTGCTATCGTCAGTGAAAGACAGGAATAAGAAAATAGATCTAAACACAAACTCTGAGCATTTATGAAACAGTTTCTATTCAGCTTGCAAGCGTGAATCTTTTAGACACGTTAATGTCTTCAAACTCAGCATAGCAAGCCAGATAGCTACATGGGTCTGATCTCAGTTCAGCATCACCACATAGTAGAAGCCTCTGCAATATACATCATTGCAAGAAAGACCGCAAAGATACATTTATGAAAAACAAAAAAAACACAAGTTAAAAAACTTGCTAACGCTTGTATTTATGATAACAGATGGCGTTCTACCAAAAACACCGTCAAGCGTAGTTTTCTGTTTACGTAAACGTCAGAGCGAGTATTCACTATCTCTAACTTTAATTCCACTTTCAGATCATGATTTCAAGCTATTTGCTATCGTCAGTGAAAGACAGGAATAAGAAACTAGATCTAAACACAAACTCTGAGCATTTGAGGTTTCATAAATGCTCAGAGTTTGTGTTTAGATCTAGTTTCTTATTCCTGTCTTTCACTGACGATAGCAAATAGCTTGAAATCATGATCTGAAAGTGGAATTAAAGTTAGAGATAGTGAATACTCGCTCTGACGTTTACGTAAACAGAAAACTACGCTTGACGGTGTTTTTGGTAGAACGCCATCTGTTATCATAAATACAAGCGTTAGCAAGTTTTTTAACTTGTGTTTTTTTTTTTGTTTTTCATAAATGTACCTTTGAGGTCTTTCTTGCAATGATGTATATTGCAAAGGCTTCTACTATGTGGTGATGCTGAACTGAGATCAGACCCATGTAACTATCTGGCTTGCTATGCTGAGTTTGAAGACCTTAACATGTCTAAAAGATTCACGCTTGCAAGCTGAATAGAAACTGTTTCATAAATGCTCAGAGTTTGTGTTTAGATCTAGTTTCTTATTCCTGTCTTTCACTGACGATAGCAAATAGCTTGAAATCATGATCTGAAAGTGGAATTAAAGTTAAAGATAGTGAATATTCGCTCTGACGTTTATGTAAACAGAAAACTACTCTTGACGGTGTTTTTGGTAGAACGCCATCTGTTATCATATATATATATCCTCTTTATTGTATTGATTTAATTAACAATTTATAATTTAATAAACCACCAGATTTTAATTGATTTATATTGAAATAATTAATACTTTTATTATATTCCTTTTTAATTGTCCATTTTCAATATTTAGCTTGTTTAATTTATTCATCACCATCATTATCAACTCATTGAAAGTCTCTCTGAGTTTAATCCAGTTTTTTGAATCCATAGCCTCTTTTCTCCACATCACATCAGCAAACTTCCTTACTTCATCTGTGTCCTCTTTTATTTCTTATATCATAACCACATTTACTCACACCACTTTCATTTTTTAATCATTTTCCAATTTCAGCATTAAAGTTTCTCATGGCAGTTTTAAAAAATCCTTTACTTCTTTATTTCAATAAGGACTTGTTGAGGTATAATTAACCTAAATTATATGCCTTTAGTATTTTCCATCAATTTCATTAACTAGTCTTGTCATTTTGTCTGATCTATCATCAATCTCCACAGTGTTGTTTTTCTATTTTTTATTATAATAAATTTCACTCTACTTGTGCTTCCAATATTTTGGCCTTTGTAATAAAATACATGTTCCCTTTTTAAGTCAATTTCTTTTACATCCTTTCTTCTAATTTTACAAAGTCTAACAATGTGCCATTTAATATTATTTAGTTTTTCTTCCATTTCATGAAATCTTTCTTTATTGAAAGTGATCTGCAGTTGTAGATATCTAAGTAATAGACTGTCATCAGATGGCTGCTTGAGTCTACAATCGGGATTCTTACTATCCTCAAGCTTCAGCAATTTAACTGCTGTCTTGGCTGATGACTTTATAGCTGCTTGGGAATAAAAACCATATTTAGTTTGTCTATCATGATTGTAAATATCTTTATATATAAAAAAAAGATCACATTGTCATTATACTTTCAAGAAAACTCAACTTATATTTCAATTAAGAACTGTCAGGCAATTGAGAAGAAAGACTTATGATGTGTCTTAATTTTAAAGTCAGAGATTAAAAAAATAGTAAACTCACTATGTTGTCTGATGCCTGTTGATAATCAATCCATCTATATTAATTCCCATATGAATAATCACATACTAATAACAGCTGTAATGACAAGAACATAGGAATAGATATTAGGAATTTGCCAAACTAAGTTTCTTTAAAGCTTCAAAGAGGAATCAAAAGTATCCTTTCAATTAGTAGTAAACTTCTTTCTGCAGCAAATTTATTCTTTCATCATGTTCACAAATAAAAAAACTTCCGCAATATATCTCATGTAAATTTTAATTCTGGAAATATTGTTCTTGTATGTAAATAAAACAAAGATAGAAATTTGAACAATCGTGAGAAAATCCATGGGCTATCTTTGTCTTCAATAAACTTTAATGAATCAGTAATCACTTTTATATTATATTAGTTAATTTCTTACTTATTAAGGTTTGTTCAAATCTCTCAATGGAATCATAAATTTGTAACATTCAGTGAAATGGATTCTTCAGAAACCGACCAATATATTTAAATGTGTAATACATAAATGAACTACCAAAATTCATCATAAATCTTGATTTCCATTTGCTTTGAAAAAAAAGATTTTGACCACTGCTTTATCAGTATTTTAGAATATACGGAAAAGTTGGGAACCCCTGGATTAAAGCATTGGAAAAATGTATACAACTGCCAAATTGCATTTTGTCTGAACCCATCTTTTACTACATTGGAATATAAGAATAGTTGAATGAGATAGGTTCTATCAAAGTACATTATAGAAGTTGTTTGAAAAATAAGTACTATATTTAAGTAAAAAATGTTGAGTGCTTGTGATCATGTTTAATCTTAAGAATTATGAATAAAGTCTTTTTTTTTTTAACTTTCAGGTTAATGCAGATTCTTAGTATATGTTTGGCATCTCTCCTTGAAGTTAGTTCGGATCTTTGTGAGCTTCTTATTGATATGGTATTGCAATTACTTTGATTTTTTTATTTTTTTTTATAGATATATTTATCTTTATACCTGTGCTTATATATGTGTTTGTATATATATTATCTTTTTTTTGACAAATGATCCAGGAAATTTTTTTTAACATAAAAATTCTCTACTATTAAGACAACTATTCAACTCTGTACATAATACTTTTACTTGTCATTTACTCTAGTTAGTTTTAAATGTAAGCTGTTTGGAACATGTATTTTTTTTTTTTAGATTCCAAACATGCTTAAATTTTTTTCCCACATAACCAAAACCATAGTCAATCCAGTTGATCATCCAATTTTAGTTCGGAAATAGATATTATTAGTTATAGTGTAAAGCAATAATAGGAAGTCAACCTGACTTTCTCTGCTTAATAATTGCCAAGTCTCTTCATCACTAATTTTCCATGAGAGGCTATTGAAAACATCCTCTGCCCTGCAATGGGGTTTTTTTTTTTAAAAAAAAAAATACATATTTTTTATCTCTGGATATATACAATGGGGATGGCAGATAACTAGAATTTTGTATTAAAATATTGTGCATTTATTTTAAGTGTTGCAAATTGAATCCCTTTCAAAGTATAGTCTATTTAATGCAATGCACTGGTCTAAATGTGTTTTTCACTTTTGAAGTAATCCAGAAGTGATATTTTTTAATGCCTCCATGCAGTTTTTTCTTCACCACTTCTTTAAGTCTGCAAAAAAAAAAGATATGTTTTTTCATTTGAGAAAATAAGAAGTCACACGGAATGAAATCGAGTGTGGCTAAACTGGGTCATGCTGAATCTAATTAAAAATTGTTTCATACTCAAGGCTTTGTGCACTAAGCACTGTCATGAAGAAGCATGCACTCCCATAAAACAGGATGTCCACATCATGCAAAAGTTTCAAAACTTGTTGGTTTTAAATATCTGATTGTTGTGAATGAATTCTGAGTGATCAATGTGTTTGCATCCAAAAAAAAAATCAGCAGTGCGCTGACATTGATCTTCATTCACCATATTTTTTGAAATGTGGTGAATTTGACAACCCCATTAATGCATTCATAAACTTGTGTTTTTCCCAGAGCAACTTGCTTGTAAGCTGTTTCAAGCATTACAATTGTTTCCCCTGCTCTTTTTCCTAAAGGAAAACAGAATTTCACATTTTTTCAACTTTTCAGACATTTAAAAAATCGACAAAACTTAAAATACACTTTACTAAAAAATGTTCTTTGTGGCTCTACAATTTCACACGGTGACATCATTTGGCCGATTCATGCAGAAGGGTCCTTGCAGGAAGTATCTAGTTGCAAAAGCATTGTACTTCATTAGGAATGCCTACCAGAGAACAATTCCACTTATTTTTGAGTTTCCCTTCGTGAATACAAAAGTTGGGAGAGGGGAAATAGGGAGATGCAGCAATTAAATTGATCTTATTAGCTGCAGTAGTAAATATTTATTTTAAATATAATCGATGTTAATTTGTACTTAAGGTAATATAACTGCAAAAGCCCAAACAGTTAACTTAGGCATGACATATCTAATAAGGCTCTTTGATATCTAATCAGATGCCTTTTAAATTCAGATTGGATTGTTAATCTATTAACTGAACTTTATATTGTGTGTGTGAGGGGCTGGGGAATTAAAATAGAGTAATAGTGAAATTTTATTTAAAGAAACTATAAGTATAAAATAGATAAACATTTATCTAAAGGCGCATTTATATCTAGTTATAAAACATTTGGCGTAGAATCTATTGCAAAAATACTTATGAAATAAAGAAATATTTTCTTATATAAACTGTTATACATCCTTACTGATGGCATCTAATCTCAGTATTTAATGTATATAATATTAGATATTATAATGGGATAGAAATATGGTCGGCTGATGGAATATCATCTCCCACTGATATACAAATAAATATTTCAAATAAATTCATTTAATATAAATTTAAAATACATAAGTATGAAATATCAAAGTAATGTATAAGTATTATATATATTATAAGAGTATGAGAGATCACATTGAGAAAAAGATTACTCTGGGAGATCAGCTCATTTAATTCCTTAGAGTAACTATCAGAATTATTAACTATATATTCACCAGTATTATCAATAAGTAAAAGTAAAAATAAGTAATACTCATCTATGATCATGAATAATCAATAATAAAATAAATCAACAGTCAATCTTATGACTGGATTTGAAGAGTACTGTAGACCAGGCCCACTATTTAGCCTTTGACAGTTTGGGGCAATTATTTAAACATAATTTGGATCCAAACTAAGTGCTAATCCATCAGAATACATAACCATAAAAGCAATAATGCTGGGACATCAAAACATGCTGATCATCATCACTACTTTGGCCACATAGTACCATTAATGTACTGACCATTATATACTTAATTTCTAATAAGACTAAACTAAAATAAATTGTAGTGCACGGGCTTTAAAGAATATTCTCTTTGTGCCAACCAGAATAATGATGGTGATCATTGATGGGAATAACATCATCATCACTGGATGCCCATAAACACTAATATATATCCCCTTTTATATATCAGACCATTATGCACGAATCTGGCTCAGAGAACATAAGCTCTGTTACTGTGATAAAGAGATGATGCAACATATAATATTCTAAACTATTTAGAATCAAGTTCACTGGAATAATTTTAATAATTGAATACAAATTTATTAATAATAATAGAAAAAAATTAAGTTAAGATCAGTAGAATTCGGCTATATAGATAGAAGCCTTCTGGTTTTATTTAGTATACAAAGTATAAACTATCACTTTGTGATTTACATGATTAATATACAAAATTCAAGTTATATTGTGGTTTATATAGATATTTCAGTAGGTTTATTTAAAACCCAGTCAGCACACAGATATGTGGCTTAATAATTTCTGAACATGTTTGACCTGCCATGAAATAAAAATACATGATCAAAATTTTTTAAGTTATATTTTAATGATACAAATATCTTATGCTAGATTTACTTAAACATATATATATATAATTGCACAGATGTGCGATATATTAATTTATTAACATAACATATTTGAATTGTTATAAAATAAATGATTAAAATTTATGTGTCTATTTGACACACATTGATATATACACTCACAGACATGTGGCACAATAATTTCTGAACATATTTGAATTTGTCAAAATAAAAATTATTAACATCTTTTATAATTAATTTCATTTTGAATATACATAAATTTCACTGCTTTAATAATAAAGGCTTTTCCCTTCTTTTTTTTTTAAAAAAAAATAAAATCAGTCTTGACTGGATTCTTGACTGATTAATTATAACTGTCCTTAAATTTAGATTTTAAATGTTTCTCTTTTTTTCTTCAACAAACAATTTAAGATAATATTATTCTCTTTATATATATATCATTATCACAGGTTGTTTTTAATTATAATTTCATTAAATTTAAAATATGAAGTTTAAAATGTCAATTTTACTAAAAGAATTAATTAAAATTGCATTTTCATTATATATGATGCTACTCATCATATATGTTTATTTGTGCTTCTGTTGGTGATATTAGTCAGACAGATATAGTCCAGGATTATCATTGTAGACAAAAATATATAGTTTGGGTATGGTTGGCATTCAATGATCTCCCTTTTGACTAGGATTGGACAGACTTCAGGCAAGCTAGCTATTTTTGTCACATTTGCACAGACTAATTGATCCATTTGAAGATAATTTTGGCTTTATGTGAACCAAAACTCCATAGTGAACTATAGAGCAGCTGCTTCATTGCCATCCCTTATATCTTCATGGTAGCCTTCTGTCTTGATCTGGACTACTCTGCTAGCCAACTAACTGCTACAGTGACCAACTTTTACAAAAAACTAGCCAACTCATTAATATTTTTATCAACTCTTTTATATAATCAGCTGGTGTGACAAAAATACACCACTTAAATTTTTTTTTTTCTTATCTTGATTAAAAAGATTTTTAAAAATAGATGATAGAAATGTTTACAATTATCAGTTCCATTTTAACATAAAGACATGCTTGTTTTTAATTTTAAAATCAGATTTCAATAAAAATATTTATTAGACCTTTTTAAATGTTTAATTTATAATAAAATCCTATTTTAAATTCAAAATTATTTAATCCTTTACTGTATTTTTTTATTCTAGGGAAACGAAGAAAATATCTACAAAATTTTTGTCTCTTTATAACTACTTTTCCTTTCAACTTTATATATATTTATGCACACTCTATTATTAGATGGCATGTAACACACCTGTTACAATATGTAATGAGAGATTATTTAGTTTATTTCAAAATTGTTTGAATTGGTTGTCTTAACTAAAGATATTTTACTGATTTGATATACCTTATTTAAAAAATGAAAAATATAATAATTTATTTATAAAATCTCATAATAGGAAAAAAATATTAAGAAATTAGTTTAGCTTGGAATTTCAGTTTATAGTTTTATTATTCTATGGAAGTAGTTCATAATCTGATAAACAAGATTTTGCATGATGTTTTTAAATTATTTATTCTATAATGATTTGTAATTTTTTTTAGAATTATAATTGCTATTTTTGAATTAAAATAATTAATAATTTTACATTGCTGACTGATATTTATTTCTCATATATTTGCATATTAATTGTTGATTCCATTACGCATAGTCATAGTACATACATTGCTTTTCCTTTTCTGTTATCATTGAATGTTTTGTAAAACTGAAAACAACAATCTTTTTTTTAAAATTATGTTTTAAATTACTATAAAGCATTTTATAATAATTTCTGTAATAACAAAATTATTAAGATTTATTATGAAGTGAATAACATGTACATATGTATATATATATATAGAGTTCACAAAACAAACTCTTAACAAGCTTTGTAGAATACCCTCAACCTCAGACTGTTTTCTGCTACTGGCATCCTCAGTGAGGTGCTAGGATATCCAATCATTAGATTAAAAATACTAGGACAAGCCCAGCACTTTATCTAATGTATAACTATTAAGTGGAAACTCTGAAATTTTCAGACATCCATATGTCTTCCAATCCAGCTATCTAACTTAAATAGCCATATGGGACTGAATTAAGTTTAGATACACCATATATTAATAACTTTAGCAATATAAAATCGCCAAAGCCATCATAGCAAAAAAAAAAAATTACAAAAAAATCAAGTTAGATGTCATGTGTAATTTAATAAAGCTTGTTGTATCTGAACTTAGTTCAGTCCCATATGGCTATTTAAGTTAGATAGCTGGATTGGAAGACATGGACATCTGAAAATTTCAGAGTTTCTATTTAATACATTAGATAAAGTGCTGGGCTTGTCCTAGTATTTTTAATCTAATGATTGAATATCCTAGCACCTCACTGAGAATACCAGTAGCAGAAACCGGTCTGAGGTTGAGGGTATTCTACAAAGCTTGTTAGGAGTTTGTTTTGCAAGCTCTATATATAACATTTGTAAACACAAGCTTTATTAAATTAGGTCGTATGACATCTGGCTTGATTTTTTTGTAATATATATAATATTATATTTAATGTTTTCACGGTTGTATGATATAGATAAATTATTACTTTTTGGGCCAAACTGTGTTATTTTCCATTACATATCGATATTTTGAGGAACTAGCATCCGCCATTGTCAAGGTTAATTTTTGAAAGAAAAAATCATTAGATCTCTCGTTTTATCTCTGTCTTCTAATATTAACTTAAAATCAATAGGTGAAAAAACTGAGAGAAATAAACATTTTGATAAGCCTCATTTTAAATGCTGAACTACTTCAAGTTGAATCTCATTTCTCATCTCGCACTCAGTCACGTTACTGTTTGAGATCTAATGATTTTTTTTTTCAAAAGTTAACCTTGACAATGGTGGATGCTAGTTCGTCAAAATATCGGTATGTAATGGAAAATAATACACGCTTTGGCCCAAAAAGTAATATTTTATATATATCATTCATGGAAAAAAGAGAAAAAATGATTAGTTCAACCAGAAAAGAGGCTAGAGAGTAAGTCAAAGAGTAAATAGTTAAAGATGAATTTTAAGATGTTCATATATGCCAATCTTTGAATTGCAAATACGTCATCATATGTCACATGTCAATCTTTCATTCTGTTGATGTTTTTATCTTGTGCTGCTATCTTACCATCTTTAAAAACATTTTTTTTAAAAAAAAAGCTTAAGCACTTTGCTTAATTGTAATTTTCCAATGCATTAGTCATGTCTTTCTAATGGAACCATAAAAATATTCTTAATATCAGATGGCAACTTTATGGATTCTTATATTACTAAAAAATAATAACAGTTGTGAAGCTACTGTATCACTATCATATATTTAGACTGTCTGTTCATGTATAATATATATATATGAATGTAAATAAAGATTATTATTTTACTATGAAAATACATGCAGACAGTACATGAATAAATTATCTCATTAATATTATTAAGCTATTCTAGAAAATCTACATATGTCAATCATATCAATTATGCTTAAATGAACTCTTACTCTCGCTAAGATTTATATGTAAGTCCAATAAATGAATAAGTATCACATGATCATCATTTCTTATGCTTGCTTATAATTGTTATTAAAACAGGCAAAATTCTTATACATATTGCCACTCAGTGCAAGCCAGAGTAATCAATGGATGCCAGAAGGCTTATGCATAAAATCCCCATCTAGTGCCTATTCATCCAATATCCCCAGATTAGTTTTTGGCTTGTGGCCTTCGTCAGTGAGGAGCCTTGGATCCGAGAGCACTGCACCTTGATCTTAGGGTCTAATGCAACCTTCCAGCAGCCACCTTTTATTTCTATGAACTACACAACTGAAAACACTATAATATTTTCAATCCAGGCTCATTAGCTTATATAGTCATATAGGTCTGAACTCAGTTCAGTACCTATACATTTTGCTGACTTTGATTCTTTAATACCCATAGCCACCACTATCCTATTAGGTAGGATTGATTTTAAGCCAATAAACATCACATGATCACCTTTTCTTATGCTTGCTTATAACTTATTTAAAATAGGCAAAACTCTCTATATGTATTGCTACTCAGTGCAAGCCAGAATAATCAATGGATTCCAGAAGGCTTGTGCATAAAATCCCCGTCTAGTGCTTACTCGTGCTGGAGGGTTGCATTAGACCCTAAGATCAATGTGCAATGCTCTCAGATCCAAGGTTCCTCACTGACAAAGGCCACAAGACAAATTAGTTTGGGGATATTGGATGAGTAGGCACTAGATGGGGATTTTATGCACAAGCCTTCTGGCATCCATTGATTACTCTGGCTTGCACTGAGTGGCAATACGTATACTAAGTTTTGCCTGTTTTAATAACAGTTATAAGCAAGCATAAGAAATGGTGATCATGTGATGTTTATTGGCTTAAAACCAATCCTGCCTAATAGGATAGTGGTGGCTATGGTTATTAAAGAACCAAAGTCACCAAAATGTATAGGTGCTGAACTGAGTTCAAACCTATATGACTCTATAAGCTAATGAGCTTGGATTGAAAATATTATAGTGTTTTCAATTTAAGACATTGTTTTGTAGTTAAGTAGAGATAAAAGGTGGCTGCTGGAGAGTTGCATTAGACCCTAAGATCAAGGTGCAGTGCTCTCAGATCCAAGGCTCCTCACTAACGAAGGCCACAAGCCAGAAACTAGTCTGGGGATATTGGATGAGTAGGCACTAGATGGGGATTTTATGCACAAGCCTCTGGCATCCATTGATTACTCTGATTTGCACTGAGTGGCAATACATATAGAGAGTTTTGCCTGTTCCAATAAATGCAAATATGATTAGCTTATTACATTGCCAGCTAATTGTCTGTATAATGTTGATATAGTGTATCCTTTATTTCTGTTTTTAACACACACACATATCTTGTATTTATATCCATATAGATGCGTGAAAAACTTTCTTCAGTTAAGATATACTGCAATAGATTATATTTAGTTAATGAGTGTGTGTAGAAATCAATACACAAGCAGAATCTTATTAATAGATAGATTATAGAGATTTCTAATTGTTTTCTATTCGTTATTTTTTTACTTATATTGTTATTCACCTTAAATAAATTTATTTTGTTACCACAAAGTTGTATTTAAAATTATTTAAAAGTTATTGATGCTGCCTGTCTGGTATTAAATTTATAATCTCGGGATATAGCAGAATAGTGCAGTCATTATAAATCATCATGTGGTTTGATAGAGAAAAAAACCTTACCATCACTAAGCAGCAACATTCATGAATTTGATATGGAGAACATTGCTTCATGGAAAAGATATGTGGATCATATTGAAAGATATATCTATATAAATAAAATAAAGGATGATAAGTAAGCTTATGTGTTTTATGGGGAAAGATGTATTGATATTAGCAAATCAACTCTGTGATCCCAGGACTCCCGAAGAAGTTTTATATCAGGAGTTGAAGGTAAATCTAAATTACTTCACATCTGCATGATTGAGATGGAGGAATAAAAAGCAACTACTTTGTGAAAGATATCAGGAGTATGATATATCACTGAGGACATTAGCAAAAGATTGTTTATTATGTCCTAGAGCTAAATAACAGTTTATTAGAGCAACTACTATACAGAATAATGATAGATAATTACTGTAAAAAAATATTATTTAGTGAACTGGACTTTAATTATAAACACAATATAATAATGCCTCACACAAGAAAATATCATAAGTAATGCTTAGGAGTTTCTATTATCTAAACAAATGGATAAATACTTAGTTGGATTAAAGAAAACAGATACTAATAGGTCAGACTGCAACAGTGCAAAAAAAAAAATGTTTTGACATGTTATTGCTATGGGGGAAATGGCCTGCAGATTTAGAAGTCAAAAATTCAATATTTGTAAAATAATGTTGTCTACCACAATAAAAATAGGAATGTTACAACAAAATTAATGCCAGACTATAAATCTTGGGGGGAGGGGGGGTAGAAAAAAATATATAAAAAAAATAAATGATGCAAATAATGATCATATTGTAATGAACATGAAAATATTTGAGCAGAAAGTCATCATGGAAGTAGAAAGTGAAGCGAGTCTATCATTATTATTTTATAAAGACTGAATGAAAATTAATAGTAGAAATAAGAAACATTCACTAGTGAAAACTGATGTCATCACTACAGAAGTAAATGAAAATAAGATTATAAGCTATATATATGCACACTATATATTCTTGTTGGTAATATTAAAAATCACAAAGAAGTTTTAAATTTAAAAGTTTTAATAAATGAAAGTTATATAGATATTTTATATGCATAGATAAATGTATACAATATAGTAATTATGAAGTTATTTTGTTAAATCAAGTTAAGAACAAAATATTTTTCTAAAAAAGTAAGTTAAAAGCAAAAGGTGTTTTCTTTTAACAGTAATTAAAAGTGAAATGAAATTCTAGAAAAAAGTAATTAAAATGCTTGTAAACAGATTGATAGATTAATTAAGGAGATAAATAACTGTCATGATTTAATTAAAATGGTTATTATTCCCACTCAAAGATAAGAACTTGCAAATATGATATTGGGCAAATAAGCTCTGGCCATAGCAGATTCTCTGGAGTTATTTATAGCCAATAGAAGACGAGAGATGGATTCGACTTTTAGAAATAAATTAGTTCCAAATCATATAAATAGTGCTGGAAATTACATCCAGTGACTATTATTATTCTGCTTTAATTAATTCTTGTCTGCTTCCAATAGTCTTCGTATATTGTTATTAAGAAGATTATTATTATTCGGTTGTTTTGCCAGATTTACAATGCAAATTAGAGAGGCCGTTATCTGTTTCACTCTGTCAAGCTGGCAGAGGGCAAGTTGAAAACCCCATCGCTAAATCCAAAAAAAAGAAGCCGTTAACAAGTGAAGAAAACACTAATGTGTGACCGCCAGCCGTTAAGCCAAGATGAAATTACTGCCAAATCATTAATAAAATCTGCAAAAATAAACCAATACCTAAAGATTGAACAGGAAGCTTTGACGCTGAAACAATAAGTATAAACTTTAAACTAGTTTTTAATTAATTATTATTTATCTCCTATCTAATGAAATATGTTAGTAAATAGTTATTTATTTAATCTGTTTATGAGCAAGTATGGCAAGAGATTGTAGTTCTATTTATCACACCACTATTTAGTCGTCGATAATTGGTATAAAATTATTTTTATAAATGCAATTAGCTTATAATCGCAATTTCTGGCCATACTATTAAAAATTGTATGTTAATTAAAATAGTTGTTTCCACTTTATTTAAAAGGTAAATAATATGACGAAGCAGTAAATTTATTAAATTATGAATGGTGTCAATCATATTGCATTGACAAACTGGATTAAGGTTTTATTAAATAGATATCAATTTGAGTGAACGATTCTTTTGTTTTAAGGTGATATAATTGATCAAAATGAATAGCTGTCAATCAGCTACTTCAGGTTACACTAGTTACATCTGAAATTCATTCTTACATAATGAGTTAGTGAAATGATTGTAAAACCATTTGTAACTGCTGGCCTCTTACTTTCATTATTTGTGTAAACAATGCATGTGCAGTAGATGAACAATTCCTAACATATATTCTCTATTTTATTTTCATATATGTCATGTAGTGATAGGTTTATGTCTGCCAATCACGAATTTGCATACCACATACTCTAAGAAGTATGCATATAATTTACACATGTATTTGCTCTTATGTATCAATTATTGTAGTACAGAAGTTATTTCCTGTATTATACAATTATTTGAGTATTGTAATCGGTTGCTAATATTATAACCTGAAATTGAGCACATAGTCCATTAGTTAAATCATTCTTAATTGCCAATATTGCATTATCTTCATTAGGCAAAGTCAGTTAGTCTTAGAACAGCGATAATGAGGGGTATTAAATGTCTATGCAGTAGATTGGGATCCATTCAAGTCCATCTAATGATAATAATCCCATAAATTAGAAATTATCAAATCTCAAAAACATTTAAGCATACTGTATACTATATCTGTGCATAATGTAAATTAAATTAATACTAATCAGATTTAGAAAGATTTATTTACCATGAATTAATTTATAAATCAATTAACTAAAGTATCACAGTATATGTTGTTTTGTACATACATAAATAAATTGTGTCTCATTATTTTTGGCAGTTTATTATCATTATTTGCAATCAATAACTTAAGTAAAATAGTTAGGAGTTTTGTGGTTCTCCCTGATTGTAGTGGGCTGTAAAAGAAAAAATGATTTGAAATGTGACATCATAATGTGGAATACACATGTGGATTGCCCTCGGGGTGATTTTCACGTGGGTTGCGCAGTTCTGACAGTTGATATGAATGAAAAAGTGATTATTTCTCTGAAATTAAATTTTTACCATTGTATATCATCAATAAAGATTTCAGTCCATTACTAGGGAGACAATGGTTACATTCTTTGGGAATATGCATAAACATTACTAAGATTGGAAGTTAAAATTTTAAAAAATGCTGAGCGACCTAAGAATGTAAAAGATTTGCAGGCATTTTTAATCCTATTGGACCTCCTTTGTGAGCTTTCTTAAAAGAAAGTTTCATATGTTATCATTATTATACAAATCATAAAAAAATGCAACAACGTTGAACCTAATTGGAAGAACAGGATATTGACTTTCAGAAATCTAAAGACTTACTTATATCAAAGCATGTGTTCACCTTACTTCATCATTGGCATCCCAAGTTTTGTTCGCACTTTGGCCATCATTGACATCCCAAGTTTTGTTCGCACTTTGGCTAGGTCATATGTCCGGTAGCCAAAGCTGAGCCAAAAAATAGAACAAAAGATTAAAGTTGTGGCCTAAACCAACTCATTTGTGGAAATGCCTACATTTGGATCAGTCTAGACCAATGAATGATAATATATTTTAAGTAGTTGTACACTCATAATCATGGTAAATAGAATATAAAATCTTCAAAAACCTTAGTGCTTAGAGTATCATTAGATCATTGAAAATGATCTTTGTAAATCACTCACGGTTATCCTGGGATTATTACAACAGATAATGGGACCTTATCTAACTGCTAAGGGAACACACTACATGAATACTCAACCTTATCATCAGAGTCTAATGGTCTCGCAGAGAAAGCAGTTCAACACTTAAAATCTATATTGAATAAACCTTGCCACAAGGATATTATGGAAGCATTATAAGATGCAATGTTTTTCCAACACTGTATTCTATGTACAGTTACTAAGACACCAGCCAAGTTATTAATGTGCAGAAAATTTTGTATCTATCTTTTTAAATTATTATCAACTACAAATGAAAATTTAAAAGGCTTCATGGATTATGAAAATTTTGAAATTGGAGAAATGATTACCAGGACTAATATTCAAAATTTTATCTCAATAAATTAGATTGATATGAGTAAGTAACGGAAAAATATTCAAGACATATAAACCACCTGTGGCATCATAAAAATGAGATTCCAAATGGAGATAGTATTGATGTCAGGAAATGGTGACAAAGTTTTATTGAGGAAAAGGACCAAACTCTGGATATAGATCAAACTGTAATAAATGATTCCATAAGGATCAAATTATTGAGCTAGATGAAAATTATGTTACGTCAAGTGAGCTCCAACAAAAAAAAAAGATTACAACTTCACAGAGAAAAGATTTTTATCAAGAAGAACTCATGTACAAACAAAACCTGTAAAATTAGAGGATTATGTATGCAAATAAAAGCATTATTTCTAAAGAGGGGGGAAGAGTGGGCTGCCTGTGCGTATATAATATAGATATAAAGATTATTATTTTACTATATAAATACATGCAGACAGTACATAAACAAATTATTATCATTAACCTGCTCCAGAAAATCTACAGATGCCAATCATATCAATTATGCAAATAAAGTATTGTATAAAAACTCCTGCTAGGATTTATATGCCAGTGCAATAGGGATGAAAGGATGTATAATGAACTGTGAGGAAGCATAATAAAGCAAGTATGATTTGTTTATCGTGGCAGCTGATTATCTGCATAATAATGATATAATTTATCATTGATTTCTGTTTCTAACAATATGTATATATATTGCTGTTATATGCTAAATGGATGTGTGAAGAACTTTCTTCAATTAAGATGCACTGCAATAAATTATATTTAGTTAGTGAGTGTGTAGAAATTGACACATGCAGAAGCTTACTAATAGACTGTAGAGATTTAGAATTAAATTTCTAATTGTTCGTTGTTGTTTTTTTAAAGTGTCATAGCATCGGCCAGGACGCGAGCCCGCAACCCAGGCAACTGCCTGCAAGTGCAAGGCAGTTGCGCTGACCTCTCGATCACCAATGCTAGACTAATTGTTTATTATTCTGGGTTTTTTTTTTCATATTTTGTTATTGATATTAAATAAATTTACCTTGATACCACAAAGTTGTATTTAAATTTATTTAAAAGTTATTGATGCTGCCTGACTGATATTAAATTAATGTAGCGATATTAAAATTTCTTCAGATATCTTATTAGAACATATAGCTTTTACATTTTTAAGATTACAAAGAATTGTTTTAATTTCATTAAGCTCAATGTCTTTTAAAATTGGAATGAGTGGGTAATGACGCATTTATCATTAAAAGTATTTCTGAATTCTTGCATCATTATTCAGAAGGTGATCAAAATGTTAATGTATTTGAAATATTATCAGTATCATATAAAGTATATCATTTATTGGTTGAATTGGGTAATGATATTTATCAAGTCCATATATTATGTGTTCAAAAAAAAAAAAAATCTAAAGAGAGAAGTATCATTGGACAAACTTACAAGCATCAGTAAAGCAAAAAAGGTCTACTAAGATTTGTGAATCAATATATTTTTTAAGCCAGTTAATACATTATTGATACACATAGACATCACCAGATAAATTTTACTGAAATAATCAAATAAATCGTATTATAGCACCTGATAATGGAAGTTTTCCGTTTTAATCAATTATTACTAAATAAATTTAAAAATAGAATTGAATCATTGTATTATGAAAGTTTGAATTAATAATGCCATATTGGCAATCTGCTAGCTTAATACACTGCTACTAATGAATAATTTAATAGATAAACTGAACTATCAGGCAAGTCATGCATCTGTGAGTCTTCATCCATCAGGTATCTACCAATAGACAACTCATCGCTTCATTTGTAGCATAAAATGATTTGAACTTAATCTGTTCCAAACAATTTTCATTTTTTATTAGAATTATAATAGATATTGCTATATTAAAAAGTATTGTTTAAGTTGTATTGGTGCCAATTATTTATTAAACTCATTACCATAAACTGAAAGAATTTTATTTAGTCATTTTGTTATTGAATATGCTAATCTAATTGATCTGCTAAATATTAATTCACTGGAAAGTATTTATTATAACAGTAAAATAATAAAAAAATCATTTATCCTTATTAAAATCTCTAGACATAACTTGTTAATGCTAAAACTATTTAGATTCCAAAATCTTATTGCATCCCAGTTTTTTTGGTGAAATTTTTATTTATATTTTTTCAAAGTACTTAATAAATAATATATTTAATTTTAATCACATTTGTATCCTTTACAAGGAATACCAAGAAGAAATAATTTATTTATCCCAGGTTTGCATATATTTCATATAACTTATGTTATTAGTCTTTTATAAGCAGACAATTATTTCAAGTGCTAGTCATTTGAAAACATCTTTCTTATTGTTTATATTCTTGAAACTAATAAAAAAAAAAACAATCTTTGTCTATTTTTTTTTACTATATTATGTACCATTTTCCAAAAATATACGTATATCAGAATAAAGATTTTCACAATGAAATATGTAAATACTGTTTCCCATCATTTGTAAATGTAGATGTTGTTTTTAATATAATAGCATCTAAGTTTCATCTAAATCTCACTTTCTATTGCTATGTAGTAAAGATTGCCGAGTCATTCTTATTATCCTGATGATGGCAGTTGAGAGATCTAATCAAAATATCTATGTATTATACTAACAACAAGTAACTACTGACATGGGTGGGTCAAAACTGTATATACAACTACATGTTTTTGATCAGCTTTGCATTTTTTATAAATTTTTTTTATATTCTTGAACCTATGCATTACTAGTTGTTTTTGTCCTACATTTTGACTATATTGCGGCTAACTATAATTAGTAGTTATATCCCCTATGTTGACTATAATTTCTGAAAATATTTTAGTGGCTTTTTTTAAAAAATAAAATTATTTTGTATTACATGACTAATCTATTGTTACTATATATTTATTATTCTATCATTAATGTAATAATAGACAAATTTGTGTGTTCGTTTATAGTTTAAAATTTTTTTTAATATTAATATATATGTTTGTAATGTTTAGAATGCAGATATCAGTCAATACACTCCATTGCTACAAATTGGTTTCAGTTCTCCAACTCTTGATTGTGAAAGCCCTCTCAACTTTGGAACTATTATTGGATGTGTACATGCCTCTCTTGCCTTATTATCTAAGGTCTGTCATATAATTTCATATTATTATTTTAAAAGTATTATATCATGAAATAATTGCTATTTGCCAATTTTAATATTTATAAATTATCTGCTGTTGATTCCAATACAATATCTTAAAACCCATTTTAATGTCATTTATGTAAATCACAGATAATTTATAGATCTAAACTGATAGAAATCTAGTGATGCTGAATAAAAACTTTGTAATTAATAAACATTTTCAATCAGCTAATTTTGGCAAATGATATTCAAAATTGAATTTTATTACAACATATATAGTAGGAAGAAAGAACATTTTTCAGTTCTGATGATTTGAAACACTTGGAAGTTCACAATTTATTATCCTTGTTGTTGTACAGTTTCAGAAAAACATACATATTTTATCTCATAAATTTTCATCTTGGTCTCATAAATTTTCAAAAAAAATCTAAGAGTCATAAGGTTCCTAAATCAGGCTTTATTTTTTCCACATTAAATAGTATGCCTTGGTGTTTTATCTTAATTGAGAGCAAAAATCATTATTAGCATGTGCCAATTTCTAGTCTTTAATTCATAAATCCAGCATTGATTGTTGTAGAATTTATTTTTCATATAACCGAATTCCGAGTCCTGTTTTCATGATTTCTTGATGATGTAATCAATCTGAGTGAATTCATTTGTTTCTGATATTTATGGAAGGCTTATACTTATGATAGTTGACTTCCATTGAAGTTTTGTTTTTTTTTTTGAAATTTCATCATTCACATTTTGACATTATTAATACTATTGTTGCCCTGTCTAAATATTAATTCATTCTATATGGATCTAAAGAATTCATTAGTCATTTGCCAAAAATTATATAAAAGCATTTTGCTTCTGGCATATATCATCTTTGGAGAACATAAATTTGCATAAAAATACTTTAATATATATGAATTATAAACAAACTAGTATTATTTTCAAATCAAAGAATAATTTTTATTTATTCATGAAAATTTTATTTATTTATTTAAAATTAAATATGTAAAACATAATTTGAGTATTTTCTAAATTTCATATTGAGGATGCACTATTAGAGACATTTGGAAAATTTGAGAAATGGATAGATGTAATTCTTTTCACATATTGATTATATCTCTCATCTTATTATGAAATCATCATTTAATGTTTTATACAGATAGAAATTGACATTTTTCAAGTAGTCAAAACAATGATAAACATAGTCATCACTACAATAAATTTTACTGAAATAATCAAATAAACTGTATTCATAATGGAAGTCTTCGATTTAAATAGTGAAAATATAATAAGGTTCAGATTATAGGATTAATTATAATGTAAATTTCCAAGCAGAAGCAAATGATTAATAAAATTTTGGGAATTCAAAGACTTTTCTGTTGGCAATTTATTTTTCAAGGACTGATTATGTACATGAACACTGTCAAATGGACTGCTCAGAAATCAAATACACCTGGGTTTCGTTTTATGTGGTAGATAGTTCCGCAGAAAATCCGCATTAAAAAAAATCGCACAAAAATAGACTTAACTTATCTTGAAAAATAGGGGATAGGTTCTGTAATTTTCATAAATCGCATAAAAGCAAAACAACAAGGAAAAATTATTTTAAAATTCGCATAAAAAAAAAATAAGGAAATAAATTATGACTAATAAAAAATTTCAAATATTTGAAAAAAATTGATACAAGACAAACTTTTTTTATTAACTACAGTATTTAATTTTACATTTTTTCATACATATTTTAATCATTATCGCTATTTGACAATATGTGGTTCGATTGTGAACCGGTAAGAAATCAGATTCATCACAAGAGGAAATACAACTAGCGCCACTTTTAGTCTTGTGCTGTGTTAATGGTTTTCTGTCAACAATGTAATCGGTGATTAAACTTTGAGACGATGATTTTACTAATTGTTTATAAAGCTCGCGATATCCAGTCATATAACTATTTAGCTCTCGTTGGAATTTAAGAGGTTGTTCATTGCAGCAAACACTCAGATTTCAGCATTTTCTGATGTTTTTTTTTTGTCTCATACATCAACGGAAAATCTGATTAAATGATTTTTACTTATCAGAAATTAATAAATTTGTCTTCATTTGATAGATATTTTTGTTTACTACTGAAATAAATTTTAAATGTTCACATTTTGTTTCTATATTTAAAAAATGAGATCGCAATCAAAACAAAAAGATTATACATTATTAGAAAGATTATTTTCAGTTTACAAAATCTTTATTATTTATTTTAAAAATCTAAAAAAATATTTATTTCTGTTATATCTAACAAAATATTTTTTAAAAGTTTAAAATTTTTGAATATTTATTGCAATATTTTTATATTCATAAGTATAAATTTATTATTATTATTTACTCATAAATGTAAGTAGTTATTTACGTAAAAGCTAAGATTCTAAACAGCTTCAGGCCATAGTCACATTAGTTGCTAACATAAAAGGCAAAACTCTTCCTACAGTAGTGCCACCCTATGCTAACCAGAGTAATCAATGAATGTCAGAAGGCTTGTACATAAAATCCCTATCTAATGCCTACTCATCCAATATCCCCAGACTAGTTTCTGGCTTGTGGCCTTCGTCAGTGAGCAGCCTTAGATCTGAGAGCACTTCACCTAGATCCTAGAATCTAATGCAACCCTCCAGCAACCACCTTTTAACTACTAAACTATGAGAATGAAATTGAAAACAATAATATTTTCAATCTAAGCTCAATAGCTTATATAGTCATATGGGTCTGAACTCAGTTCAGCACCCATACATTTTGGTGTATTTGGCTTTTTAACAACTATAGCCACCATTATCTTCACTGATGAAGCCATAAGCCAGAAACTAGTCTGGTGATATTGGATAAGTAGGCACTAAATATGGATTTTATGCACAAGCCTTCTGGCATCCATTGATTACTCTGGTTAGCACAGGGTGGCACTACTGTATGGAGAGTTTTGCCTTGTTTATTAACAGTTATGTACTAGTATAAGAGATAGTGATCATGTGATATTTAGCTGCTAATATAATGTTATATTTTTGAAAAAAAAGTATTTCAAGACAAAATAAGTTATTAATAATTTAAATTTCTTGATATCTAATAAATATAGTGAAATATGAACTTCTTTATAGCATAAAAGAAAACCCGCATAAAAAGATATTAAGAAGGAACATGAATTGCATAACTTCAAAATCGCATTAAAAAAATCCGTATGAAATGAGACCCAGGTGTATTGTATTTCTGACACCTGGTGACAAAAGATTTGATAACAGAAATAAAACTGGGTGTTTAAACTACAAAATTGACTAAAAATATTCATGTTTAAACTTTGAGTGACACTGAAAAATAAAAACTAATATCATAGATATAATCTAGTGAATATATTTATTATTTTTAATAAATATATCAAAAAAATTCATAATTTTGAATGTAAACCAGGTGAATTGTGAGCAGAAGTGAAAAAAAATTAAAATGGATTTGAAAAAGATGTTGACTAAAGGGAAGCAATCAGAAAATCAAAATGAGTATTAGCAAGTACAGTGGTAATTGCAAAGAAAAGAAATTAAAAGCTTTTTACAAATTTTGAATAGGAAATTTTGAAGAACATTCTGGGAAGATAAGAAGTAATATAACAACATTTACAAAGATATTGAAAGAAAAGCAGGAATTGTCTTTCAAAGAAAAAAACCAATATACAGATTATATAACCTATGTAATAAAGATTCGAAAGCAATATATAAAAGAATTATGTCTTCTAAAGACATTAACTAGCACATTTTTGATTAAGAATACCTATTAAGGAGGAAACTAGGTTATATTATATATATGTATCCTGTACCAAATACAAAGTAAAATTATTCTGAAAAAATCATACAAAGAATATCAAATTAAAGTTTACATGATTTATCGATTGCAATAAGAACTTTGATTTAGTTGATCATGAGTATATTAGAGCATGGCATTATCTAACAATCTTCATATTAATGTATTATCTTCCATATGAAGAGGATTAATTAGAAAAAGCATGGCCTTCAATAAATAGTCATTATGCAGTGAATATTACATCATTTTGATGATTTATGAGCTTACTTTTTTTCAATAGAAAGACTGGAAGAATTCAGTGATAATATTCTGATTTTCCATTAAATTTTTAACTGATTTAATTTGCTTGCTGATATTTATGCTGTTTCTTTTCAATTATGTGGTTGTTTATGATAGACCTATTCATGTATATATACTATTGCAGCAGAATGATAAAATTAAAAACTACTTTTGATTTCCATTTTATATTCTATAATATATTTTCATAGTAGTTCTAGCAGATATAACTGGGTTTTTTTTTCTTTGCTCTCTGCAAGGATGAAAATTGATTGAACTTTATTGGAATAGTCAGAAGTAATGAATTACAATTCTTGATTAACGAACAATTTATAATCAGTTGTTACTTCTGTGGAAATTGTGGTTATTGTTTTATAGATATTTAACGCTAAATACATTTTTTTTAATTCTTAAGTTTTATTGTTTGTATTTCTTTTTGAAAATTAATTTTACATTTCTTTTGTAGGGGATTTGAACTCAGACTTTCAAGCAATCTTCAACTATCCACACTATCTCATACTACTTCCACACATGTAGAAAAGATAAATTAACCATCAATATACGTAAAGCACGAAATATGTATATTGGTGATTATTTATCTTTTCTACAAGTGTATTAGTATTATGAGATAGTGTGGATAGTTGGAGGTTTCTTGAAAGTCTGAGTTCAAATCCCCTATATTTACTATTAAATTCCAGATATAAGAATGCCTGTATTTCAAATTTTACATTGCTTTTATTTATTTTTTTCTGCAAAGACATGTCTAAAATTAGAATTAATATTATGAAATACTATATTTTAAATTATTATTTTGTAAAATTTTATGAAAGAGTTATTATTTGAAATTAATTACTTTTGGTGGTGCTTGTCTTATAGATAAAGACGCCGTTCGATAGTGCCGTTTTCACGCTAAAACTATAAAATATGACCATTCCTGGGCCGTTGATTTTAATCATTTTGATGTGTTTTTTGTAATGCGAAAATAAAAACAAAACCAAATCGTCTTTTTTAACTATTATTTTTTATTAACTGATAATAATAAATGTAAAATAAAAACAAATTACAATTTGATTCGTATTTTTTATTTTGCTTTATTAGAAAAATCAATTTTCTATCGGAGGGTTAGGTTTAGGGTTAGTGTTCTGTTGTTTGTAATGCTAAAATAAAAAATATCAAAATCATAACCATAGTGTAGAAAAGAAAGAAAGTAAAACTTTTTTAAACAACAACAAACACATATAAATGTCTTCTTTACTTATTAACCATGTTTATAATATATTCTTTTTATGAAATTTACAAAAAAACGTGCAGAATTGTACTTTTCTTACTGGATATTTTTGTGTTTCCGCTCTTTTTTACTTCAAAAATATACACACGGTAGAATCTTGTTTGTCTCGTGGAATGTTACGAACAGTACATTATTTGACGTGTTACCTAATTCCAACTCACTTTACACATATCTTGTCAACATTTTCCCAATTAAAACTTCAATACAGTACATTGTAAAAAGTCTGATAATTATTACTTTACAAAATCTGAACATCTCAATAATTTAAAATAAATAAAAAATCCAATGAAAACAACATTTCCATCCAATTCAAATACATATCCTCTCACCAAGCCGTAACAATTTTATAAACTGCGAATTTGGAAAATGTATTTGCTGCGATGCGACATACATGCTGCACTGCGACGCGACATAGCGGCCTGCAATCTGTAGCACAACACAAAAGTTGTATTATAGAAAATGTGGGTTCGAACGTGTCGGCCACGGAAACTACATTTTTATGTGTTTTAGCGTGAAAACTGCGCCATCGAGCGGCGTCTAGCTATAAGACAACCCTTTTGGTTATATTTTAAGAAAAATTATTTCAGTTTTTTTTTTTTTTAATTTTTACAAAAATTATTGGCACTAAAAAGAATGATGTGGAGTGTCTTTTTTAATTTATAATAGATGTATTTGTTTTTATATTTATTGCTAATGTACTGAAGGGCAATATTTAATTAAATGTTCTTTTTTATTATTTCTATAGATAGAACCATCAAAACCTCCCTCCCCAATTAAAATCCATTCTGAACAACAATCAAATAGGTAACATTTTTGTTATTTATAGTCATATTTAATTTTTGAAATATTTTAGAAAATACTTTTTTAAAATTTTATTAAAGTGTTATTTGATTATAATGATTTTCAAAAAAATTAATTATTTTTTAAATTGAAAAATGGAATAAAAAAATTTTTTTTTTAAAGTTTGTTATTACTTTATTCAATAAATATTCCTGAAATGAACAGATTCTCAGAATATACTTCTAATTTTTTTTGTTTCTTAATTAAAGAAACATGTAATATCTGATCAGTAAACAAAACAATATTCTCTTTTTTTAATCTATCAATGAAATCAAAAAGAGAATAATAATTGATACTAACCAACTATCCAGAATCATAAATCTCAAGTCATGTAGCATTTTAATTTTGATAATACATTTATGCATGAAGTTCTTTCTTGTTATATTTTTTTTTACTTGTATTTAGATTCTTGAAATCAAAAAATACTTTCCTTTGCAATAGTTTCATTTTATTTAATAAACTATCTAATTTTAAGTGGATATAATTTAATAAGACAAGATATTTTTAAATTTTTTATTCTTAAAATTAAATGCTTAAATTAATAATTTATTATACTTTTTAAAAAAAAGAAAGAAAACTTACTGTACTACACTTCAAAAAAAGAAAAATTTCTTTTATTAGGACTTATACAAATTAAAATCTATTGTGATACTTTTTTTTTATATCCTATCTGGTAATTATTTTATTTATTTTTTCCTGACTTTGTTTTGATGTAAAACCTCTTCTTTTTAATCTATAGATTTTTAAAAAAGATTCTATTGCTTTTTCTATCCAGTTACATATTGATGGTATAATTCTATATCTCTGTTACATATTCCTGTTGATGAATGGAATTTTCTAAACTTTTTCCATCTTCAATAATCAGTCCATTTTCACTTTTCAAATTCCACTATCTTGGTGCAGAATATCAGTTGATCTGACCAATTTCTTTCACATTTTTATAGATTTTGTGTTTCTGAATACTATCTTTTATTTTTTCAACCCTTATCTTTTTAAAAGCATTTTAATTCAACATATTGTTTACTAGAAATTATAATTGATTGCAGTTTTTTTAATGATTTTCTCATAATTTAATTCTTGAATTTATGTAATTCTCTATTCAATTTACTAACACAGTATTTACATGTAATTTTATTCAAAAGGGAGTTACACCCTATGCACATGTACTGTAATGTTTTGAGAGTATCCTTTGTACTTACAACACATCGTTGAGATATTTAAAAATCATTACAGTGCATGTGTATTGGGTGTAATTTTCTTCTGATTAAAAAAAAAAATTCTTGAACTTGTATATTAGATTTTTCAATTTCTACCTTGTATAGATAAACAATATATTATTTTGTTTGTATTGCTTAATAATAATTTAAATTATTAATCTGTTTTATATTGGTTTGGGCTTTTTCTAAATATAATTAACTGATAATTTTATTAATTAAAAGAATATTTATACTCCAAGAATCTAAATAAATGCTGAAAATCATTAATAATTTTAATAAATTTGTGTCTTATTTTATTCCATGTATTTAATATAATAGATATACAAGATGGTATAAAGAATGGGCAGTCTTTTGTGAAAGAAATTCAAAAAATAAATTGCATTTTTTTGGGGGAGTGGGGATTTGGTTATCCATCTATTTGTCCTGAATCATGTCTTTTATTATTCTTTATAATATTCATAAAGAAAACATAACTGTACTATTTTCTTACAGCAATGTTAATGTTGATCCTTTTTTTTTAACTTAGTGAATTTCTGTTGACTTTCTACTTTGTAAACATATACAATTTCCAAAGAAACTGTTTCCTTTTGTTTTTTATATTTAACCATTAAAAATTATTTTTATATTTAAAAAATCAAAAAATATCCTGCTTCTTAGCTCAGCCATATAATGCTTAGAATTTCATAAGAATTTTACTTCTTAAAATATAGCCCTTTATTTTATTAAATTTCTATCAATACACTGCATGACTTGAAGATGCATGCTCTATGTTTTCTTTAATTTTGTAGAAGTTCTTTAATGCATTTGCCATCCAATTTGATTATCGAGATGCTTATGATAATTATTTTGAATGTCTTTTATTGGGAACTAATAATCATTTATAAAGTGCGAAAGAACTCACAAAGCTGTGGCAAACAACTTTCTTTGATTAAATCAATAGTTGCATAACATATTATTTGAAATTTTTTCTTAATAAAATAAATTTTGTGTGTTTTGAAAAAGACTTCAGTAACTAGTAATACCAAAACATAATGAAAAGATAGATTAATAAAAAATACTTGTTTAGAAATTTTATCATTAAGAATAGTTATTGTTAAAAAATCTTTTTCATTTCTTTAATTTAATAGTACAACATTTATATATATTTTGGCTGCATACTGTAATTATGATAATTCAATAGTCATATCACTTCATTGTTATTGAAACAATTATTAATGGAAATAATAAAAATTATTGGTTCAACCACTAATCTATGTTAAAAAATTCCCAACTTGATATTTATTCTCAGAGAATAAGTACCATTTATTTTTATTGATTCCTCTATTCCAATGCTTGGTATATCTATATCGTATATCAAAATTAATTCTCATTTGAACAGGCTTGTAATCCAGTTACTTAGTGAAATTGTTTAGTTTTAAATCCTAAGAATTATATCTAAAAGCCATAATCAGAATGATCAATTCAGTTTTTCATTATTATAATATTTTGTTTCTTGATACAAGTTATTCTTCTCTACATTTTCAAAACTTAACCTTATCAATTGAAATTTCTTTTCAATTATGAATTTGCTCGTTCTTCACATTGGTTGAATTTTTAAAACTCTTTTTATAATGAATTTTATTTTTATTTTTTAGAATATTGTATTGCTATCCTTGTTTCAAATACACCTGATAGATGTATGGTTTATCTGATTTTTTTTTTTTTAATTAAAAGAATGATTATTATAAAATAAACTCACTTAGAAACAAATACTGATTCTTAAAATGTAGTTGCTTTTCTCTTTTTTCTGTATTAAATGTTAAATTCATTGTTAGTTTATCTGAGAAAATTTATAAACACATTTTTCCCCTAAAGATTTTTTTAACTGAGATTTTTTTTTTTTTTAAGATGAAGCATGTATTTTTTTGTGAGAAAGAGTAGGAAATTTTTAAATGTAATTTTGATTTTACTAATATACATAAGGTTAATCCATAATTCCAATGCATAATGCTACCTGAAATAAATATTAATTACCTCAAACATTAAGATATATATTTATTTCAGGTATCAGTATGCACTGGAATTATTTCTTATATATTTCTGTCTGGAGTTTCAAAGATTAAAATGAGTAATGTTTAGTCTGTCTTTGTATATATATAGCAAACATGCTTGTTTCTGAGCAGTTTAAGATTACTGCTTATTTAAATTTCACACTCTTTGTTTGAATAAGTCCATGTTTCAATATGTAATATCATTGCAACTTACAGCTCAAAGCAGATTTTTATATATTTATTCACAGAAGGTGTAATTTAAAATTCTTAAAGTTTGAAGTGATTTGATGTAAGGATAATCTTTATGAGAAATGTTGGTGGATGTTAGCTTCTATTCCAACAGATGCCTTTTTTATATGAGAAAAAAGTGATAATACATTCTGTGTTATATCTTATCCATTTCATATAAATTGACATTATCAGCTGATTTGACTTTATTAAAATATTAGAATATTTTGATATTTATAATGGCTAGTATGCTTTTATAAATGGGTTTTTTTGCTCTGTGGACTTTGCTTTAATTTTTTTTTTTTTTCATAATTAAAACTAATTATTTAGTCAAATTCATTTATGGATGATTAATAATTTTGTTACCAGTAAAATTAAATAAAAGGCTCAAGAACTCAACATACAAAGAATATATACTATTGTTTTGTATGTATATAAATGCACGAGGTTTCATTTATTACACCCATGATGACAAATTCACTATATAAACAGTATTACTTTTAATAAGCTACAAGACCAAACATATATAAAGATACAGCTTTTTAAAAATATTTTATCTTTGTAATTTTTGGCATCCTTAGAAAATATAAATTCCTTCAAAACATTTAAATTCAATAAATAGACTATTTATGTTATGAAATTATTTATCATGCTTTACTCTCTATCTAAATGAATTATTAAATAATTAAAATTTTCTATATCCTATGATCAATCAAATTCTATGGGTTTTTTTATATGTAGACAATATTTAACTTGATTTAAAGCATATTTTTATAAATAGAATTTGAGTATATCAAAGTAAAAAGTCTATTCAAATTTATTTCAGCTATTTATTCAGATTTAGTCATTAAGAGTAGTATTTGAGTCTGTTATTTTTGTTTCAAAAACTTAAAAATCATGTTTTGTATATCTTTCCTTGGTAAATTACTACTTGTAAATTTATTGTTGTTAATTGTAGAGAATTGTTTAATTTTATTTATTTTTAATTTTAATTATAATGAGAAATAATCTTTTACATAAACAAAATATATATCTTGCCATCACACTTAGTTTAATTTATGTATTTATTTTCTGAGCAAATAAAAGAATAAGAAAAATATTAATATTCTGCATAACTGTAAATTCTTTAAAGCACTTCATTTATGCTTTTTTTCATTTCCATACCATATTTATAATAGGCTTAAAAATGCATATGAAACATTCACTATAATAAAAAATTTCATGATCCTATAACTTTTAAAAATTATGTTATTTGAAAGCTATGATTTCATTATACAAATATATGATTATCTCACATTTTACAATAATAGTAAATAATTAACTTTCAAAAACTAAATTTTGATTATAAGTTTAAATTCATTATTTCTTTTTTATTATAACTTCAACTTTTATATTATTATTGTATTGTTACAATGTTATTTATTTAATTGCAATATCAAACTATAATATATGATTTATTTAAACAATGATATTTTTTGTTATTTTAAATGCTTTTATTGTGTTTTGTATGTCTTACGCTGTAAGTAATTACAATCATTATTCATTAAAATCATTTTTTAAAATTAAAACTGTATGCTTTCCTATATTGTGTGATGTTTTTTTTTTTTTTTAGAACTTTGATCATGTTTATTCTGGAACAATCTTTGTTACTGTTAGTGTCGCAAGCAGTTTTATATCTCAAAAATCCAATCTTATCATCAATGGAAAAGCAGTTAGTTCGACGAGAATTAGGCACTGAAATGGTAACTAATATATACTAATTTCATAATGATGACTTTTTTTATCCTCCATTTTAATTTCAAGATAATGACTTAAGCCAGAAAAATTTAATCATAAACCGGTCATAAGAATGACTAACTAGTAGAATATTGTGGTAGTCTTATTTTTGTGATAGTTTTAGAATAGATAATTTCCATTTTTTTAATCCAAGGGTCAGGTATGTTATGTTTGATGACATTGATTGAAATCATTGTCAAAGTTTTCTTTCTTTTTTTTAATGTGGAGATAATACTCAATTGAATAATTCATTGACAGTAACTGTTTAATCTTTATTGAAATTAAAAATTTTACATTTTTGACATTATTACATATGATTATATATTTAACTTTAAATTATAGAGTATAGCAACATCACATTGAAACCTCTAATACTCCTCAATATCCAAGACAGACTTTCCACTTAAGAAAGTGTATCAGAATACATAGTTAATGACAATCCATGTTAACACTTGAAGATCTTTCTTTCATCACTGGCTGACAAAATTTTGAACGCTCATTTACTAAACCTTTCCCAGCATTAAAATATTTTGTAGATCAGCTTTCATATTGTCAAAGGTTACATATAGTATAAATCTAAAAACTAAGAAGTTGAAGTTTTTATTTTTGCTTTTAATTAATTCAAATTAAAAATTCACCATCAAATCTATATTGCATCTTCATACCTGTTTCATGAAGCCGCCAGCTATTCCAAAGACCATTAACAATAATAATAATATTGGAACTAGTAAACATGCTTGTTTATCACAAGTTTTTATTTCTGGTGTCTCAAATTTTTTGACAAAAATAATATTACTTCCTCTCATTCCATCGTGTAGAAGTTTGTAAATTAATTGCACTTTTGTCATGATACTTTTCTTCCATTTTTCTGACAACACAAACTATGTCTTTGGTGCTTCTTGATTTTCTAAAACCACACTGAATGTCTGATAGCTATCCATCTATATCTGGAAAAAATTCTTTAAAAATACCTTTGCCACAGTGGGTATGAAGATTATTCTGTGATAATTGCTGTTCATTTTTTAATTCTATATTTTTATAAACTAGTGTAATAGAAATGTTTTTCAGATTACATAGCATAACTATAATTATGGGTTCACATAGTACATTTTAAAAAAAATTCCAATACATTTGAAGTTAACATATCACTAATATATTTTAAAAGTTCTTGATCAAGATCAGCACTATTTTATTTTTAAAATTACAAAGAGATGTTTTAACTTCATTAAAATGAATATTTTAATGAGTAGATAAGTTGAATATATCGTTAATTTCTCGCATAGAATCATCTTAATTTCTTACACTATTATTATTCAAAAGGTTTTTGGATACTCCTTCCACCCTGTTGAAGCATCATCATTATCTTATAAAAGATTGCCATCTGTGGATTTAATAAGATTATGATAAGTTTTTTAGGTTCATATGAAACTTTAATGCATCTAAAATTATCTAACATGTCTACCATCAACAAATGATTGTATCTCCTTTGAAGTTTTAATCCATCAATCATTTGAAAGTCTTTTTGACAGTTTTGACTTATTGTGAAGATTTCATTCGATTGATTATTCTGTTTTTTAATGTTTGATTGAAACAATATTGGGATTAGAAAATGTATTAATGGAAAATGTCATATGCTTTATTTTAATCAAGTCACTAATAATAAAATTATTGGAATAGAACCAATCAGTTTCCTTGTTTTTTGTGTGTGATCCCAAGAATGCTTGCCTACTTGAATCCATAATGCAGTTTTTAATAAGAAAAGTTATTGTCTTAGTAACATAACAATCTCGAAAAATCAAATTGACACTTTTATTGTTTAATAGCTGTTGAAATTTAACATTAATTATTGATATTTCAAAAAGAACAAACATCAAATTTCTTAACTATATGTTTAGAATATAATCTATTTTTTAATTAATGCATTTATTATTTTAATTTTAGAGAATACTAGTCAATGATTTGTCCAACAATCTGCACTTTTGTACTTTGTGTAATATGAACTTCTTTTGCATTCTAATCACTGATTATAATATAAAACATTAAATGTCATTGTTTTAAATGTGGATGTGAACAAGTTTTTTTAATAGTAATTTTTCATGAACCAAGTTTTTATGATATACAATTCATGTGAGTTTAATCCCTTTAGTACTATTATTTCCAATCATTTTGGGCTTATCAATACTACATTCAAATAAACAAGATGAAAAATTAGATTTTTTACTAATGTTGATGTAATAAGATTATTCAACAAGGAATATTAGCTGCTTTCTTTGATCTCTGTAAATCTAATATATACAAATTGTTATTTTAATAAAAAGTCTATTTTTATTTGCAATTGAGACAAATTAAAAAATTTGAAAGAAAGTCATTTACAATCACGTTTAGCTATTCTGCTCCTTCTCACCCCTAATTTTTTTTTGTAATATAGTTGTCAAGACATCCGAATAAGATTCTTTCCTATTTATTTTCATCCAAAAAAAGGGGAAGAAGGTGCGATTTAATGTTTTGATAAAAAAACTAGTATTTTTTTATATTATGATAGTAATTTTTTTTTTATAAATTGTTTCACAGGATTGACAATTAATATGTAATAAAGTGCAGTATTTTATAATAAAATTAAAATTATTAAACATATTCTAACTTTTATCATTGCTGTTCTGTTTTCAGAAAGTTGCTATTTATTTCACATATTTTTTTTCTCTAATTTTTCATATTATGTTTATCATACGTTCTACAATTATTCATTTATGTTTATAATTATGTTTAAATTTTTTTGAATGTAGATATTTTCATTAGGGAATCTTGTGTGTGTATATATATTTATATGTAAAGAATTTAAACTCTTCATTATTTATGTACGTGATCAGATCAAACAGATTAATGAACTATGAAAATCATAATTAGTTATTTTCATAGTTCATTAATCTTAGTCTCTGCTACATATTTAGATACATATATATTCTATGTACTAAAATGAACTCCTTTGATTTCTATCTGAAAACCTGAAAGGAACTGAATAGGACAAATTTCATATATCCTAATTACTGCAACTGCTGTTATCATATGATTGATTACAGAATAAATGAACTTAGAATGGCTGCTTACTAATATGTGTTAGTCAGTTTGATAAGTTGGCTAGCTTTTATCTGTGAGTTTAAAACTAATACAATACCGTTGTCTTTTTTTCTAGTGTCTGATAGTTCTTAACTGAAATATGTATCATATGTTTTGAAATTAAGATGTGTGTGAGATAATTTTTTTTATTTATTTTTACTCTTATTACAGAGAGAAATAAATTATAGTCCTTATTGAATGAAGGTTATAAAGTTGTCATTGAAAGTGTCAGTTTGCATTTGAAGGAGTGTTATGGGTCACTAAATTATAAAACTAGTATTTTTTATTTGATTTTGATCTTTTATATGACTCTCTACTTCTGTAAATTAATTTCATGCATAGGAAGACTGCTTGAATTGGAAGAAGAACTTAACTAATATTAAATGGGATTTGTAAAACTTTTCTGAAAATAGAAAAAAAGGTAAAAAGACAGTTGATTTGAAAATTAAAAGTACAGAAGAATAAAATTTGGAAAAGTCGCATTATGGAGAAGAAATTAAATATTAGACAAAGTAGCTACATTATTCATTCAACTTAGTGATGTTCACCAAATGCAGATAATTTAAATGCCTATTCCAACAAGTTCATATTCTGATAAAGAAATAAAAGAGTTTATTATTATTTTTATTATTTGAAAAGCTTTACAGAAACTTACAAATTATGAGATGGATATCCTTAACATAGCCAAAGTATGGCGTTATGTTCCGAAATATGAGTGAGTGATGAAAGTAAAATCACTATAAGTATATTTCTCTTAAAAATGAATTATACAACCAACTACTAATTATATAACGTGTTTATTAACTCAAGCATAGACAAAATAATAAACTAACAATTAAAAGAAATAAATAGTTTGTTTATTATATCAGTAGTGCCAAAGTTACAATAACTTACTAATGAGTAAAGATAATACAAATACCTAGCAAATTATAAAATAAAATCAGGTTTGGGAAGACAAAAACTGTATAAATATAGCCATAAATTATAAGACAAAATATCAAATTTTATAGTTGTCAACTGTATAACTTTACCTTATGAGATTGTATTAGCTATAACATTAATTTTATTATTATGTAATTTACTTTATATAATGGCAAATATTATTCAGTTTTATTGGAATGCTATAGTATGATTTATTATATTTTTTTATAGTATGTAACATGAGTGTCCACAAAATCATTTAATATTAAAAAATGAGGACAAGATTTTTAGACAAAATTTCAAACTCATGATCAAACATTTTGTCATATTACATTTTTGACTTCAATAAAGCAACTTTATTACCAACAGTAACATTAGAACTAATTATATCATTCATTCAAGTTCACTATAAAGAAGCAAATATAAGATATGTGTGTAGAATACAGCAATACAAGTCACCACATTTAAATATAATCCGGCAAATAAAGTGATAATTAACATCATTATTTCATAACAACAATACATTTGTCATCCTTCAAATGCATGCATAAGTATATAAGCCTATAGTACATTCTTATATAAAGTAGTATTAAGAAGCAAAGAACTAATTGTATGCCTAAGATCTGCAATGGACGGAATGTCAAAATGGTACTTTCAACTTATGCCCCATGTGGTCGCAAGAGCCAAAAACAGCAATGCAAAGTTCCAGCCACTAGGTGGTACTGTTCTTCATGCGTATGCACAGGAACCTTATGCCAAGTAGCTGCCAGCATTATTGCCCGTTTGGTGGCGCTGATAGCCATAAATAAACACATCTAGCTTACATTGCAATCTAGCCTATTAAGTGGTGCTGTTTCTTCATACTATGCACAGAAAAACTGCACTGTTTATAAGCGATATTGATACTTGCTTGGTAGTGTTGTTTTATATGCACATTCTTAAAAGATCGATAGCGTATAATGTGAAGGTGTGATTAATCCATAAACCACAACTATTTAAATCTGCTTTCAGACGTAATAATGTTACATTGTATTTCACTCTCTGATAAATCAATGTATTTTTAAATTATTTCCTTATAAAAATCAATCTTTTTTTTTTTTCCTCTAAAAGTGTTTTTTTTTTTTTTAAAAAAAAGGTAATTTTTACGACTTTTTTTTTACTGCAATCTTTCTTTCAAAACTGCTAAAAATCTGTCTGCTAATATTTTTTTCAACACTGCGTTGTTTTAAAAGGTGATTGTTTGTAAAACTTTTTTTTTTAGACTTTCAAATAAACTTTTAAACTAATACAAATTATATTTCGGTTTATAGATCTTTCAATTACTATTTCACAAACGTGTTATTTTAAAAAGGTTGATAGCATCGCCAAATGAATTTGCCCAGATTGTTGTGATGAAATTTGCGTGCTGTTACGCGCAAACAATAATTCGAAGATGATTCATTTCTATCCATTCATTTTTACAATACCTTTAGCCGAGAAAATTTTTCTGATCTGTTCTTTTGAACTTGTTTCGGTACTGCGCTTCTCTTATTACAATTATTCTATTTCTAAAATTCATATTTTAACTAAAAACCATATGCTGCATTTTATAGAGATTTTGATCTGTTTATCAAGAGTTTCTTTCACAATAAATATTTTTAAATTACTTGAGGGAAAGCAAATCAAACTCTCCTTTAAATATATTAAAATATCTATCCAGTTCAAATTTAAAGGAAGTTTATAGTACAATTTATGTATACACATAGTAGTATTAATTATAATATACGATCTAAATAAATTTATAAACCATTCGAGTTTTACTATCTTTGGTAAAAAATAAATTTACTAAAATTAATATGTATGTAAGCAATAAAACATCAAACAGATTTTTGTGAAATAACAAACAAAATATAGGATTCATAAAATTGAAGAGTATGATCCCTATAACATTGTATTCTTTGTAGACTTAATAAGATGTCAGAAAATTGCAGTTTGCATAGTGTGTGGTGATTTATCCATGAGCTCTCTTCAGTGTAAAAATCGAGTAAAAATATTTAAGGCATAAATATTAATTGAAGTTGTATTTAAAACTTTAGGATCATTTTTAATAACTAAAAATGTCATATACTCACAAGGAAATTTCAAAATAATAGGTTTAATAAGTGTGGCAAAAGTAAGATATTATACAGACTCAGAAAAAAAAAAGACTTAGAGCAAAATGCAAATGCTAATGACAATATAGCAAAAAGATTCTGTTTTGAAGGAAACAACACAAGATGTAAATTAATGAAGATAGGACAGTAATTGATTACTCTGGTTGGCACTGAGTGGCATTACTGTATGGCAAGTTTTGCCTGTTTTAATAACAATAATGAGCAAGCATAAGAAATGGTGATCATGTGTTGTTTGGTAGTTATTTTAGCTTTAAGATATTTTAGAAATTCAGTATTGATAGCCGTATCAGAGAACTAGTTATTAATATATAAGTAGTAGAGGAAGCCCTCAAATATGTTAAACATATATTCTAGTATAATTCCGATTTTAGAGAACAACTACAATACTGTTAGAAATATCAATATTAATCTAAAAATCACAGATTCATTTGTTTTATTATAGGATTATAAATAGAAATGTGTTGGTTAAATATTTGTAATTTGAGTATGACACATTCAGGGTTAAAATCAATAGCGCAGAAGATATAAAAAATTACATGGTAGAAAAAATAAATTGACAATATAATGAAGGAAGTATATGGTTGGATGCTAGGTGAACAAGATTATATACTGGAAGCAGACCATTATAAATACAATTAACATCATCGGGAGAATTTTTATACCAAAAGCATAAAATAATTTTTACTGAGCAATACATCAGTAATATTTTTAATTTTATTAGAATAAATGATAATAAAATAAAATTGCTTAGATAAAAGGTGAAAATGATCATAATTTGATTGTCTGATAAATTTACTATTTTAAGGTTTTTCAATGTTATTACACCTTGAACTAAAACAATATTAGTCCTACAAATAAGTATGTAGTCACATTTAAAACTGCAAGAACAATTGGGAAGTTGAAAGAGAGATTTCATTTTGAATAATTACAGATATATCATTAAGACAATAATTTATAAAACGCTTTAGTTGGACAATTCTGTAATAAGAGTTAATACTATTAACATTTAGATTATGCATGATATTTGTTTAGAATCTTTAATGTAATTAACTTTTAAGATCAAGAATAGCTGTTTATTTATTGTTATGCACAGAACCATCAAACATATTAACTGTAACATTATTAGATAAATTAATGGTTGTTTCTAAGTATGGAAATATAAAGGATAAATTGTTAAAATGTAATTATCTTTTGGCATGATTGATTTATTGACTCCACATTTTATACACGTGCTAGAATTACATTATCAAACTATGTATACTAGCCTGTAATATTTAAATCAAGGGGGTTGCAATTTCAAATGCTAATGTTAATTATGAGATAATGCAACAAATATGCAATGAGATAATTCTTTGGATGAGTGAGATTGTATTTTAATAGAGATTGCCTATGTATTGATGGCATGATATATTGGGATTAATTCTCCAAAATTATTAGTAATGTTGTTACTTTTTTGAAAGATATTAGTAAAATTACATATAGCCTGCATATTGCAATGATGTATTATTGAATTTGCTTTTTTGTCACATAATGATTTTTTTGAGATCAAAGTTTTTAATTATATTTTCAGCCATTTCACCTATTTAACTTGCTAAAATATTCTAGCTTTTTGAAAAATTTAGCTGAAATGTGGCTGTGGATTTTATTGAATTGTATTGTTGCATTTCTGAGAAATATTCAGCAAAGGTGGATGTGATACGGTTATCTGTAAGATCATAATCCTCTATGATATTAATAATTGAGATAAGTAATGTCAAACAAACTCTGACAAAAATATTTCTCCAGTAGTTGTTTGTTCTTAAGAAGTTAGAGGAATAGGTTTTTTTTGATCTGACATTTAATCCAAACAGTAAAATGTGTCATTATTTGAAATAGAATTATTTTATTTTTTATAGTTGTATTTAAACATATTACAATATGAGTCTGTTTGTTAGATATTTTGTTAATTATATCAAAGTTTAAACAGAACTCCTATATGTTCAATTGATGTTAGACTAAGACATAACTATATAGACTTGGGCACTATTATCATTGTCATTAAAGGCAATTAGTATTATATGAGTGGTAGAAGAAAAATTTGCAGAGTTTGAAGATAGTTACTATTATTTTTTAATACACAAAGAGGAAAACTTAGTGAAACATTAATTTTCTTAATCTTATCACACTTTTTTTCATTTATATTGAAGCGAGAGCAAGACAACTGTTTTACTAGAATATTTTACTTGCAGAAATCTAAGTTGATCTTTAAAAAATAGTGGTAGTGTGCGGCTAGATTCTTTGATGTTTTAAACTTGTATTCTCTTGATAGAATAGTATTGTGTGTGAATAGGTTTTTTTTTTTCCCATCTTCCCCATTTACAGGAAAGAGGCTATTGCAGGCTTCATTTTAAGAAGAAGAAGAAAATGTTTTTTAAGATAAAGGCAATTTACAGCTCTATTGGTTGAGTAGTCAAGACAGCTTTTACAAAAAACTTAAATAGATTTACAGAATACTTTGTTAAGACCATTTTAAAATTGACATTGGAGATATTAACATTAATTGGAAATGTGAAAATAGAAAGAGCTAGGCGTAAATTTGGATGTAGAGGTAAAAATTAGAGAACTATAGACTCATTGGGGGGGGGGGGGTAATGTTTTAAGATTAATACAAAAAGTAAATAGATACGGGCACATCCAAATGAGTTCCCAGCAGAGATGAATTATATTTTAATATGCTTGATGGATTTAATAAGGAAAGAATTATTGATGTAACATATGGGTTAATATAAAACTGGAGAAGCAAAACTTATTAAAGATTTTCTTTATAATGTATATTTCTAAGCATCATAAATGCTATACTAAATATAAGCTACAATTTACAAACCATTTTGAAAAATTTACAAACTTGAATAGTGACAATATATTGAACCGGATACTTTATCCGATTCAAGGGTTCTATCATATAAATTAGAAAAAAGAAAAACCAAGTTTTATATGTGCAATAACACACATACTTATTTATCTTGAAATCTTATATTTTTAATTCTCAGTTGATTTTAGTATAAAAAAAAAATTTTTTATGATGCTTGTTTTCTTTTAAAATAATTAAAAGCAAACAAAGTTTAATTAGTGTTCTTATATAAATATTTTATTTAAACTAAAAAAAAGTTAATGTTGATTTAATTTTTAAGCCGAGATTTAGTTTTGTATTTTTTTTATATATAAAAAATAATCATTTTTGTAAGATAAAGCCCTGTAAGATATGTTTTTTCTAATTAAGATTGAACGGGAGATAGAGATTTACCTTGGTTGAAAGTTGCAAAAAAAAGATTGCGCGGGAGATAACAAAAGACATAAAGAGCTGGGTAATTTTTTATTACAGAGGAGGATTTAGAAAGACTATTCTGGTCATTCAGTTTTTTTTGATTTATTGCTCAGCTTACTCAGCTTCTTGTTATTGAGAATCGATCCAGAGTTTAGCTGTTATTGAACTGTAGCATTGTTAAAATGACTCTAGTTTTTTTTGTTTTTTTTTATATTGGTGCCACGGGAATCACCAAGTTGAATTTCCGTTGACCAACAATAATTCTATTTGCCGCGATAATAGCAGCCATTCAGCCACCATGCCTGTAATATACGCCACGAAGAATCTCCACAACATGATGGGCTGAGCCTTTCCAAAGATGAACTTCCGGAGCTCCAAACTGTGATTTCAATCATGACCTAACTGTCAAGTCCAGAGCAGATCCCGATAATGCCTCCAGACTTCTGAACCTGTAGTAAATGACAGCCGTTGTAGAGGACTCTATAAACTGAACTTTGTGTGAACAGCAGAAATTAATATTACCTCGAGGTAACTTACCTTTCCATATCAAAATCAGGGATAAATCTCTAATTAAGTCTCTAGCAAATCTCAGCTTAATCTTAAAAAGAAATTATATTTATGATGTGTAATTTATCAATTTAAATATTAATGTATTTTTGTTTATTTTTACATTACAATCTTAGTAGCAAGATTTTCAATCTTAAAATATTACTTGTTTGAGAGTTTATGGTGAGTGATATTTTATATACTTAATAATTTCTCAGTTCTAGGATTAACCCTTTGTTAAATACTCAGACCGACCTTAGTAGTTTTCTTTTATTTTTGTTTGTTTGTTTGCTTCGTCGTTAAACTAAATCAAACTTAGCTTTGGGCTGGAGATTTATAGGATATATGATTTGTTTATTTTTTTGGGTAGAGATTTATTTGCTATAATTCAGATTACGTAGTTCATAATGTTTCTTTTCTTGTGTGAGACTAACCTTGGCTCGTTTCAATGTATTTGTCCATGAGCGTTTTGCAGAATTAGGACATTCTTGGTTCCGACGTTTCTTTTCGGACTAAGAAAAGCTCATCTGCGCTGTCCCGTTATTCTCCACAAACATCCATCTTACTAAATCTCTATAGGGAAAAGGGAATTGGTTGGGTGAACCGCTGGCAGGAAGATATAAGCCCTTATTATGTTATAGATAAGAAATGAATTTGTCTGCCTGAGTATTTAACGTAATAATGCTCGCATGCACTCTGTGTTAAGATCTGCTAAGTAAAAGTAGATCAAGTTTCACGTTTATTTTGTTATTATGTTTAATAAATTTAAAAAGTTCTTTAAGTATTTTGGCTGACGTTATCTCAGTGTTTTCTCAATTGTCTGAACCACATTCATTAGCTTTTGCTATCCCTGGGTTTAGTCCGGCACATTCATGTTCGTATATCCTGCCCACCCTTAAAATAAATGTCTAGTGATGTGATGTATTATGGCTTCTCCTTAAACGAAGTCAAGAATATCTCAGCAATTATGCCCTCATGGTCAGGATATACGAAACTAAAACCTTTTGTCCGGCACAATATAGATAACATATACTTTAGTCAATAACGACAAATCTAAATGCACAAATAAAACAATTCAGTTAATTTTTTATTTGAGATTAGGTAATAAATATTTAGAAATATCTTTTTATAAGAACTTAATATGTAGAATTCTGTAAAATAGTCTGGAAAAAAGTTAATTATAATGAAATATAACAAATTGTAGGGGAAGTTAAAAGAAAAGAAAAGTTTCAAATGTATATAACAACATCTCTGTATTCAAAAGAAAATAGTATTTCTAGAAATAATAATAATATCTTAAGGAAATCTATAAAAAACTGTATAATAAATGAGACAACTAAATGGCTATAATTATTAGAATATCTTTTCAAATGCAACAGGTTTTTAATGGAAAAATGAGATATAGAATTAAATCTATAAAGAATAGAAACTGGGAATGGTAAGAATTTATATTAATATATAACAAGAAACAAATGGAGCAATTGTAAAATTATTTACTACATGTATAAATAACAAGGATATATCAGAGAACTGCAAGAATACAAAAATGATATTAATATTTGAGAATGATGAAAAGGATATTAGAAATTACACATCTACCTATATACATATTTTTTAGAATCATTTAAATTGTCTATAGAGAATTTAAAACACAGTAGATCACATCCAAAAATTAAAAGAAATTATAGAAAATGTCAGTAAGTATAAGTTGTCATACTAGTACTAGAGTATGCAATAAATACTGAAATTGTTATGGTGGTTAATGGCATACTGCATGGAAATTTCAAAACTTTGTATAACAATTTTATAGAAAATATTTTGTGGATTAAATTGGAAGAAAAAGTAGTAAAATATTTTGCTGTTAATGTCATTGTTTTTAAAAATGATTCTCCAAAAAAAATAGGACCCAGGATAAATATTAAAAAATCTAAAGTAATATTTGCAATAGATTTTTTTTAAAAAAAGAAAATATAGATTGATAGTGATGAATTAGAAGTTAATATCTTTTTAAATTACCAGGATAAGTGAAAACATAGTAAATGTTTTTGGAGAAGTAATTTAATCTTACAAAAAATTGTGCATAACAAAGAAGATTTTTAATATACGTATTAAACTAAGATTGGGGCTTGATAGAAAAGCAATATGGATACCAAGTATACTACACAGTTAAGTATGGAGAATTGTTTGTTGGGATTACAATAGAGCGATCTAAAATGAAATAAATGAATGAGAAAACAGGATGTGAAACAGCTGTATATATAGAAAGAAGAGGCGATATTAGATGTACAACTGAAATGTTAAACTAAATCCCAAAATATTTTAGAAGATCTAGGAACTCACATAATGAGATGGATTTATGAGATAAAGCTTTTGTAATGATATGTACAAAGAAATTATGGATAATAAAAATAGAATTCTATTCAAAAATATCTTCATTTTTCAGTGATTGAAAATGATGATGATGATGATATTTATAACTATTTAAAAATAAATGGTTGGTTGAATTGGGGGGGGGGCTATATCTAATCTAGAAATGTTGGCTCTTATGTCCACCACTTTACCATTGTGCTATTAGTTAGGATATAACTTTTAATACCCTTAAGCATAGAAGTAAATTATTGATTACTGGCAACCTCAATAATTTGGTATTAAAGTATTATATCATGATAATTATAAAAACTAATTAAAATGTAAATAATTATAAATTTATGATTTCACAACAATTTTTGTTTTTAATCATGTTAGTCTACTTTTTTTTAAATGAATTCATTTTCTAGATTGTTTTGTTTATTTTAACTATATCCTGGAGATTATAAAAATCATGAGTATAAAAAATTAATGATCAATTATTAATTCACTCAATTAATATTTATTTTTTACAAATATTTATTATTTCTTCTTTTTTAGGCTTCATTTGCTGTTAGCATCAATAAATATTTACGAAGGGGTGGACCTCAGTCTCCTGCCAGTAGCTCCTCATTAACTCCAAGTCGATCAATTTCAAGGCAAAGCAGTATTTCAAATTATTCTACAACTGGACAAGAATATCCATTTTTTAAATTTATTAGTAAACTAGTTGATTTTTTTCAAAAATAAAAACAAAACTGTTAATTACATACGAAAAAAAATAAAGAAATAAAATTATTTTTTTACCTAAATCCGAAATAAAATATATATATTTAGAAATCTTATTTTATTAAAATGCTTTTAGTTTTTCAATTAATCTTTATACATGCTGTTGTAATTAATTGATTGTTTATTTTATGATAAGACAAGTTTATTTACATTTAAAAACTTTACATATACAGTAATATATTAGAGATAACAACATTTACTTTTTATATGTATATTATACAAATGGTACTGAGCTCTCAACTATTTAAAACGGGTAACAAATAAGCAAATTAGGATTTCTGGATATAAGAGATCGTGAGCATTATTGTGAATTATTTGGTTATAGTAGGCCAGAATTTTATTTTTGGATTTAATTACTACTTATTCTTTAAATACTTCTTCCACATTTTACATCTTATCTTTGCAACATTACATCTCTAAAAATGCTAATTAATCTAATCTTGTGTATCAACAGCTGAATATAATGTTTAAATCCAGGAATCCAAAAGGCTCACAAACATTGAAAAGAAACAAGACTTTATTAAAAATAGCTATACAAATAAAATTACCTCTCCCCCTCTTTTTTCTTTGTCTCCTTTCTATATTGTTCACAGAACAATATAGAAATGGATTGATTATAGCATAAAGAAATACAATTGCAGAAGAAAATAAAAAGATATAAAATTTTATTGTGTCATTTAAGTTATTTCAGCAATAAAGAGAAAAGATGAAGCAATTATAAAAAAACAAGACCAATGCATAATATCATTTGAAAATTAAATTAGCTTGTACAATAATTTTATTTAAAATGTCACATATTTGAAATTGAGAGGTGAAACACAATTAAATCTCTAAATTGTAAATGATGAAATCGACATAAATATTTTTTAAAAAAGCAGGTCAAAAAAATTGAGAAATTGTTTGCAAAATTACATCAAATATGTAAATGATATGGCTATTGTAGATGACTGGGAAAAGACTATTGATAGTAATTTAAAGTAAAAAAAATTTTAAATATAAATATAATACAGAAGAAAACCAAGTTTTAAGATAAGTTATAGAAAGAATTAATGAGCTGCCTTATGTTGAATTTGTAGATTATGAAAAAAACATTTGTAATAAAAGATTTGGAATATTATAACATAGTTAGAGCAGGGGTCTCCAACCCTATGCCCATGGGCGCCATGGCGCTCGCAGACCATTGTACATGTGCCCGCCGCTATCCTAACACGATAAAAAAATTATTTATCTGATATAAATAAATTTAATTTTTAAAATTTCTTATAAATTATTGTATTATATTTTAATCAAATTGTAGGGCATATTATACTTTTACAACATAAAAGAAATTGTATCTGCACGTACAAGTTTGCCATTTTGAGAAATACTAAGTCGGATTCAGAATAAATTGAATTACTCTTTATTTTTCAAAGATCAAATTTCAAAAATTCTAACCCCAAAATGAGTAAAAGACAAAGAACCTATAATTTTAATACTGACTGGGAAGAATCACATTGTTTTGTCAATATTAAAGATAAATGTGTTTGTTGTGCGGCAGTAGTGTTGCAGTGGCGAAAAAACAATATTGAACGTCGCTTCCAGACAACCCATTCCACTTTTAATACCAGCTATCCACTTAAATCTGAATTAAGAAAGAAAAAAATATCTCAACTAAAATCGAACCTGTCTGCCCAACAGTTTTCACTAGACCTGAGGTAAAATCTAAAAATGCCACTATTGCTTTTTAGAAAATTTCTCACATATTTACAAAGAAGAAAAAGCCTTTCGAGGATGGGGAATTATTAAAAGAAGCATTTCTGACTCGTGCCGATTGCTTATTTGAGGAATTTTCCAACAAATGTGAGATTATGTCAGCAATATAAGACTTACAGTTGTCTGATAACACTGTCACAAGAATACACAACATTTCAAAAGACTTGCAAACTCAATTAAAGAGTGATGTGGAGATATGTGAATGGTTCTCACTACAATTTGACAAGTCTACAGACCCAGCACAGTTAGCAATTATAGTGAGAATTATATTTAGTGATTTTAGTGTAAAAGAAGAATTACTAAAAATATCAATGAAAAGATGAACAACAGGCTAGGATATTTACAACATTTTCTTAACATACGCAAAATCGATAGATATGCCTTTTCACAAGCTGTCAGCAATAATCACTGATGGAGCACCAGCAATGGTTGATAATGTCAATGGATTTATCGCCCATTGCAAGAAAGACAAATCATTTCCTAATTATGTCTTACCATTGGGATTATCCTCCAGGAAGTTTTGTGTGGTAGGATGCTCCCCTTTGGACACGTCATGAAAGTAGTTACTATAATAGTGAACCTTATACGAACAACCCCTTTACAACACTGCCTTTTTGAGACCTATTGGAAAATTCTGAAGAACCAGATCTTGTATTTCATAGTGAAGTATGTTGGCTTAGTAAGGGTAAAACTCTTTTGAAATTTGTCAATTTAGTTGAAGAAATAAAAAATTATCTCAATTCTAAAAATCAAAATTTTGTTGAATTAACGAACTCTTCCTGGCTTGTGGATTTGGCTTTCATCACAGATATAATAGAAAAATTGAATCATTCAAACTTGCAGCTACAGGGGAAAAACTTACATATATCTACAATGATAGGATCCGTAAAGTCATTTAAAGCCAAACTGGTTTTGTGGATATCACATCTGCAAATGAAGGAACTTGTACATTTTCCAAATATGGAAAAAATGATAGGCAAAGCTGAAATTGACTTTTCATCATTTATTTGTCAGTCTTCAATTACTTCAAAACCAGTTTGAAAAACGATTTCAACAGTTTAATATCATAGAGCCAATGGTCACCTTTTTTGTCAATCCTTTTACCTGCAAGTAAATGTAACCAAAATAACTGCACAAATTGCAGAGCTCGTTCAAGTTAGTGCAGAAGAATTGGAGTTACAAATTTTGGATCTTCAGAACAACATTGTCCTAAAATCCAATGTATCAGATGAAAACTTCTGGAATATAATTGACAGAAATAAATTTCCATTCTTGAAAAGAGCATCATACAAAATAAAATCGTTTTTTAGTTTCATATACTTATGTGAATCATTGTTTCAACAATGAATATCAAAATACAGATCTCGACTGAGTGACGAACATCTTGATGATTGCTTACGAGCAGGAATATCATCATACTCCCCTAATTATGAAGCAATTGCCAATGAAGTGCAGTGACAAAGATCGCATTGATTTGTATTATATATAATTTATTAATTTACATAAAAATATAAATTTTAATTATATGTTAAAATTTTATTTTTGAAATAAATATTTTTTGTACATTATGTGTATTATTAACAATATCCAACTATAAATTTACATTAAAAAAATAAATGATGCCCGCCACCTGGCCGGTATTATAGAATGTGCTCTTAAGTGCAAAAAGATTGGGGACCCCTGGTTTAGAGTATTGTAAATTCTGAAAAATATCAAACTATAACAGTAATGATTAGACTATTTGATGATTTTAAAGTGATTAACATTGCTAAGAGTTTAAAGTAAAATGATTTTATGTCTTCAAAAAATTTTATTTCAATGGTATAGAAATAAATAAATTAGCGATTTATATATATATTTTATGGAAGGAAGTGAATCTTCACACATGTTATATTGGATTGATATATTAAATTTTCATGTTCTCACCCGGAAAGTGTTTTAAAAGCTTGCTTTTAACACAATTATTGGTGGGTGAGTGCATCTAAATTTAATATATCAACCCAATAGGTCAGATGTGAAGATTTATTTCCTTCCACAAGATTTACATATGTTCAGACTAATATAATTCAAAGTTGTAGATATTTAAAAATGAGAAACTTTATTTTTCCTGCGATATATAAACTAAATTGGTGCACATAATTTGTCAATTGAAATATCAGGCTAATAATAAGATCAAGTCCTGATTTAAACTAGGTCAATAGGTGTTGGTTTATATAAGAAAAACTCTAAGCACAAGTGATTTACTTATACTTTTAAAACACTTATTGACAGATGAGTGTGTGGAAATTTAATATATCAATCCAATAATGCATGTGTGAAGATTTACTTTCTTCCCCAAGATTTACAATGGTACAGAAAATATTGATGATTAAAATAGGAGTTACAGTTTAGATATAAATGTCTAAGATTATTTTGCTTTTACAAATTATATTTTGGAGCTGAAAATCAAATGAAAGCAATAAAGTACTACTAAAAGTAAATGCTAATAAAACTAATGTTCAATGATTTTTCAGAAACTTAAAGATTGATAATGATGAATTAGAAAAAGTTAATAATTATAAATGCTTTTGGTAAATTATTAGTGCTAATGAAAAGTTAATGATGAAATTAATTTTGGATAGAGTCTTTTTCAATAGAATTAATATTAAAAGAAATACAGTCTATCTTAGAGAATGGTGTATTGAAAAAATATCAAACTTAACATGCCTAACTCACCTTATGGACAAAGATTGTTCACAAAATGAATGCATAGTGAGAGAGGATTGTCATTTCTGCACTAATAGATGTTTGTATTATGGTGGTGATGGGGATGCTAATAAAAATTTAAAAATGTGTTTGTTTATCCCAAAAAGGTTTTCCATAAATTTATTACATTTAGTGTTTATGAAACAAAATTTAGCATGCAATTGAGCAATACAAAATCTGTAGATCATTCAAAACATGCAAGTTGGGATTGAAAAAGATGGATCATTTCAGAATACATTAGTGAGATATTCCTTTCATTGAAAGAAGTGACCAAATAGAACTAGAGAGAGATGGATAATGAAATCCTAAATTGGATCCAGAATATTGTAAGAGCTTTATTAAATAACTGTGCCAAAGAATCATCTTTCATTACATTAATAAAGATTAAAAAAATAAAAAAAACACGAAAGACTGCCCTCCCCCCATAAGTTATTTTAAATATTTTTTTTAAAAAAAAATTTTTTTTAAATTTTTTTCAAATTTTAAAACAAATAATATTTTAATAATAAATAAAAAATTTTTTTGTGTTTTTTTTTAATTTTAAGTAGGGGGGAGGTGGGGGAGGAATTTATTATTAATTTTTTTATAAAAGAATTTTGGTGGGTGGGATAGAAAAAAAAAAAAGAAAAGTTAAGAAGGGTTACCACCCTTTTTTGTTAAATGTTGTCCCAGTATTTACGATCTGATTGGCTATTAATAATCACAAGCGCTGAGAGACTTGCACTCTCTCGTAAGTTAATTAATAAAGATTGAAATTGATAGTAATAATAACATAGTAACTTGGGAAGTCAATTGATGTTTGAGTGCTGAAAGTGGAAGCTAAGCTTTAATATAGGAAACTTTAGCTCTCAAGTCTATTCCACTATTAAACTACATGGGAAAATGATAAGTATTTTAGTATATACAATCTATTTAACTGATCTACTAGAAAACTAGGTGGGATTATTCCAATTTTGATCACCTTCAACAAAAAAAAATACAATTTTAGTTTTACAATATATGATGATAAATTAGTTTATGTTAGAAGGGTGATAAGTATTGGTAAAATAGCACAATGGTAATTATTAATAATTGATTGCATTAAGCTGTAAAATGATAAATTTTCTGATATTGATATCTTACAAGTAAAAATAATGGTATATTCTTATTTTTACAAATTTACATCAATAATGGATATCGGAAAGCTCATGTAATTCACAATCTAAAAAAGTTGCTAAAATGAACAAAAATAAAAGTGTTATGAAGGAAACTGAATTATAAATTTTAACGAGCTTTCAAAAAACCAGGAAAGCAATTTCTTTTTTAGTAAATTCACTTTAAGTAATTGCTTATGGATGTAAAATAGTTATAACTACTGTCTTAAAAGTTAATGAAGATGAAACACAATTTTTATTAAAATATCTAGTATACTTTTATTATACAGAATCAGAATTAAAACCAATTCTTTTTTTATGTTGCACTTCAAGTATACAATAGTCAAATATGTTTAAAAATATATATATACAAGCAACAAAGATTACAAATTATAAAATTATTATATAAAAGCCTTTTTCGGCAAATTATGTTTTTTTGCCCTTTTCAATATGTCTCCACGATTTAAAGCACATACAGCGACATCTATATCAATACATGAGAGAAGATAGATAAACAAATGGATATTTGACATGATCTATTATGTGATTTTTTCCCCCTCAATTCTACTACAAAATTACTCTGTTATATATATTGAATGGATATATATCCACATATATTAATTAATTAACTATCCATTCTTTATCCATTAACCACTTATTATTTAACTTAATGGATGTTTTGTATATATTCATACAGTTGTTTTTATTATACATGATGTAGTTTGTTTCATATATTTTACGTCTATTAACATTTTTAATATAATCAAGAACACTTATATTATCAATACAATTTATTTTATGTCCATACTGCAAATAATGAACATATAACGCAGATCTATCATCTTTCCTAGCAATAGCATCATTGTGTTCTTTAGCTCTTTCTCCCAATTGCTTTGACGTCTGGCCATAGTAAATCATATTACAAAAATTACATCTAATTTTATAAACCATTCCTCTCTTATATTTTATATCATCTTTCATTCTACAATTAGTTATCAATTTATCCAAATTTTTGCTATTAGCCCATCCCACGTTAATGTTTTTATCTATATAATTTTTACTTTTTTTATTTAATATATTATATACACTAGGCAAATATGAAATTTTTATCCACTTCTTTTGTTTATTAGTCCTACATCTATTATTATCCGTGCTATTTACTCCATGTTGTGAAAATATATTGTCAATACTATGCGCTGCATATCCATATCCCATATATGTTTGTTTAAATTTATCCTTCTGTAACATAGCAATATTTCTATCTGTATTAAATCTATCGTTCTTATATTTAAAATTCTTAATTACACTCATCTTTTGTATCCATGGTTGTTTTGAATCAATTGATATAATTTTCCTTAATTTATAATCTTTAATAAAATGCTTAATTATAATATCATTATTTTGATTTAAAATAATTTCAATATCTAAATACCTTATTTCATTATCAATTTCTTTCATAGTAAACCTAATATTATCAACATTATTATTAAATTGTTTATATAATTTATATATTGCCCTCTTATTACCAATTATCAAACTATCATCTACGTATCTAAAATAATGTAGTACTTCTTTTTTAATTATACTGCCTTTTATAATATTGATTTCCATGTCATTAATGAACATAGATGCCATAAGCCCACTAATTGCACATCCCATTACCCATCCCTTATTTATACTCCAATATTCATTATTATATTTAAAATATAAACTATTATTTATTAGGTTCAATGCTTCATTTATAATACTAATTATGCTATTATCATTGATATATAGAGATAAAGCCTTTATGACGATACTAATGCTTTTAATTCTAGGGATACTAGGGTACATCGATTCTATGTCCATCACAAAGATACTGTGGTTTCTATTTATATTCATCATATTTAATTTATCAATAATAGCCTCTGTATTTTTTATACAATATTGTCCATAACCAATAATATCAGCTATCCATTTGTTTAAATATTTACAAAATTTATTAAAATAAATTGCTAAAATTAAATAATAATCTTATTTCTCTTTCTTCCATTTAAAAATATATTATTTCTAATTTTTACTTATCTTTTTTACATAAATTTTATAAATATTTAAACAAATGGATAGCTGATATTATTGGTTATGGACAATATTGTATAAAAAATACAGAGGCTATTATTGATAAATTAAATATGATGAATATAAATAGAAACCACAGTATCTTTGTGATGGACATAGAATCGATGTACCCTAGTATCCCTAGAATTAAAAGCATTAGTATCGTCATAAAGGCTTTATCTCTATATATCACAGATAATAGCATAATTAGTATTATAAATGAAGCATTGAACCTAATAAATAATAGTTTATATTTTAAATATAATAATGAATATTGGAGTATAAATAAGGGATGGGTAATGGGATGTGCAATTAGTGGGCTTATGGCATCTATGTTCATTAATGACATGGAAATCAATATTATAAAAGGCAGTATAATTAAAAAAGAAGTACTACATTATTTTAGATACGTAGATGATAGTTTGATAATTGGTAATAAGAGGGCAATATATAAATTATATAAACAATTTAATAATAATGTTGATAATATTAGGTTTACTATGAAAGAAATTGATAATGAAATAAGGTATTTAGATATTGAAATTATTTTAAATCAAAATAATGATATTATAATTAAGCATTTTATTAAAGATTATAAATTAAGGAAAATTATATCAATTGATTCAAAACAACCATGGATACAAAAGATGAGTGTAATTAAGAATTTTAAATATAAGAACGATAGATTTAATACAGATAGAAATATTGCTATGTTACAGAAGGATAAATTTAAACAAACATATATGGGATATGGATATGCAGCGCATAGTATTGACAATATATTTTCACAACATGGAGTAAATAGCACGGATAATAATAGATGTAGGACTAATAAACAAAAGAAGTGGATAAAAATTTCATATTTGCCTAGTGTATATAATATATTAAATAAAAAAAGTAAAAATTATATAGATAAAAACATTAACGTGGGATGGGCTAATAGCAAAAATTTGGATAAATTGATAACTAATTGTAGAATGAAAGATGATATAAAATATAAGAGAGGAATGGTTTATAAAATTAGATGTAATTTTTGTAATATGATTTACTATGGCCAGACGTCAAAGCAATTGGGAGAAAGAGCTAAAGAACACAATGATGCTATTGCTAGGAAAGATGATAGATCTGCGTTATATGTTCATTATTTGCAGTATGGACATAAAATAAATTGTATTGATAATATAAGTGTTCTTGATTATATTAAAAATGTTAATAGACGTAAAATATATGAAACAAACTACATCATGTATAATAAAAACAACTGTATGAATATATACAAAACATCCATTAAGTTAAATAATAAGTGGTTAATGGATAAAGAATGGATAGTTAATTAATTAATATATGTGGATATATATCCATTCAATATATATAACAGAGTAATTTTGTAGTAGAATTGAGGGGGAAAAAATCACATAATAGATCATGTCAAATATCCATTTGTTTATCTATCTTCTCTCATGTATTGATATAGATGTCGCTGTATGTGCTTTAAATCGTGGAGACATATTGAAAAGGGCAAAAAAACATAATTTGCCGAAAAAGGCTTTTATATAATAATTTTATAATTTTTATATATGTATTTTTAAACATATTTGACTATTGTATACTTTTATTAAAATCATCTACATAGAAGCTTTAGTAATGGTCTGATTAGTCATGAGAAAGATCACAGTGCCAAAGTTATTCCTAGACTAAGTAGGTTGAATTCCATACCTCATTACTTTGATAACATGACAATCTTTGTATTTACTTTTTTTTTTTTTTTCCAGAATTTCTGGTTTATAAATTGTAGGTTTGGATAAAAGTCCCCAAAAGATTTTTGATCTACTAATATCAGCATTATTTATGATTAATTCATTATAGTGCTTACATATTGATAGCATAATTCAATAATCTAAAAACAAGTGCAACTTTTCTAATCAGTAATTATATGGCTTTTAGAAACAATGGATGCTTTAAGACACTTTGTATGATAATGTGTATCTAGACTATTTTTCACACATTTGCTAATAGTTCTATAAGTCAACTGAATTTTCTTTTTAAGCTTTTTTGTATCTATAATTTCAAGAATTTTCTTCTCATAATTAAATTTTTCATAATGGTATAATAATAATAAACTGCCTGAAATATATTGATAATATGAGAGGACTGGTATTTTATATTGGATAACAGTTAATGACAAATAAAAAAAATCTGTACATTTACAATAGAAAATGCTAAAATTTGATTATTATTACATACATTTTAATAATATCACTTTTATAGACATTCTTCATGTTTATGAAAACAGTTCAAAAGTAATTTTTATTTTAGATTCCCAGAAAATTTTAGGATATTTAGATATTCTTGAAACACATGAATAAAAACATCTTAAAAGTCAAAAGATCCCGTTTGTGCTGCACCAGCACTCGTCAGTTGATCACAATCTCTCATGTATCATATTTTCAGTATTTATCAATAGTAAATTGTTACATTTTGATTTACAGGTGTATAAACTTATTCCATCTATAACTTTGATGTGATTCATTGTAGATAAAAATTAATTATCACTTCATTTATTAAACTAGAGATTATATCTAGCCTGATATAAACTTTAAATCTCAATTAAAAATTAATATCTTTTTTTTAATTAAGGGTGGAGTAATTCAACTTCATTTGTCTTTTTTTATGTGTAATGATATACTTAATAATCTCCACTATGTATTCTTGAAACACATGAGTATAAACATTTTAAAAGAAATGACCCCAAGATGCATTTTGTACTGAACCAGCACCCATCAGTTGGTCCAGATCACAAGCCCAAATGTATCTTCATTATAAATTCAGATGTCTACCTTATCAATAACTTCGCCAAACATTTAAGTATTGGTCACAAATTGAGTATCTAACTATTCATAGCTAGAGGGTAAAACAAGGAACGAAACCTATTAAACTTCAATTACCGGATATTTGAATTGCCTAGGTAATATAATTTCATTCAAAGCTTCTCTATATATGCAGTATGTATAATTTGAATTACTGAACTTTTAAAATTATAATTTTCACTAAAAAGAAAATAAAAGCTGAACAAATTTAGTTTTTTTGCTTCAAATATAGCTAATAAAATTTATTTATTTTTTGCTTTAAAATTCCTCAATATGATTGTGTCTTTAATGTAGTACAAATATAATTAAATAGACATTTAGCAAATATATATTAACACAATCCAATTAATTCCGTATTATTTGGGAGTAAATATTAAGTTTTGATATCTCACGCCATCAATTACTTTCGCATATTTCACTATAATACCATTTAAATAATTCCTAATTTATGATTGGCAAGTTGTAAAACAATTGTATGTGTAGATATATAAGTCAGTTTTGAAAAAGCATAGTTTAAAATATGCTGTCAAACTTGTAACCTAATATTTAACTCGACAACACAGAGATGTTCATTGTTAATAGATTTGAATTGCTGACTATCATTACATCAATCCCTCATAAGTGATTGCTGGCAATTTGCTGCTTTTGTACAATGAGTAACTAACTATATACGTTTACTATTGTACTGAGAACTGGAGCTCAAATTAGTTCAAAATCATAAGTTGGGGTAGTATCCCAATAATTATTTTTGATGATCAATATAATGCTTTCTCATCTCAAAATATATTTTTATTTCTATCTGTCATAACTTACACTCATACATGTACAGGTTAATTAATAGATATAGCCACTTCCCCTTGGAATGTTTATTTCGGATGAGCTGCCATTCAATTACTCTCATAATTACCCCGTTTACATGCCAACTAAAGACAACCTGAGCCTATTTCTTCTGAGATGTTTGTAATTAAATGAAACCAAAATGGCAGGTATAACTAAACTTTAATTATTTATATTTATTAACAAAAAATAATCACACACAAACAAATAAATTACAGCTTAATATATTATTTACAAATAATATATATATAACAAAAAATATCCAGAAAAAAACGAATATCAAAATATCATTAAATATGATTTTTATATTGGTAAATACTAACATAATGATCTAATTACTTCAATAATGTGCAATAATGAAAGCCCTACAATAAATTAATCAATTCATACGATTACTAACTATCCAATATAATTTAAATATATTAATAACAATCAAACAGATTGATAATTAGTTAAGCCTTCTTACACTATAGATAAATGCATAAAGATCTTACCATGGATTTATTGATCCTTCAGTTATTAATAAGTATGATCATAATAATTCTTTTTTTTTTTTCAAAAATATTAAAATAACTCTTAATTAACTTTAATTATAAGTCATATATGTATAAGTGAAAAGATTTTCCTTTTTTGTTGTTGCTGCTTTGAGTTTCACTTTTTTTTTTTTTTTAATAAAAAAAATCTTGATAATAAAATTTTTTTTCAATTTTTCCGAAGAGGTATTTTAAAAGAAGGTGATTGAGAGATTCATCAATGGTGGTTAGTAGGCACTCTCGAGCAGCAATCTTTTGATATTGACAGGTTTAAAGTAGCTAAGTGTCAAGTGGATATACTTAAATAAGTTAGCCAGCCATGGTCCCTGTGAACACCTTATGGAGAAAACTAGTGGTATTGTTTAGTAAATAACTTTCTGTATCATAATTTGCTATTCAATTTTCTTATTGATTATCACCACAATATAGTCAAGCATATATAACTGACTAATTTTCTCATCATGTCTTAAATTCAGGGTTAGAAGATTAGATTTCTACTAGTCACTTTTTTCTTGCCTTTTCATCCCAAAAATTAACTAAAACTTAAGTTTTCTGTTAAAAACTTTGCCATGCCATGGATATCTATTTAACCATCTATAATTGCAATTTTTTTTTTAAATTCATTGTTTAGTTTCTCTGTTTAATTAAGTTTATTATTATTATTCTAATATGATAATATATATATATATATGTTAAGTGTGCTGGGAGGTAGCAATAGAGAAGCTGAGTAGAGTAACAATATGATGGCTTAGCACTTTCGAGGGCTTATTGTGTCCTCATATTCATAGCAGAACCAGAATAGGAAAATGATGGAATATATATATAGACAGATGTTATTTAATAAATTTATGTAAATTCTAGTTCAGAGCATCCATATTTGGAGGGGGGAAACATGATTCTTTGTGGTTTATAGCGGAGTTGTTAGCTATATATCATGCTTCCCTTTGAGTCATTCTTTAAATATATTTTATTGCAGCCAAAATAGGTTTAAATATATGTTCTGTTGCTTTTTGGTGTTCAAGGAAAATAGTCTATATTCTGACTAGTCAGATGATCTTTTCTATAAGTAGTGATGAGATATGTGGTGGATAGGGGTATCATAGATTCTCCATAGTATTTTGCTTTGTATCCAGTTTGGGTGCATTTAATTTTATATATGGTGTTGGTGGTTAGTTTGGATTCAATTCTATTCGTGGAATTAGGTAGAGGAGTGTTGGAAACTTAGCCAAAATATTGGAGGAAAAAAATTGTTAAATGTTTTTGTTAGTGTGGGAATATATGACTAAATAAATTCTGATTTTTTTATATATATAATGCTTCTTTGTCTTAAAATCTTACTTAAATAGATTTGCATTTGGAATGCAGATTGTTTCACCAATGCAAATTATATTTTTTATATTTCCAAATTTCTTGGATAAACAACAACAATGTACAGAAAAATTGTCACTTATATAAATAATTTAATTAATTTTTATTCCTTATAGACACGCACACAAAATTTTATTTTTCTTGTGATAGAAAAAAAACTTATTATGAATTGATTAATTTTTCAATTTTTATTATACATTTGATTTCATTTATGTATGCACCTACACACACTTGTGAATAATCAAATATTTAGAATATAATCTTAAGAGGGTGGGGGGGGTTGTCTTGCAGTCTAAACTTTAAAATTTTATTTGATGTTGTCGTTTTAAAGCTGTATAATTTATAATGCAGAATGTTACATTTAGTTCCATTTAGCCATTATACTAGATTCGCAATGATATAGTTGATGAAATTTGTTACTGTGCTGTAATAACACTGATTTCTACTGCATTGCTTTTTTTAATATGGATTATATTAAACTATCACTTATATTTAGTTTGTTTTTGTATTGCATGTGATCAGTTGTTAACGTTTTTAGATGAAATTTTCATAGGATATAATGAATATATGTATGTCTATGTGCTTTTAGATGATTTATAATGAATATTTCATTTAATAATTTGTTATTGACATTTTTATTGCATGTTTTTTATGTTTATCATATCTACACATCCTATTAATAATTAAATATATAGGCTAGTAGGATTTGTTTAAACTACGTTGTTATTATTTTTCCTTTTAAATAAGTTGTATGTAAATTTTCCTTTGAAGTCAGTTGTATGTAAATTTTTTAGTAAGTAAATAATTTTATGTTTATTAATATTTCAAAGAAGAAAAAATAAAATTGGTAATAAAAACCAGTAAAAAAAGTTTAATTACAAAATGAAATTTATAATTCGATTATGATTATAATAATCAAGTGATAAAAATATGATCATTGCCCACCACTTCCCTATCATAATTTATTCAAGCTTCTCAAATTAATAATAAACCCACATATTATTATTAAGATTTATTTATAAATTAAATAATCAAATATGTTTTTAAAAAAATCTATATTATTTATAACTTAGCAATTTTTTAAATTTTATTATTTTATATCATACGTTTGCATTATGTAGAATTCCGATGTAATAAATGTTGAGCGATTGAAGTTGACTATTAATATACTTCTATGCATTTTTATAATAAAAATTATTTATCTCTAAATGTTGGTAGCATGAGCAGTTGCTGGGAAACAAAAGTGCGATAAAGAGCTATTTTTAGTTCCCAACCGAAATGAAATGTCTTTTAGAATTGGAATAACCATACATGTTTATAAATGACTGTTAAAGATAATGAAATATGAAAGACATTAATGAATCAAATTTCTTCTATTCTGATTTTCTTGAATTTGTTATAGTAATTTGTCTGTTTTTTAATCTAATAATGCTCTGCAGTACTGTTGACGACTTGAAATTGTTCCAGCACATTTTTTTTAGACCAAGGATTTACAAACATCAGATTCATTGGAAATTGTGTAGAGGGAAATTTTTTTTACCAATTATTAAAACAGTTGCTATTTTACTATCTGTATTGTATGATTATTCAAAAATGCTGATCAAAAAATTATGACAAAGTAATAATTCTCATTTACTTTGATGATAATATCATGGCAATAATTTGATTGTATTATGAATAATTTTTTTTTAGTTTTTATTATTATAGTCTAAAAAATATCCCTTTACCTTTGATATTGAAAATATTGTAGGAAATGCAGCCAGACTATTTTCATGAATAAATTCTTCATGGGAACATTTCATCAATATTTAGTATATCTGTGAATATATTATCCCATAATCACTGATACAATGGATTATATTTGGGCTAACTGTATTTCAAGACCGTGATCATCAATTAATTAAAATAAAATGTTTTAATGCAAACATGAAAAATAAATTGTTTTAAATTCCCTTAATAGAATTTGAAAATGCTCAGACTTCAATGAAAGCAGTAAAAACATAAAGCATAAACTAAACCGGGGATCATGTGATGTTTATTGGATAGGAATATAATAGCAATGTCTTCATTAATTTCTAAGAACAACTACATAAACAGCAGAAACAAAAAAGGCCATTCATAAATACATTATTTACTGAGACAAGGTGATGTATGCAGGAAAAAAAAAACTTGAAATATTGAAAAATGATGCTTTTTAAAAAAAAAAAAAAACTGAAATTCTTTAAAATGGTCCATATAGTAAATGATGATATAAGGAAATATAACTATGAATTGGTTAGGAGAAAATAAATGTCAATTACAGAAAATTATATAATATTAGAAGAAACTAAATATTTCACTATTATTAAAACAGACATTAAAATAACCATGAAGTTATAATAATCTTTTGAAAGATATATATTTCAAAATAAAAAGTGAGGCATGCAATTAAATGTATAAAGGAGGAGAATAAGAAGCTGGTGAAGATCAAGATATTTTCAGGAACCTAAACATCAAATATTTAAATGACAACTGGTTTGACCAGAAAAATGCAAAGTTAATATTGATTTTTAAGAAGGAAAAATAAAAATATTTAGAATTACAGCAAATCAGTTCCATATAAAATCTTTTTTAAAAATCATAACAAAGTGTCTACAGAAAATTTTAACTCCAGCTAATTAAAAAACACAGAGTTATGTTACAATAAACATGACTGAAATTTAATATTTTTTATTGGATTTATAGATTATAAAAAGATATTTGATTTTATAAACATTTTTGCTATGATACAATTTTGAAATACCATGACATAAACTCAGGATATTATCAAATTCTGAAGAGTATTTACTAAAACGAAGCAGAAGTAATGGTGGCATTATGAATATTAATATTAGTAAAAGTGTATGATGGACTATTTATATCTCTCCAATATTTTACAGGAAATATTTTATGAATTAAAATAAGCAGAAAAGTGGAAAAGTCTAAGGTATTTAAGTGATTTAGATTTTGCACATGGTATAGTTTTTTCACAAATAGGAAAATTACTAAACATCACATGATCACCATTTTTTATGCTTGCACATTACTGTTATTTAAACAGGCAAAACTCTTCATACAGTAGTACCACTCAGTGCCAACCAGAATAATCAATGGATGCCAGAAGGCTTGTTCATAAAATCCCCATCTAGTGCATACTTATCCAATATCCCAGATTAGTTTGTGGCTTGTTGATCTGTATGGCAATGAGTGGCACTACGGTATGGAGAGTTTTGCCTGTTTTAATAACAGTTATGTGCAAGCGTAAGAAATGGTGAGCATGTGATGTTTAGTGGTTTAACACCAATCCTGCCTAATAGGATAGTGGTGTCTATGGTCATTAAAGCACCAAAGACACCAAAATGTATGGGTAGTGAACTGAGTTCAGACCCCTATGACTATATAAGCTATTAAGCTTAGATTGAAAATACTGTGTTTTCAATTTTATTCTCATAGTTTTGTAGTTAAGTAGAGATAAAAGGAGGCTGCTGGATGGTTGCATTAGATCCTAAGATGTATGTGCAGTGCTCTCAGATCCAAGGCGCCTCACTGACAGGCCACAAGCCAGAAACTAGTCTGGGGATATTGGATGAGTAGGCACTAGAGGGGGATTTTATGCACAAACCTTCTGGCATCCATTTATTACTCTGGTTGGCACTACTGTATGGAGAGTTTTGCCTGTTTTAAATAGAAAAATTACAATGTTATTATATGAAAGCAAAAATATGGAATGAATGATAAATACTATAAAACCTAAAATAATATTCAATGATTTTTTTAAATAAGAAAAAAAAATAAAAATTAATAGTCATATATTAGAGAAAGTTACAAATTATAAATATCATGATCAATTCATTAATTATCTGCTGTGCATTCTAACTTAAAAAATGTGGAGGATTTATTCTCAGATTGATTCCATTAAGTACCATCATACTAGTGCAATAGAAGTAGCATTTTAATTTGTTTATTGTACTTCAGAGCCATCTATTGAAAGCCTTAGTAAACAATGCTCACTAAATAGAAATATATCCAAATCCCTTAAAAAAAAAGATTGAAAATTTGGATGTAAACTACCATCTAATGAATGGTGATTACTGAGATTTACAATATATGGCTCTGGAATAGAGTAATCATACTAGAAGAAACTAAATGTATTCAGTGCTTCACTAACTAGCTGTGGAAATAATAGAACAAATACTGTTTCTGATGGAGATATTGAATGTAAGCAAAGAAAATCATATGATACTTTATTGACATTATACTTATACATAGAAAATAATTTGCCTTATCTATAGTATGGAATTTGAGCTTGTAAACCATTAAAAAAAAAAAACTAATAAAAATGGTTTCGGTTTTATTTTTAAAATAGTTGATTCATAGACATCCCAGCTAACATCAGTTGATAAATTGATATCTAACTTTTATTAATTGGAGCAAAAGTTCAACTCAAATTAAATTTGAATTATAATGAGTGTTGATGCCATGACTGTAAAAACAAAAATTACAATATATCCAGATATGACCATCATATAATTTATATTTTATTAGCTTTATTATTACTATTTTAGAAATCTGTTTGTCATCATTAACATTTTTTTAAGGCATAAAATTGACCTGTTCTTATTTTTCTTTAATTTACGCTCATGTTTTTAGAGAAAAAATTATGACAAAGGAAAGACGAAGAAGGGCGTCATATTGTTATAATATGATGCAGATGAACTATTAATTTTTTCAGAGATTAATTCACTAAAACTAAAACTGATGGTTTTGAATATAGCTTTCTAGTGAAGTTTCTAACTATATATTTACTGTTTCAATCAAGAGTTTATTTGTTATTATATAGGCTTACTGTTACTGTCTGTAATTACATTGATTGTTGCACAATGTTTGTTTTATTAATTCTCTTGTAAATTTAATGTCTCTATCATTATTATATCAGCTCTATGAACTGCTTTTTATATATTCGAATTTTGACTTTTCTCATTATGTGCTATAGCCACTAATCATTTCTAAAGTAACAATAATTGAAAATTTGCTAACACCAATAGCAATGTAATTTTCTTACAAATATTCAGGAGAGCACTCTGAAAACATTTTTATTTTTCAAGATATTAGTTACTCGCATTGGAATAATTCAGATGAAACTTAGTAATCAACCTGTAAAGTTTTCTAGGGTAATAGCTAACTAAACATAAGATGTTGGCATTTTTTAGGCACCTGGTAGCCACTTTTCTCTCAGTTGGAGAATATGAATTAATACTGACATATGTATAGGAGCTAATGTATTAAATATTTACATGATCTTGTTTATTAATATAGAATTTCTTTTTGTTAAAATTAATTGTTGTGTAATATATAGTTTTATTATCATTAGAATTAGCTGTAGACTTTATTGCTTTGTCTAATTATTTAAATAATCATTTATTTTTAGAGAAATCTTATCTTTACTTACCCATTTAAATCTAGTTTGACTCATATATCTGTTAACTTTTGTTCTAGTATTTTTTAACTTAATTTTAATCTTTCTATGCAATTAGCTTATGATTATGTGTTTTGAAAAATTCAGTGTTTTCTACTTTGATCCTTTAATTCATAAATGTTTTCATAAGTTTTTGTGTTGTTGAATTTAGTTTTCTTCCATTTAGTATCAATGTTAACCTCATTTCATAAATGATTGTTTGGGAAATTGGTTAATCAAATCTAAATGAAAATTCTTTTTAAAGTATGTATTTTTCAATTTTGTAGCTTTCTTTTTCTATAAAAGACAACTGCTTTATTATTATAATAGAAACTCCATATTTTTTATTTCTCTGTAAAATAATGAAATGTTCTATTGTTTCTAACAATCAAATGAAAACTTAATGTTCTTGTAGTAATCCTAATGCATGAACAAGGCATCACTATGTTCAAGCTTGAATATCCTAAACAAATTAAATAATCTGTCCATTGTTATTAATTTTATTATTCCTTGTCTTACAATTACAGTATTATCATAACTAACCTTAGCGTTTAAGTTTTCTATGAATAACTTAATAATTCACTTCGTTGTTCAATTGATGATAACTTGTAGTTCATTACAGAAATTATTTGTAATTTTCTGTCTTCAACCAAGAGTTCATCAAAATAAAATTTGGTTTTCATGTGAAGGCAATTCATTTCACATGCTACTTACAGGGTGTGCTATTGTGCTAGCTTTTATTGATCTAATGTCAGTTTATAATTCATTTTGGGAAAGTGGTCTTTCAATACTTTCTAAAATGTTTAAATGCAGGAAAACCCATTAATTTAATCAACAAAATTTCCTTTAATAGAAAAATTCAAAATGGCACCAAATGAGAATTGCAGTAGACATAAAATTTTACAGAATGGCCTCATCCAAGATGTTCAATTCTCTCACCTATTTTATTTAACATATGTCCCAGATATAAAATGCAGAAAATTCATTTATCTGGATGAATTGTTTTGAGTTCACAAAATAAACATTTTTTTCAGAAATAGAGAAGTCTCAATTAAGAATATAAAAAAAATTGGAAACCTTTTTCAAAGATTGGGGTCTTATTTCTAATCCTACAAAAACAGTACATTCAACTTTTTATCTCTTAATCAGGTAAATAATTTATCTGAATATAATCTTTTGTAATAATAGAGTGAATTCTATATCATTCTATTTAGGATTAATGTTGGAAAATAACTTATTTTTGTCATTTATCTAAGATTAGCTTTAAATTTATATTGAAAAGCCAGCTGATATTACTTGGAGTTATGATGCAATATCTAAAAGACAGATTCTTTAACCTTAGGATATTCTGCTAGTGAATAAAAAGGTTCACAACTGATTTCTAGATAATCAATTAAATATTACCATGAGAAATATTACTGGGACAGTCAAATCTACTACTTTGCAGTGACTTTCTGGTCTTTCATATATATAGCAAAAGGGAAAATGCTCACAGAAAATGTATAAAATGTTGTTAAGTAAATTGGACTTCCCAATAACTTAATATATAGTTTTACTACCTAAAACTCAAGTCAAGATCTTTTTGATTTTCATCTGAGATCTACAATCAAAGATTTATGGCGTGAAAAAAAAAAAGTGGAATTCTTTTGAGGTTCCAAGAATTTTTTTTTTTTCTGGCCCCCAATAAAGCAAATTAAAAATTAATCTTATTGGATGCATCAATATATTCAGGATGATTCATTGTCATTGTACTGATTTATTTTAATGTAGACAAAAATGATCGCTGAAGTACATAATCTATTGGCTGAATTGAAGGACTTAATAAGACCACCTGTGAATGTGTCTCCTAATTGAACTTTTTAAAGATTTTTTAATATATATTGTTAATAATTAATTCATCTATATAAAAAAAAATCTATACATTAAATAAAATTAGAGAAATAATAGGTCTTTTTTTGCACATAATTGTAATAATGGAATTCTAAGATTAATTTCTATCTCGTAAGATTATTACTTATTCCACCATAGCATGATTCTTCTCATCTTTTATATAATCACATTTATGTATTTGTTGTCGTTTTTTTTTCTTGAACAAAAAAAAAATGTTTAGTATTATCAAAAAATATCTGTGAGATTAGAGGTTCCCAACAGGATCGACAATACCCTCGAGTTCGATGGATTTCTAGGGATAGATTAGAGATCAGAGGACAAGATAAATAAATAAGTTTTATAATATTTAATCATTATCATTTTTTGATTTAAATATAAAGCAATTAATAAAAGTGAAATATAGTTTGTATATATTTTTTATCTTGTTGACGAAGCTATTTATAAATTGTTCCGAATAATTTTGCAATGAACGCAAAACCCACCCATTTATTTAACCAATAATAAATTTTATTAGGAATTTACTTAGGCGTACAAATACATATTTTTTATATAAAATATTTTGATTATTCTTGTTATATATCGTTACAAAATCAATTACTACATATACATAGATATATAATAAGCCCGTATTTCAGTTATTACATATACATTTTATACATGTTTTTTTTTTTTTAAATAAATTATTACATGAAAGCTAAAAAGTGTTTCAATCAAGTATACACCCATTTACATAAGAGTAAAAAGTTGTAGGTGTGACGATGAATATAAATCATTCCTGAAATTGGTAGCTAAAAGTTTCAAGATCTATAGAGAAAATCTTTTTTTTTTTACTTTTAGGAGTCATACATGTTAAAAGGTTAGAAATTCCGCTTTAGTATATTATTATTTATTACATAAATACTTTATAAAGAAATCTTATTCACACAAATAAACTTTTCTTTTATTAATATATTATATAGATTATTTATGAAAATGTCCTTTTGTTTGAAACTATTTTTTTTTTTTACTAAACTGGGTTATAACAATCTTTTTCACTTTATTAAAATGTCAACTACCTTTTCAAAATGCTATCTACAACTTTATATACAAATGGTCACGTGTTAATGACGTAGATGATTGCTATCCGATTATTTTATTTATGAAACTGGTGGTATTACTCTATAGTGTATAAGGAATACGTGTGTTGTATAGTATTGACAATACATATACATTGTGCGTTGACAATTTAAGGAATCATGATCTGATTTTTTAATAATTAATTCTTAAGTAAGTTCTTTAAAACATTTATAAATTAGTTCTTTAAAACATTTATAAATTTTTAACTTCAAATTTTTACTTTAATTTTACTAGCGAATTTGCTACAGTATTATATACAGTATATCTTTGTTGTTTTTTTAAACGATTGAAAATATTGTGTATCGAGTAACTGCTTACCATATGCCTCTATTTAATTATGTATAAATTAAAACTTAATTGGTAAAAAAAAAAAAAAAGAATTAAGAGTTTAGAAACTTTTTAGGCACACGCATATCATCTCATTCATCTTTCTAAAGCGTGCATGTTATATAATAAAAGCGCTAGATTCTTTTAGTAGTAAAAATCCGAGAGTATACAAATTATCTCACTAAGAAAAAAAAAAAAATCATATTTCAAAACACAGTATTGTAATTTTATTTTTATAACTATAGTTATTGTGCTGGGAAGTTTTTATTATTGTATTTGTTATCAATCGGGACGTAAAAAAATATAAATAAAGATAAAAAAAATATGATAAAATATTATTATTAAGTATTTTATTACTGATATTTTATTTTTTTTTAATTAACAAAACGTTTAATTAATTTTCATAGTTTTATTTGTGTAGTATAAATAAAAATTGAGTATTTTGTCACGAAAATGAAATACCTCATCATCGTTAATTTTTCAGTCCAAAGACTGATTAAAACTTCTGATGAGTGTAGTCCATAATCTACGATCTCGTGCTTTTTTCTTATAATTCCCTATAAATCTGATTACCAGTATTTCTGCTTAGCAGATTTATAAGTCTTTCTCTTGGTCATTTCTCAGATACCTTTTCCTCTACTATATTGTAAATTGTGGTGTTTCAATATATAGCTCATCCAAATTAATCTTAAAGCTAATTTTAAAGATAAGTGATCTTTATTCTTCTATCAGCATAAATATGAATCATTAATCTGTTAACTGTAAATTAAAAAATTTGCTCATAAAAAAACTCATATTTTTTTATACATCTATTTAGAGAACAACTCAGTATGAAAATATTACTATGATTGTTCACAAGTCAGATTCCCAAATAATTTAAATAAATATACAAATAATGTCTCTTTCTAGAATCAATACAAATCTATTTACAGGATAAAAAATGTCCAAATGTTATTTATATAGTAATAAATCAAGAATTGATGTTTGAACATTTTCAAAACTTTTTAATAGTGTTAATTTTTGATTTTATATTAATTATCCAACTTAGGTTCAAATAATAATGATATTCCAATAATTTCTTTGTGGATTTGTTAAATTATTAGAATTTTTGTCATATATTTTGACATTACTGGGTAGTCTGAAATTTCAAAACATGAATAGACAGAAGATATTAACTATTTAGGTCAAATATTTAGTTGTTTAGCAGTTTTCGACAATGAGTATATATATATGTAAGTAACAGCAATAATTTATATAATTAAAATCATACCCTTGATTGGAACAATCTTTCTGAAATAACAAAGAGATAATAATAATGTTTTTTAAAACTAAAGACAGTGTTTAGTAAATTAGTTTTTAGATTCAGATTGGTTTCTAAACAGTATATGGAATAGTATTGTAGATGCTAATTACAAATAATGATAGAATGCTAATCAACCAATAATGAATTGTGATATCAGATCAGATTTAAGATCATAATTTTGTTAGCTAATTCATTTTTTACTATGATTGATCGTTTTTATCGTGTTATCCCACCAGATTATATTTGACTAGTATATAACAAAATTAAGCAGAAAATAACTATTAGAGAATGAATTAGTTAAGAAAGTAGAAGCAAATTTCCCTAAAGGCACTGCTCTTCATCAGTATTAAAAGCAGTCTAATGCATTTTACAGGTCATTTAGATCTTATTATTGTGGTCTTTGAGCTAATTAGATAATATAGATAATGCTATATGAATAGTTATTAATTTATATATTTGTTGTAATATTTAATTTGTTAATATTATTAGTAACAAACCAAGTTCACAATTAAATATAATTTTTAATGTAATGAAGTAGTTTTTGTCTAAATTTAATTTTCTGCTATGAAATTTAATTTCTACATATAGCAGAAAATTAAATTTTACTGGTGTATGTCAACAGGAAGTTGACAGGAATACTTTCAGACTATGCATAAATTTAATTTCCATACATAACAAGGAAACTAAATTTTATTAGTGCAGTCACAGATTTGAACCTGAAATTAAATTTTATTTGAGCAGCTTAACAATATAGAAATAAAACAAACTAGCTTCTTTTTAAAACTTGTTTTTTATATGATTATAATCATGGAAAAAAAAATCCAATGTTTCGACTATTTTAATAGTCTTTTTCAAGGCACACTAAAATAAAATAATATATATAACAAATGACACATATTCCATAAAAATAAATAAATAAAAAATTACAAAATATATTCATAACCAAAAATATACCTTATCTCACTCCCCTTTCCTATTACCAACAAACAAAACTCAAAGAGAAACAATTTCCTTTTATTAAAAAAACAAAAAAAATCTATATATATCCTTTAAAACATTTAATTAAAAACCTATTATTTTCTTTTCTGTTTATCTATTAACATCCTATTTAATTCTGGTTTTATTTCATTAATGTATACACTTTCTTTTATCATCCTTTCATTATATGACTTAATACATTTCAAAGGCTTTATATCAAAATTCCCATGCTTAAATTTATTCATGTGAATGTAAACAGCAGAATTTTTATCACCTAAATGCTGTTTTAATCTAGTTTTTAATTTATTCTTACTAGTCCCAACATATGTCATTTCTACATTCTTTCTAAAACAATTCAAACATTTTATCAAATAAACAGAATTCATAATATCTAACCTATTATAGTCCCCATTATTATTAATTAAAAGATTTAAACTTGCTTTCTTTTTATAAACTGGACAAATTGAAACATTATATTTCCTATTAATCATTTAAACTAATTTCTTAACTTTAATAAATAAATCTTTAGATATATTAAAATCAACATAAATAATCTTATCTCTATTCCTACTCCTATCTAATCCCATTCTATTTCTTATTTTATTTATATTTTTATTAGAAAACAAATGTTTAACTACACCCCTAGGATAATCATTCATAAAACATTCATTCCTAATAATATCAAAATCATTCCCAAACAAATTGCTATTTGAACATAACTTAATTGCCCCTAATAATTTTATTATTAACAATATTAATTTTACTATGATTATCAATATCTGAAAACCAATTATTTGATAATCCAAAAAATGTTTTTTTTCTAAACACAGATGTTTTTGTGCTAACACTACCATTCCTATCAATTTTTTTAAAAATTCTAACATCCATATATTCATAACATTAATATATTCTTTTTCCATAGTAAATTTTATTTTTTCAACTCTACCATTAATATAACTCAAAAAATTATAGGTTAGTAATTATGAATTCAGTTTATTTGATAAAATGTTTGAATTGTTTTAGAAAGAATGTAGAAATGACGTGTTGGGACTAGTAAAAATAAATTAAAAACTAGATTAAAACAGCATTTAGGTGATAAAAATTCTGCTGTTTACATTCACATGAATAAATTTAAGCATGGGGATTTTGATATAAAGCCTTTGGAATGTATTAAGTCATATAATGAAAGGATGATAAAAGAAAGTGTATACATTAATGAAATAAAACCAGAATTAAATAGGATGTTAATAGATAAACAGAAAAAAAAAATAGGTTTTTAATATACATATTAAAAAATGTATGCAACACTTGAACGAGAAGCTATACTGATTCCAAAAATTATGCGCTAAGCGCTTTCGAGGCCATTTGCCTCATATTCATAGCGGTAATGTGAGATGCAGAACAAGGAAATAGGGCCAGAAAACAAAGCGGTATGCAAAACGTATGCTAGCTCATTTGCATATGTTTTGCATACCACTTTGTTTTCTGGCCCTATTTCCTCATTCTGCATCTCACATTACTGCTATGAATATGAGGCAAATGGCCTTGAAAGCGCTTAGCACATAATAATTTTTGGAATCGGCATAGCTTCTCGTTCAAGTGTTGCGTATGCTTTTTAATTTGTATATTAAATTATCGAGGGAGAAGTTTAAAATCTGTATTATTTTACAAATAGGTTTTTAATTAAATGTTTTAAAGGATATATATAGATTTTTTTTTATTTTTTTAATAAAAGTAAATTGTTTCTCTTTGAGTTTTGTTTGTTGGTAATAGGAAAGGGGAGTGAGATAAGGTAAATTTTTGGTTATGAATATATTTTGTAATTTTTTATTTATTTATTTTTATGGAATATGTGTTATTTGTTATATATATATTTATATTTTATTTTAGTGTGCCTTGAAAAAGACTATATAAAATAGTCGAAACGTTGGATTTTTTTTTTTTTTTCATGATTATAGTCATATAAAAAACAAGTTTTAAAAAGGGGTTAGTTTGTTTTATTTCTATTTTGGATATTTAGGAACTATTTTGAAAAGAAGAACTCTGTGCTTGATATATTAAATTACTTAACAATATATTGTAGTAGAAAATGAAATTTTCATTGGTAGTCTTGTCAACACCCATTAAATTTTACTAAATAAGTAAACAAATTTCACTGGTTCAAAAAAGTTGTATTAGTCTTTATGTAAATAACAGGAAATTAAATTTTATTAATGCAATGATGATATGAATCTTGCTAAAAATACATATCAACTGGTAAAATCAATTTCCAATATGGATTTGGACCTAAATTCTTTAGGAAGTGAGTATGAACTCATGATGCAGAGAAATAAAATTAGTAGTTTGGTCTAGTTAACTGTATCATTATGAAGTAATTAAATATATATATATATATATTTAATTAATTATATATATATATATATATATATATATATATATATATATATATATATTCTGCTTCAGTTGCATTAAGGAATCAAATGTAACAGATCACTAAAGGCAAATTGGACAGAAAACATTATTGGCAGTTTGGTGCAAATTTATTTTATTAATAAAATGAACTAAAACACTGCATTGCAAAATCACTATTACTTTACTATAGTTAAGCATATCATTTACTGGAAAAAATTATTGTTTTTCTAAATAAGCCCAACATGAAATCCATTACATAAAAGTTAGATAAAATTTAGAGATTGTAGATCAATTTTAAAATAAAAATTAATTAATTTTTTTGATATGCAATTTATTGGGTAAATGAGAATGATTACAGACTATACTTAATGTTTTGAATGCAATATTTAAAGACTTTGGTTTAATAATTAATCGGCAAAAAACTCAAGTTCGTTATTAGTCAATGAGAGAAAAAAACCCTAAGCAACTTTTAACTTGGATGGTTATCAACTTGAGAATGTAAACAATTTAAATACCTTGGTAGTTTTATAAATAGAAAAGGGAATTTCAATGCTGAGGTGCAACACACATTGTAATGTGCTGCTGCTTTTAACACATTAAAAGATAGGGTATTTGACCAATTCTTGCAACTAAGTAGCTGTAAATAGAGCTGCTGTTTTACTGAACTTATTGTACAGAAGTGAGACTTGGATACCCTAGTTGCAATATAAAGGTATGAAAAAAGTATTTAAGTTATGCTTTGTGAAATTTTAAAAATATGATGGCAGAATCATAAAACCAATCAGTGTGTTCTTCAAAATGCTGATGTGATACTTTAAAGTCCTTTATTTTAAAATCACACTTTCATTGAAGTGGACATATAAAACAAATAAACAATGCAAGACTTTTTAAAAGAGTATTTTATAGTGAATTTGAGCATGGTTTTATGAGAGAAGTAAACCATGTCTACATCATAAGGATTTTCTCAAAGTCCTTTTAAAGAAGTGTAATACTGATTATTTCCATCGGGAAGAAATGACAGTAAATTAGACATGGTATTGATGTATTTCAGAAAAAAAAAGTTTTTTGCTGGAGAAATTAAAAGAGAGTATCATAAAATATCAAACAGAAAAATGGATTAGCATGTTTTATAAATGGACATATTTGTGGTTCATAGATTGCATTGTATATCGTCATTGCAAAATTCATTTAAGTAGTTTTTTTCTTTCATTTCCTTGGAGTTGGAATGGCCATACTTGTTTACAAGTAACTGCTATATATATATATTGAAATAGTATATTCCTCTGGAATATATTTTATTGTTGTATAAAGTAATTAAATGTATACAAATAAATTTTATTAATTTAAAAGTGTGATATCATTAATATTTTAAAATATTGAATTGTTATTATTGCTAGTTGAAATACATTCACTATTTTTATAAATAAAAATTGATTTTATTCAATAATTTAAAAAGAATAATAATTTTAAAGAATTGACATTTAAAATAGACTGAAGCGTTATTTATTTATGGTTCTATTGGCAAGTAGCCAAGAATAATTTCTTATCAAGGAAACTTTTGATCACATTAACAAAAATCAGCTGCTGAATTTTAAAAAGAAAAACATTGGATTTTAATCTCTCACAATGAACTAGAAAATAAATAGTTGTAATCCCAAGAATTTGGGAACCAAGACTCAAATGGATAATGTACTTATTCATGTTTTTATTCCCATAAATAGAATTATCTTATAATCACCAATTTCTAAAAAAATTGTGATTTTTTTTTTACATCTTCATTCAGACCCACCTTCTATATTTTAAATGAAACATCATTAGACTGAAAGAGATCATCATCATAACTTTGGATAATATTAATGGTAAATAAGTTGAAACTACAAAACAATTTAGAACTCGTCATTAAATATTTTTTATTTATAATAAATTGTTTTTCACATAAATATTATGCTGACATTAATTATTTAAATTGTCAGTTCTTAAATATTGGATCAATCACTATGTGTGTGAATATAAAAGCTATATACAAGTAATATTTTCAAAATATTTTAAATATAATGTTCAAAAATAATACATGTGTAATAAATGATGGTTTATTTTATTTTATAGATATTACATTTTAATACAGATTATGAAATATATAATCTGTGTTATTTACTTATATTTATAATTTTAAATGATTGTTTAAATGGTAATGAATATTTATTTTATATGTATGAGATTTAACTGATACTGTATGTATTAGCAACTAAGATATTGATATGTTTAGCTTGATATTATTTGTTATTTCTAGTTATAAATTCTTATGGGTCTATTTTATAATGATTTTGTTTTTATAGTGAATACTTTCTTAAGCATGGGTGGTGTTTAGATCTTTATAAATAATATAGTAATGATGAAAATTAATATTTAAATATTTTATGTATGAGTTTTCAGAATAGTTGTTATTTTTATGCCATTATCTAGAATATTGTAGTAGAGAGTTAAGCTTATATATAACAAGCATTTTACCCAGTGCTTAATTTTATAGCAATCAGAGTATAGGTTACTTTGATACTAGGTATTAGGATAAGGATATGGTTTGTTTAGGCAATGTCTCAGATTGTTGATCATACATGTGTTTGTTAATTTTATATATTAATTTAGATATTGGTACTATTACAATGACATTATTGTTATATTATTTTTTTAAATAAATTATTTTGTTTAATAATAAATTAATTTGTTTCTTTTATTATTGATTATTACTTGAATACAAAATATTGATCTGCCAAATTTATAGTTGTCCAAATTTAACTCATGCTAGGTAAACTTTATTTTAAGATTTATTATTAATTGAAATAGTCTCATTTTTGTAATTTATAACTTACCAATATTTGTTAGTAATTGTAACTTTATTAGTAAACTTCTTTCTTTGATACTTTCTTATATTAATTATCAATATTAAATTACAATTGGTTATTGGAAAGAAGTCTAGATTTAATATCTAGTGGCATGTTGTGGTAAAGTTACATATGGAACTATTTATCTATTACTATATATATATATATTATAACAGTATGGGGTATCAGAGTGGTTATACCTGGAATAATGGGAAATAATCATCAACCCCAAGTAAACAAAATATAAATATTAAATTTACAAAAAAGTATAATATTTAAGATAAGATATTATATTAAGGTATATTAAAATAAGATATTGTTTAATATCAAAAATATATAAGTATTATAAGAGTAATATAAGAACATGAGATCTGTCAGAGATCAGCCCAGTTAACTCCTTAGAGCAACTATAAGTATAATTAACCATACATCCACCGACATTATCAATAAATAAAAGTAAGTAATACTCAAAATAATCATTTACCATTATGAATGATCAACAATAAAATAAATCAATAGTCAATCTTGTGGCTGGATTTGAAATGAGGCTACTGTAGACCAGCCTAACTATTAAGCCTTTGCCAGCTTGGGGCATTTATTTAAACATAATTTCAATGCACAAACTAAGTGCTCATCCATCAGGGTACATAATCCTAGAGACAATAATGCTGGGAAATTAAAACATGTTGATCATCATCAATGTCTCTGGCCACTTAGTACTATTAATGTGCTGATCAACTATAAATTTAATTTCTAATAAGACTAAACCAAAATAAAATGTAGTGCATGGACTTTGAGAAATATAATCCTTGTGCCAAAACTAGGACAACATCATACTGGAATGCCCTTGTACTAAAAATACATCCCCTTTAATATATCTGACCATTATATACAAATCTAGCTCAGAGAACAAGCTCTATTACTGCATTGTGACCAAGAGATGATGCAAACATATAATATTCTAAAAAATTGAGAATCAAGTCACTGGAATAATTTTACCAATTGAATACAAGTTTATTATCAACAACAATAATAAAAAAATGATATTAAGGTTTTTAGAATATGGCTATACACATATAACTTTCTGATTTTGATCACTATACAAAATTCAAATTATTACATTGATTTTACAAGGATTAATTTATAAAATTCTATTTATTACATTGTTGTTTACATATTTTCATATAGGCACACATACACGTTTTACCATTACATGAATATACTTCAATTGACATTTAATAGAATTTTTAAAAATGATTACATTTTACATATATGTTCTATTTGACAAGCATTGTTATATATATGCACACATACATGTGCATGTATGTAATTTCTGAACATATTTGGCATGTTACAAAATAAATATTTTTAGTTGTCAATTTTAAATGATATCAAATACCTCAATTCATGTTTACTTTAACACATATATTATATATAATTTGCACAGACCTGCATTATATTAATTGATTAACAGAACATATTAAAATTTGTCAAAATAAATGATATTAAATTTTTTTTATAACATGTAATTACCATATATATTTGTGCACATAGAAATGTATGTGCACATTGGCATTTATATCATATATTTTTAATTTGTCACAATAATATTATATTTTTTATAATTAATTCAATATTGAAAGTATATAAAAAATGTGAATCATGTTATTTAATTCTTTCATAACAGTTTACTTTTTTAAAAAAAAAAAAAGTCAATTTTTGACAGGTAATTGTTGATTGATTATCAACATCTTTAAATTTTAAATGTCTTTCTTTTTCTAGTCTAAAAGATTTTTGGAAATCTCTTTTTTTAAAAAAAAAAAAATAGAATGGTCAATAAATTATTCTTATAATGTTTTTAAATTTAAAAATATAAACTTTTTTCTCCTTTAATAAATGATTTTAAACTATTATCATTTTATATATATCAGTTATTAAAATATCATTTACATGAATTAATTAAATTATTTAAAACAATTCACCAGTTGCTTTTTATATAAATACGATACTGATGTGTTGATTTGTGGTTTCTTGCATGTATAGATAAACAGCACCATACATATGCCAATTCTTTCTTCAAGCTGAGTTTCTCTTGGTGAGCTTGGTTTTAGGAGATTGTCATCATCAAGAGAGGTATAGTCCAGGCAATTGTCAGGGAAAGGCCTAATCAGGTATGTTGACATTCAATCATTTCCCTTCTATATAGGATTTGATATATTTGAGGCCAGCAAACTATCTTTATCCACATTTGTGCAGGCTAATGATTGATTTGAAATGATCATGGCTTCAAGTGAATCAAAACTCCATAAAACTATAGAGCAGCTACTTCATTGCCTTCCTATATCTGATTCACGAGTTTTTTGTATAGCTCTGGTATCCAACTCTATTGCTGTCATTCTCTGTTACAGTTACGAACAAACTACTAGCCCATTATTAAAAACCTAAAAACCAAACTAACTAATCTTTCCATCTAGCCTTTTATAGTTAAATTGCTGAGATGACAAAAATACTAAAAATATGGTTTTTATCTTTCTAATCCTTTTGAAAACAAGTTTGAGGTTTTATGAAAAGTATGATTGGAAAAAGTTGACTTAAAATTAACTTTAATCCTTTGGAATTTTATAATCTACAAAGATTTTCAATTAGATAGTGAAATGTATACAAACCTTAATTAAAAGATTTCCAAATTAAACCATGATTGTTTTTAAATTCAAAATCAGAATACAATATTATTTATTTAGACCTTTTAATTATTTATTTTATAATGAAATTTTATTTTACATTCAGAATTATTTACCTGTTTAATTGTTATTATTCCTGGAAATGTGGAAAAGTATCTACAAAAATTTGTCTGTCTTTATTTCCATTTTTCCTTGTATAATATATATATATATATTGGTGATTATTTATCTTTTCTACATGTGTGTAGTCATGTGTATAAGTTGTATGAGATAGTATGGATGGTTGATGGAGGCTTGAAAGTCTGAGTTCAAATCCCCTACATTTATATATATGACACACTATATCATTGTGTGCCATATGACAGAACTGTTATAATATATATATATATATATTATAACTAAAACCAATCTAATAGCAGCTTGCATTAGATATAATTAAATTAGTTTATGCAGTACTGTAAGGATAGTTTTGCCTCTGCATTTAATCATATTATATATTTCACAAAGTTATTTTATAATAAATCAGAAACAATAAAATGGTAAATTGCACTATAAAGGAATGAAGAAAAATAGTTTGATACATGCAAAAATTTCGAATTGGATAGTTTATAAAAATATAAAGCATTTTGCATCTTTTCTCATTTGTTTTTTTTTTTTCTGAATAGATTTTAATTAAACTATTTGCTAATTCTTAAGTAAATTTAATGGTAAATCTGAATATGATATTAAAATTTTGGAATTAATAATAGTTGAAAAATTAACAATCAAATTGTAAAAATCAGTGACAATTTTTTTCTTTTTCCTATTGCTATATAAAGAGAGAGAAAAAAATCTATTTTTTCCTTTGTTCATTTATTCATCAAATCATGATATAATTTTAAAATAACTGAAAAATTATTTATTTCCACAACATGTTGTGAAGGGAATAAAAAATGTTTTTCAGAAAATGTGTTGTAAAGAAACAACCATCAAATCTTGTAACTAACTAGTGATAAATCTATTGTTTGGAAAACATGTTGAACAACATCAAGTGTAGATAAATAAGTCTGAAATAAGCAATTATTGCAATCTAGTCTAGTCCAGTCTACTTTAGTCTGTTTGAAGATTCAACTTAAGAAACAACATTGCAGTGATGCCATGCAGAAGATAGAAACACTGGTTAAAACTGATTGCCATTGTAACTTGGATAGCTGTATTTCCTGACTTTTACAATATTTTTCAATATTTTTATAGTAGCAAGTTTGATGACTTTATCAAACAAAAGACCATGTAGTATGTGTGGCAACTAACAACCACACCAGACAAATACCAGGAATGCAATTGGATCTAGAAACACATGCGAAGTTTACTAAAATCAGCCATTGCCTGCTTTAATATAGCCATGAGAAAGAAGTGGAGTGCTGTAAGAATGGCCAAGATATACCATACCCTATGTAACATCACCAATGGTATGATATACTCCATCTAGTTAACTAGTGCACCAGGAGGATAACTACCATCTTTGGAGGAACTAGTAAAGACATCCATAAATACATTAGAATATCAATATCTGCAAAAGACTATGGTTTGGACTGTTTAAATGTTTCATGTAGAAAGATCTTATCATTATAGATATTATAAGACTTTGAATTTAAAATACTTATTATTATTATATTTTTAATATTTTATAAATCTTGTGAAAGTTGCAAGTATATTAGCAACAGTTTTATATATTCATTGTTAATAAATTAAGGCATTTTTAGTTTATTAATCCATTTGATTTGTGTTTTCTTATTGAATTTAATCCAACATTATGCTTTTAACATCCAATATTCTAGTAATAACCATAATCTTCAGAAATCATACCATTCACTGGCGAACATGCAGGGGTAGTGATGATAATTTGTAAATGGTGATGATCGGATGCTAGTAAGTTTTCCCAAATATAAACTTTCTATTCAGAAGATTTGAAGCCTTAAAGTTTCACTTTTTTATTTGTGAAACTAGAAAAAATAAATAAAAAATACTTTTGTAAGGATTTGTATTTAGTTAAATCTTCCATGCTAGGTTATAAATCATCATCTCAGAGGTTTGGTTAATATTCTTGTATATATTTAAATGTAGTCATTTTTATCTAAATTTCATTAGCCATACAGCTTTCAACTAATATAAATATTTATTTGAAATCAAAATTTACTGTTCATCATCATCAACAACCATTATCAATCACTGCAGGATAAAGATCTCTCCAAGTTCAATCCATCTTCTCCGATCTTTAGCTTCTTTTCTCCAAATCACTTCTGCACACTTTCTCATCTCACATGTGGTCTCTTTCTGGATCTTTTACAATCTCTTAGAATCCAGTTTAAGACTTTAATTGTCCATCTATTATCATCAATTTATTTTGGTTCAAACCTAAATTACCATTACAATATATACAAACAGATAACTATGTTGTGTATGTATAAATAAAAATAAATAATCAAATAGCTACAATGCATTGGAGTTTGTAAGAAGTTCAGGTGATGGAAGTATCAAAATTTGGATCATTCCAAGAATCTTATACTGCAGAGTCTGACATTCTACCACTACATCAAATCATGCAGGGTATTGCTCATATACATATGTATATATAATAATACCTAATGCTATGATAATATTTATAATCCAAGAAGATTAAAAATATAACAATGAAGTTAGTAGCAGAATTTTAAAATTTTTTATAAAATTTTCTTCACAACTATCATTTCCCTTATTAAACAAATAAACCTCATATAAAAATTACTAATAAAAAATATTTATTTAAATACACACATATAACTACCCACAATTCAAAACAAATGCAAAACACCTTAATAGTAAAAAAAAATTATTAATATTGATGGCCTCAGATCATTGTTAGTGAAGAAAAAAATTATAATCTGGACAATTAAAAGAATCTATTGTGTTCTGCATAGCATTTTAATGTTGTGTGTTTAATCTCCTGAACAACTGACGCAATATAATCAAGCTAAAAAAATAAACAGATGATAAGTCATCATTAAAAAGCACATCAGTAGATGTGAATGTTATTTTTTCATTGGGTTAAATTTTCAGTGTATCTCTCTTCATAATAATCAATCAGTATATTTTTTCAGAAACTGGAAAATTATCCGTTTTTTCACTAAAAGAATTGTTTAAAACAATATAGGCAGTTCACTGCTGAATCCTGGTTTGTGCCTAACTTTTTTGAAATCTTACTATTATAATTTTTTATGTGTTTATTTAAGACATTGTCCACATGATTCTTTTTTATTTTTCTAAAAGCCATTTATTATCTCTAAATAAATATTAAATAACCAGGTTATAAACTATAAGTTAATGCTATTCATGAGGAGTTAAAATCATTTTGATGTCTCTTAAAAATCTAATAGTGTGTTGCATAATAAGTTTAGCACATACATGGTCAAATAATGATAATTACAAGCTTTAGACATCAGTTTAAAGATTATTAATTTTTCAGTCACCATGTAACACGGTATAGATTTTTTCAAATCTATTTAGTTAATATTAAGGAAGTGTGATTTTATTTGTTTTTTAAAAAAAACTAATATGATATCAATTATCTTATATCTAAAGTTTAATAAGTTATGGTGCTTATTTAATAGTGCTTTATTATTTATTTTATAGTAAATGTAGAGTTAAACATTTATCATTTACCCTTATCCAATAGTAAATATTGTTTGTAATTAGTTAAATTATTAGCTAACTAAGAATGTAAAATTATCAAAAATTAGTCTTGAAATGGAAGAGGGTTCAAATATCTACAGGTTAGTTTATCTTGGCGTACTAAGCTGTTCCTGTTATGAGAAGTAGCGTAAATATCCAAAACCGCTGTGTGGTTTCTAATTGAATATTTATATGTTATGTAGAAGAGAATACCAATAGGATTTTTTAGTAAATATTAATATAAAATTGTGATGGTGCTTGTGTAGAGTTTCATATCTATATAATATATGAATGTTAATCTTTCAGGAGTGGCAGTTCTGTGGTCACTATACTATTTTTTGATATTTATAATTTTATCTCTTTCAATATAAAATATACATATACACTACATTGCAAAGAAAACTCTGTTCTAGTAAAAATAAGGGAAGTTAAGTTATATTTACAGTAATAAATCTTAAATAATTGATGCATTTTTGTCATTTTTTTGATATTTATTTTTAGATATAATTTTAAAAATATCCATTTCATAAATCAGTCACAAATTCTTTGATTATAATTTATAAAAATAAAATTATTAATGCATTATTTTAAATTATATGTATTGCTTTATATTCAAGTTTTTTTAAAAACTGGAATATTCCATCTGAGTGGAAATTAAGTCTGAAATTCCCTCCACCATCAGCTAAATATAGAAGAGTGTGAGCTATATACATGCTGTAGAACCACAATACATTTAACTGAGCCTTTTGATTTAAATCGAGTAATCCTTTGTGTACAAAACTTGTTAATTTATATCATTTATTTTGTTGCATTTTTGTGCTGACAATTTCAAAAAATTAGCAAATCCTATTAGTAATAAAATTATTCAGTGGATTTCAGTTTAGTCCTTTCCTAATCATTTTATTGTACACAAATAGTACTGCTTATATATCAAATTCAGATCCTTGAAAACATTCTTAGTATTGTAAATACTAATTAGCATAGTTTTCTATTCCATCCTTTTTATGTAAAAATCAAAACATGTTAGATTATTATAAATACATTTAATTGCCTCATTATTTTTTAAATTTAGCAAAAAATTTCTTACTGCATTTACGTTCAACTTTAAATCACTAAACATCCCATGATTACCATTCCATTCTTGCATCCATTTATTACCCTGGCTTGCACTAGGTGACACTACTGTATGGAGAGTTTTGCCTCTATTATCTTCAAACTTTGTAAATTTTTTTTTATCTTCATTTCAATAGTTCCATTTGTTAACTATTCTCTGAGCTTACTGTTTTCATTCTGGTCCAATTTAAAGCTTTAATTAAAACCTTATATTCTATGTCATGATTCTACTCTCCAAATAACACATTTAGCAGACTTTTTTAGTTATCAGTTTTAATGGACTATTAAAAAAGCTACATGGTTCTTATTAAAAAACTGTTTAGCCAATGCAACTTTTTGCCCTGCCCCCACTTTCTTCATTTAGTAATCAAAATTTAGTAATTTTTTATTCCCCATTTATTTTCATAAATTTAGTTTTAGATTTAATAGTATTGTTTTATCAATATGATCAAGAAGTTCATTGAGAAAATATAATAATGTTGAAAAATTGCCATATGTTCATATCAATTTTATTCACATTAAACAGTTATTATATGATGGTGTGAGATAAAGGTTTATTATTGATTGTGAGAAATCTAAAACATATGGAATAAAAATTGATGTTAAACAAGATCATGATTAAATTTCATTTTAATGATAGTAGTTTTAAAACAGTTTATAAATGACTTCATGATATGTCAAAAAGGTTTTTAATTTGAACTATTAAATGCAAAAATCAAGAAATTTATCTTTTTGATTTCTAGAGAGAACAATCTACAGAATGATCATATCACTTTGAATATAATCTACAAAGAACTTGGAAATTGTATATCATTTTCCTATGAAAATCTTTGTTTTGAACACAAAGTATATAACTTTCATAATGTTTAAAATATTTTATATGTGTAATAATGGATAGGGTTAATGCTTGGATGTAAGAACTTAAAATATTGGGATTATTCAAAATTTAAATTACTACACCTTGTATGATGTTGATTGTTATAAAATATAAAATAAAGACTGATTTTTATTCTGCATAAGTTTCATATATTATATTAAATAAATCTTTAATAGAATATTAGTTATATTCTTATTGAATTCATTCAAATCTGAGTTTTAATTTATTGCAATATTTCTGAAGATTAGTAATATCAATTATTAATATTATCCTTTTTAATAACTAATAAATTGATCATTTTCTTGGCTTGAATCTATTAACTGTGTTTATGGTATTGAAATGCATATTTTCTGTTGATCAGGATAAAATCCAACTGTTTTATTTGCATTTGGATACTTCCATATCCAATTCCATTTTGGATTTTTTTTAAAAAAAAAAAGAATTCATAATATATAGTTTTTTTTAGTGTATTCCACAACTTTAAGTTTTTTTATATTTTGTTTTTCTACCTAAATTTAGCTGCAATATCCATCTTTTATTCATTTCTAATTCTAGTTATTAAAATCTTCTATGCCATTTTTTCATCTGATCAAAATTATTTTGCATATTTCTAAAAATGTACATTTCTTCATTAGAATGAAAATTTATTGAATCTAAATATGAATTGTCTTCATTTAATATTTTCCTTTCAGTTGTATAATTTATTTTGCCACTCTGTCGAATATTCATCAATCTCCACAATGTTGTTCTGTATTTTTTTATTTATAATGAATTTCATTATAATTGTACTTTCATTATTTATATTTTTGTACAGTTGTCTCTATCCTTTCTTTTGACTACCCAAAATCTAATAATATTCCATTTAATATTAGACAATTTTTCTAACTCATGAAATCCTTCTTCACTTGTAAGTCATCTATGGATGTAGATATCTAAATAAAAAATCATTTTCATATGGCAACCTGTTGATTTTTAGCATCTTTTGCCTTGTTACAGTGGTTGATGATTTTGTAGTCTCTAGTGTAGAAGGATAATAATTTATTATTCTCCATCATAATTTAAATCTAAAAGAGATTGGATATTCACACTCTCTTTAATCCTTCTTTCTAGAAATCTTAATTGATGTCTTAATTAAAAACTATTATGTATCAAGTCCATAGTGTTTATTGATATTAAATTCTGAAATAAAAAATCAGTAAACTCATCATGCTAGTTTGTGCATACATTGGGTTTTTTTTCAATAGAATAGGGATCTCTCTCACTCTCTCTTGCTGGCTTGCTCTCTCTTGCTGGCTCTCTTTTGCTTGCTCTCACACTGGCTCTCACTCTCTTTCTCATTCTCTCACTTGCTGGCTCTCTCTCATTCTTTTTCACTCTATCTCTCTCTGTCTATTTACTGTATAAAGCTTTCATTAAAATATTTAATATTTTACAGCATTTGAAGTATTTTAATATTATATATATGTTGTGAAAAAGAAATCAAAGGGCTTTATTTCGTAAAAAGTTTGAGCACAGAAGCATCAGAATTAGAATTGACCAAAGTTGTCTGATGCTCTGCAGCAACACTCAACTATGCAAGAATGTCTATATTGTAAGACAATATTTAATAAACTCAAGATTCTTTAACACAAAATATTAAGTAACTAATAAGGTTTTGAAAGTATAAAATAAACTAAAACGGTTTTTTTTTCTAAATGTAAAATTTTTATATGACATTTTTTAAATGAAATTTTAATATTATAAATTAATACATTATTATTTTTATGATGTTTTAAATTTATTACAAATTTTTACTTGTGTATATAAAATTTAAATGCTGCTTGTAATTTGATTTTTCTCCCTGGGTTTTTTTTTTTTTTAAATATAAATATATGCTCATCTTGTTTGAGAACAATAATAGGATTTATAAAGATGAAAACTGAATTGGAGAGGGTATATAAATTATATGAATGCAATATTTGGTAGTGCTGTAGGAGACACATGTTAGCTGATTAATTAGATCAGTATGCTCAAAAACAATATCTGTAAAAAAAAAATCCTACTTATAGGAATTCATTTAATAATTGATTGTAGCCAATAGAAATTTAAAGAAAAAAATTGTTAATATAAAAATATATATTCCATATTTGATGATGGATGAAAATTATTTGGAACAGATTATGTTTAAAGTTTAAACCATTTTTGCAGATGGAATAATAACTTGTATTGATTGACAACAGTGTCATTTATATCATTTAATCAGTATGTTTTATTAATTTATTGTTATGTTCATTAGCTGCATCCAAAGCTTAAATAGACTAACAAAAATGATATTAACAGTTCAAACTTTCATAACGAGAAATGATGCCTCACAAAAATTTTATTTTCAATCCAATGTGAGATCATCATGACAACTCTCTACTAATTTATATATATATGTCTGTATATATATATATGTTATTCAAAGTTGTATATATTTAAAAATAATTAATTGTTTATAATTATTTTTATGAACAACTCCATTTATGTAGTCTAAAACTATTTTAGTTAGATTTGCCAAACACAGCTCTTTTTTTTTCGTTCTATGCCATGTGATTATGACTGAAAATATTTGCATAAGTACATACTAGCAATCAAATAAAACAATTTTATAGGAAAAAATTAAAATATCTAACATTTCATTGATTGCAATGTACTTATGTTAGCACTTTCTTTTATTTCCAAAAATGGGTTTCTTTTTTTAATCATTCATTCTTTTTCTCTCTATTCCCAATAGACAGTATTGAGATATGATTTTTTTCTCCAATAATTTTTTTCTAGTATCATTTCTTTTATTTAATTCAGACTGTTCATTCCTATTATGGAATCTTTTAAAAATATCTACCTCCTCCCTTAATATCCTCTGATAATAATGGGCAATTTTTCCAGAATTTTTGTTTTATCAAAATTTCTATTGTATGGAAATATAGTTGTTTTTAAATTTATTTTTTCCTATAAAACTGTTATTTGATTGCCATATATATTTTAATGGAAAAGATTTTATTCATGCTCATAAGCCCCACAGAAAGAAAAATATCTGACATTTCTTTCAGCCTGATAAGTTTAATCAAAATAATTAAACATAATATGCAATCATTTTTTTAAATCTGTGAATATATTATAGTTAATATTAAAAATAAATGTTAAATCATATTTTTGCCATTAATTTTTTTTTCATTGTTATTTGCATGCGTGTGTGCGCGCGCTTTTCTTTTTTGTTAACTATATAGTCTTGAATTTTTATGAGTTATTTCCTTATTGTTTGCAAATAGAGGTGTATACTGAAATTTTCTGTTAGTTACTTCTAAGGATTGATTATGAATAAAAAAATTAGTATTGCATTCTTGAGGTATTGATATAAGTAAGATGTTTTCGTAAATACTTGCTTTTTTTTTTTTGTTCAGAAATCAAAAGGAAAAAATTTATCAAGATTAATTAAAAATTTTATGTCTTTTAAAAAATGTACTTTTTAAAGTTAATGCAAATTAATTTAAAGTAATTAAATGCTAATTATATTATTATTTTTTGTGATGTTTATGCTTTTGGCTAATATGTTAAATATACAATATTTTTAAAATATATATAAAAAAATATATATAATATTTTTAATCAAGTTAATAAAAGCAAATGTTTTAATAATAATATGTTAAATATTAATAATATGTTAAATATAAACATTTATTTATATATGCACAAGAAACTTTTATTATCGTCTATAAATAATATTTTGTATATAGAGAGATATATTAGTTGTGTATATGCGCACAAGAAGCTTTTATTATCGTCTATAAATAATACTCTCTATATAGAGAGAGATATTAGTTGTATAAGGTAAAAGACAAAATAAACTTCAAAAAGTCAACTTCAGGGCAAAGATCTCTCTAGAAACCCTCAATGAAGGAATAAGCAATATTCATCAGATTTATTAATTGCTGACTGGTGAAAGTTTGAATGATTTTTTCAACCTTTTTTTTATATCTTGTTTAACTAGATATTTCTACATGAAAAAAAAAAAGTTCCAAGCCTTTTTTTAAAAAATTCAAGTTTATACCCAATTCAGATTTGAATCCAGATCACAAGTATTAGTAGGCAGATGGAATACTATTGTGCCATGAGCTCTTTTTTGGGTTTTACAATTTATTTATTTAAATAATTAAATTCATTACTATAATTTCATGATTATTTACCTGATATGCTGCATATATGATTTGATGTAATTTTTTTTAATAGCCTTATCACTAATTATTATTTGAATATTATGTGGTAGTTGCTTTGATTATAAATAATAAGTTTATTTAAAGCAAGTAGAAAATAATACATATATAATTCAACATTTCGAGAACAAGAAACTGAAATTGTGTAACATGTAAAATGTACATACATTGAAAATAATGTGTAATAATGCTCAAGGCTAAATGGGTTTGTAAGGAATCATTAAAAACCAGTCCACATAGACAATCCCAATATCAATAACAATCAACAGTTTTAACAATTTGAAATTGTTGATTGTTATTGATATTGGGATTGTCTAAGTGTTAACTGATTTTTAATATACTGTATTGTAAAGTATACAATACTTTTGGAATATATATAATTTTCCTGTAAGAATTATCATGCAAGTTGTAGCAAGATGCTATCTGATGAGATCTATTTCTGACGAACTAATGATCACAGTAAGTGACACTGTTACTGCATCTAAAACTTTTCTAGCAGTAAACTATATATGACGTAATCTAATATAAGATGGCTTATTGAATAAGTTAACTGTTTTAGGAGTGTACAAAAAATTGTAAGTATAGAACAATGATGTTTTGATAATGAGTTAATCAACCATATTTTTTTTTATTTTTACTTACGTATGTAAATATTCTTATTTCATATAATTGAAAAATTGTTGATTTAAATACAATATATATTCTAAAATACAAAACCATAAAACAATACAACACTAGATAAAAATCCAAACTTTACCAAAATCCTTACATGACCATGGTTTCATATACTAAATAAATAGACCTTCTCAAGTGAAAATCAAACTAAAGAAACAACATATATATACAAAACAAACAAACCTTCCCATAATTCAATTCAAAAACCAACTTCCCTTTATATCAAAAGATGTCTTCATAAGATTGATAGCCGCAGATTCAAGAAATTGTATCATTAAAGTTTCCATTACTCTTCTCTTTAATTCATTCTTTTTATAAAAAATAATTAATTAGATTAAAGAATGAAAGTGTTAAAGAGGATAATATACAACATAGAACTGGTCTTAAAATATATTGAGGAAGAAATTCTAGTAAATAAATCATAATTTTTTATTTCTAGAACCCATAAGGAAATATACCATTATCATAAAAATGGAGATTGATGACTTTAACAAGTTGTTCCATTCAGTAATGAATGACAACTAACATGTTTAATGAATTTCAGAGAAAATCCAGTCAGACTCAAGGTTAAGGAACAGAATTTGCACTATTAAATGACCTATACATAAATCATGCATAGGTTAGCTAAAAGAAAATTTAGCTGCCGATAATCAAATCTTCCACCAGTTACAGCCTTTGTTATACCATCCTAGAAATAATAAAGATGATCTTAAGTGACTAAGATGTAATAACACCAAATATATTAACAAAGACAATATATATAAATATATACATATATACCCCTGAAAGTGAAAAGAAAGCAAGTAATCAAGAGTCTAATTCTACATGATAGGCCAATATTTGTACACTAATTTTGAGCCAACATTTTTTGAGAAAAATAAAAAAATCTTTCAAGGGAATGAAGCTAAATGCAAAATAAACATATCCCAATCTTATTATACCAACTACTGACCTTACTCATAAAACACCCATCGATCGAGAAAAAGATCAAATAGAGACACAAAATGCTACTAAAGAGTGAAATATATAAACTAAAATTAAACCATCAATTCAGAATCAAATTAAATATATTTTTTTAATTTTTTAAGTATGTGTGGGGGGATGTGAGGATACACTAAACTGACCACACAAAAATCACCACTCACACATACATCATAAAGACTGAATCAACCAACACAATCAAAGGCATATAATTGATTATAAGTTATTACATTTGTGTAAAATTGTCAGTCAAAATTATATTATTGACAATACTAAATTTATATATACCAAATCCTTAAATGCAAGCAAGTAAAAATCTCAAAAAATGAAAGAAATCATTAATGTTAAATTAATAATAATAATAAGAAGAATCATCATCATCATCCAGCATAAAATCATAAAAAGATTAAAGTGACATTAACAATGAAAGCAAAGTGCAAACTTGAAACTCGCGATCTAAAAATAAGAATGTTTTTTTTTGAGAAAAAGAAAAGGAAGGCAAATAAATTACATTCTCAAGAAAAGCTATTTGGTAAATTATTAAATATTTGTTTTATTAACTATCCTTAATATTGAAGTTCCTAAATCACTATGATTGCAATTTGAGGAAGTTGATTAAAGGACCCACCTTAATTCTATAAAGCTTATATTTTTAACATGAGTTATAAATTAGAAAAGAACAAAGAATGAATGGCTAAGAAGTAGTAAGACATTGTGGGGGATGGAGATGCCTGTCATACAGCCAAGAGTTTCTGGTATAATTATAATTTCAAGTTAACATCATGACCATCACGATAGTAAAAGATCTACAACATGCTACAATCAAGAAAAGAAATGATCTCAGCATAGGAAAGATGGTTTATAAAAGAGTTTGAGTCACCAACATGAAGGTGACCGAAGATAATCGAATGGACTACCATTCAGTTCATGCAAAAGAACTTTCTTAAGAGCAAGAATACTTACATGTTTCACAATACTGATTACAAGACTTTGAACTATGGCTAGACTATACTGGATTAACACCCCAAATTATATTTATATATATTTATTCTTATTTTGTTTGTTAAATTGGTTTCTCTCTTTTGAAATAGAGAGTCAATCCATCCAACCACAATTATTCTAGTGGGAGGGGAGTTATCAATTCTATTTTTTTTACTTTTCATTTAATAATAAAATTTAGGGGCAAACTTCTGACTTGCTTGCCAATCGGTACATCAGTTTACTGACTTGAAAGATGAGACTTTAATTTTATTTCATGTTAAGTGCTCAGGCTTTGACAGATACACTTTTTTTAGTTAACATTTGTGTTTAATTAACTTAATTACACCTGGGTCTCATTTTATGCAGATTATTTTAATGTGATTTTGAAGCTATGTGATTCATGTTTCTTCTTAATATCTTTCATATTTCACTATATTTATTAGATATCAAGAAATTTAAATTATTAATAACTTATTTTGACTTGAAATCCTTTTTCTTTTTTTCAAAAATATAATTAGCAGCTAATATGAATATGGCCTGAAGCTGTATTTAGAATCTTAGCTGCTATGTAAATAACCTACTAATAATAATAGATTTATATTTATGTATAAAAATATTGCAATAAATATTCAAAAATTTTAAACTTTTAAAATGTATTTTATTAGATATAACAAATAAAAAATTTTTTAGATTGTTAAAATAAATAACAAAGATTTTATTGATTTTTTAAATTGAAAATAATCTTTCTAATGATAATGTACAAGCTTTTTGTTTTGATTGCGATCTCATTTTTTTAATATAAAAACAGAAAACCATTAACAAAGTACAAGACTAAAAGTGGCGCTAGTTGTACATACATCATGAATTTGATTCACAAATGAACACATATTCTCAGAAAGCAGTAATGATTAAAATATCTATGAAAAAATGTAAAATTAAATATTGAAGTTAATAAAAAAAGTTTGTCTTGTGTTATTTTTTTTCAAATATTTGAAAGTTTTTATTAGTCATACTTTATTTCCTTATTTTTTTAATGCGAATTTTAAAGTAATTTTTTCTCATTGCTTTGCTTTTATGCGATTTCTGAAAATTACTGGAACATATCCCTAATTTTTTAAGGTAAGTTAAGTCTATTTTTGTGCAATTTCTTTTGTGCACGTTTTCTGAGGAACCTATCTATTGCATCAAATGAGACCCAGGTGTATTTGTTATTTGGAATGTATGATTAACTCTTGAATGATTGGTCTGTCCTATCATGGATCCATATAAAGGCAGAATAGGAGGGGTTCAGAATCTATAAGCAACTCTCAACAGATCTTAAAATATGGATAGGCAGAGTAGGAATTAATGACCAAATGATTTCATGGAATTTTAGTTATGAAAGAGTTGATTGTTAAAATATAGTTTCAAATTGTCTTTAATGTAAATGTGAGTTTGTTAAATTGAAATGGGAATGACCATCCTTTGTAGGAATTATGGATTAATAAATGGTTAATGAATACAAATGAAGAATGATCATGCCCATACAATCATTGAACATTAAATATATACACCATTTTGTATAAAGAATTATGAATAGTGATCATCAAAATTTGTTAAATATTAAATATTAAATCAAATTAGTTGTCTCTTGTTTGATTTTCCTATTTTCCAATTAATCACATGTATGCATATCAAATGCATATATCAGATCTGGAATAATCATATCTTAAAAATAGAGTACATATACATTCACCCTGAGTTTGAACTCTGTGGCATAATGATGATCAAAGGAGATGAAGTAAGGGAAGTTGTGCAAATGTGAATCCCACCCCACTCAATCATTAATCATCATGCGAGCACTTCCTAAAACTTAAGATAAATTATTAAAAAGCTGTTTTGCCTTATCATGTATAATGCCCTTCCATGAAGATCGAGTTGTCAACCCTAATTAAATGGTTGCAGTTTTTAAAACATGAGTTGTTAGGCATGAATCACATATATATTTTGTTCCATTATATCTGGTACAGCCAATTGTTGGGCATGATCATATATACACCTCACATGTAATCTGACCACCCTGTTATAATATATGTATATGTTTATCTGTGCTCTGCATATAGATAAAACAATATATGTATAAACCAATTTTTTCAGCAAGCTGATGGACTGGTACCTTTAGGAAATATATAATCCGGGTAACTTATGGCATTTTAATCATCTCCATTTAGTCTAGAATTGAATAGAATTCAAACATACCATCTAGTATAACATGGGATATGGAGAACAGAAAAAAGCTGGGGGCTTGCTTCTATGTGAAGCCAAATTCTACGGTATTGAACTATTAGCAGCAGCTGGATCTACTACTCTGCCCTCAGTTATAATTTCATGGTAGTTCTAGTCTAATCTGTAAAACTCTAAGAACTTCCCTTAATCTTTTTTCCAACCTTTTTATAGTCGGGGTAGGAGGAAAATACATTAATTAAAAATAAGTTGACCCTATCTTGATTGAAAAAAGTTAATGACTCAATTCAACTTAATCCTTTGAAAAAAACATTTGCGCATGCCAATAGATTTTCAGAACATTCTTATCCCCAGACCAGTTTCTATCTGGCTTTTTCTAGTGAGGTGCTAGGATATTCAAGCATTAGATTTAAAATACCAAATCAATCCCAGCACTTTAACTAATGTTTAACCATTAAGTAGAACATCTGAAATTTTCAGACATCCATGTCTTCAAATCCAGCTATCTAACTTGAGTAGTCATATGGGACTGAACTAAGTTCAGATACACCATATATTAATAGCTTTAGCAATATAAAATTGCCAAAGCCTTAAGTGCATTAACAATAATTGCAATGAAATCCAAGTCATATATTATGTGACTTAATTTAATAAGCTTGTATTATAAATGTTATATAATCAGTGTGCCAATAGCTCTTAACAAGCTTGGGCAATTTTATATTGCTAAAACTATTAATATATATTGTGTATCTGAACTTAGTTTATTCCCATATGGCTATTTAAGTTAGATAGCTACATTTAAAGACATGGATGTCTGAAAATTTCAGATTTTCTACTTAATAGTTAAACATTAGATAAAGTGCTGGGCTTGACCTGGTATTTTAAATTTAATGCTTAAATATTCTATCACCACTGATGAAAACCAGAGCTAGAAACCAGTCTAGGGATAGGGATATTCTGAAAAGCTTGCTTAAAGCTATTGGTATACTCATTATATAATATAAAAACAACTTTGTCTTGCGTTGTTAGCCGAGAGGTATCGCAGTTGTCAACGTTCGCGTCCCGGCCGATGCTATGACATATGAAAAAAAAAACAACTTTGTAGGGTTTTTATCCAAAATATATTATACAAGCTTTAATTAAAAGATTTCTTTAATCAAAATAGATAGTGGAATTTTATAATTACCAGTATATCTATTATAACACAAAAACATGTTTGTTTTAATTTCAAAATCAGAATTAATAAAATATTAGATCTTTTTAAATACTTAACTTGTAATAAAAAAAATTTCAAATTCAAAATTATTTAATCCTTAACTATTATGCCAGTGTAATATAGAAAATATCTACAATTTTTTTGTCTGTGTTTATTTCTTTTCTTTTCAACAGTATAAACTTATATATGCACACACACTACTATATTATTGTATGCCATGAGACACATAACATTCTCTATAAGAAATATATGCAAAAGAAAATGTACAATATAATAAAAAAAAATTACAATTACAATATACATATATTAATTTAAATTTTTTTTTTTCACTTTCTACCTCCAACAAAAAGTTAAACTATTTTTAGATATGGAAAGGGAACTTTTAATAAAGATACAACTTTTAAAACCTGACATATCCAAATTACATTTACAATGAATATTATAATTGTTAAAGTAATTTCTCTTTGTTAATTTAAAACTGAGATGTATTGGAACATTTTCTTTATGAATTCTATCAACTATATGATATAAATGCAATTGTATCCTTATTCCAAGTTATTTGCACAATTAATGAGTTACATAAGAAAACTTATATAAACCATAACAATATCTCACACTTATATTTTGGACTTTTGGAATGATCAAAGAGAAATGCTCAAATATGAATCATAGACAAAATCATAGTAATTAAACAAAAATAAAATTAAAACAGCAGGCAGTAAGTTTTATATAATTAGGAAGAAATTTACTATATAGTAATAAAAAACAAGAAAATAAAGTAACCTAGAAAATTATGACATCTTTTAAAATTCCAAGCTTTAAATTAAAAGTTAAGACATGTAATTAAAAATGAAAAAGCTCGGAGAAATAATGGGATTAATTATAGATATTTTAAAAGTAGATGAAAAAGTAAAGAATTTTGTATGTAACGAAACTATATATTAAGTATGATGAAGATATATCAGATGATTGGAAGATATATTTAAGAAAGATAAAAAAATATCAGCACTTATAGATCTATGTTTTTGTATGATATGACTAAATTAAAACTATTTGAATATTTAGTCATTCATGTCTCCATATAGGAAAAAAAATTAAAGCTGCAAGGAATTCAGCATTGAAATGTGGATTATTTTCATTGTGAATTAAGAGAAGCTTGATGTATGAAATAAAAATAAAAATGGATTAGTTACACATTAGCATTTTAGTGGTGAAGTAAAGTGAATTGGAATTGAATAGTTTAGCTTAATAGAACATATAGCTGAAGCAATTTTACTCTTCTCTTTTCATATATATATAAAGTAAATGTGGGGAAAATTTTAATACTCTAGAAAGTGTAGATTTTATATTTTGATATCATCATTGTCTATTCACTTTATTTCAAATCTCAAACAAAAATTTGAGTTTATTTTAAATTTTATATATTTTAGTAGAAAATCAAAAAAGATTGATGCCTGCTTTGATTTACAGTGTCATCTATGTAATTTACATATTTCTAGTTTTACTTTTTAGTGGATTTACATAAACATTAAATAAAAGAAAGAATAACAAATAGGGAACTCTGTAAAAAAATATCTCTTGTTGGTATTGAGTTACCAGTTACACTTATAATTAATAACAATTATTCAATAGCAACAACAAAACAATTTGTCAAACATCTTTTCTCAAATATCAGTAACCTTGATACCTGCAATAAGCCTTCCATTCAAGTAAATTAAATTAAATTTAAAATCGCTTTAAGGTGTAGTTTTATGGTTTTAATGAAAAGCTTTTTAGATAAAGGGAAACATATATAAAAATGAAAATTAGAAATTGTTTACATTATGTCATTGTAACTCTCTAAGGATGTAAATATTAAATGCAAAAAGAATGGTAGAAAAGTATTAATCTTTTGAACTGTGTTCTTGGTGAAGATTTTAGAGAGTACTGCACAAATTTCTCACTTGAAGCATAAAAGTAAAATTTGATATTGTTTGTAATATGGAATAATATAGTTTATTAAAAAAGTATATAAAGTTTGGAAAGATTGATAGAGAAAAGAGAACTTGATAAAGTGTATGGGCTTCATGTATCCTTGAATAACTTTTATAAAATCACTCAAATGATTGGTCATTTTGAAGAAATATTATATAATTACAGTGATATATAAGGCAATTTATTTTATTCTGTTTAGTTGTGATATTTATATGTATAGTTTATAAATTTAAATTAAACACACATATATTGGTAATAAAATTTAAAATGTAGTACTATATATATGAAGAGCTCTATAGTATAATGATATTTTTCAATTGTAACTATGATCTGGGATTAAAATCTTATATATATAAAAAAAAACCTTTTTTTTTTCTTTTAAGTCCCCAATAAGATTTAAAAATTTTAAATTTTATTTCAAGTGGCCAGTTTATAACCATATCTAATCATTAAAATATTGGTCAGAAAATGGGTATCTAGCTATATTTGTAGTGACTGAAGAATAGGTAAAAAACATCTCATATCTTCATCACTCATCAATTGGCAAGTTTTCCTAATATCTTCTATAGTTCTCTATTGGAGGCTGTTCTGCAATGGGTTATTTAAAAATTTGTATATTTTATTTTATATATATATTTAGCAAAAGGAAGTCATAATATAGTTGTAGCACATAGGACTACAATAGATATTATCTGTGTTGAAAGATAAAACTTTAAAAAAATATTTTTTTTTAGGTTTTAGATTTTTTTTTTAAGTAGCCAATCCTTAGATAATTCAATATTGCTTAATAAATAGTTATCTATCTATTCTTGAATAGAGAATAAAACACTATCTCGCAGTTAACAAGTTTTAAGAATAATGTCTTCTTTTTCATTGTATCTTCATTGGTAACTGCTAAAGAGATTTCTGACCTGCAATGGTTTATTTAAATGTTTTTTTTTTTGCCTATATATTCATTGTATTTGTATAATTCAGAAAAAAGGATATAAATTTCCCTGCCTGTCTTATTTCCCAAGATAGAGAGCATTGATCAATGTCACAATCTAATGCCAAATTTTTTAAATTTAAAATCTAAGAATTAGTATAAGAAATGTAAGGATCATATATGAATAAGCCAGAAAAAATTATGAATTTATAAATAGAAATGAGTAAAAAAAGATGGATAGTGAAAGGAAAAATAAAAAGAGAACTTATTCTGATTGTAAAAGCAAATAAAATGATGTAAGTATTGTTTTAGTATTAAGAGTAAGAAATATTCTTGGATATAGTAATAATAGTTTGTTGATAATTAGATTGAGAGCTATCCAGTTTGTTTCATAATTATATAGATATACATGTCAGCTAACAAACATATATAATGAAAACAAAATCATTTATGAAAAAGTGAACAGCATGGTTGAAAAAAAATATATAAAATAGGATTTTAGTTACAATAAGTGATTGAAATGTCTATGGGGCAGGAAAAGGAAGTTGAAAGAGAAATTTTTTTAAGGAAAATATGGTAATAATAGATTTATGATTTAAAACTCATAAGAAAATGTCTATAGGGCAAACTTTTGGAAATAAAATATTTCAATTAACATTATTAGTTCAGAATAAGTTCAGATATAATGATAAAAGTAATAGTGCACATCCTGGAATTGAAATAGATTTAAACTCCAATTTAGAAGTAGCAGATTTAAAACTAAATTTTAATAATATAGAAAGTTAAACAAAAACAAAACTCTCCATACAGTAGTGCTATCCTGTGCCAAACAGAGTAATCAATGGATACCAGAAGGCTTGTGCATAAAATCCCTATCTAGTGCCTACTCATCCAATATCCCCAGACTAGTTTGTGGCTTGTGGCCATCATCAGTGATGAGCCTTGGATTTGAGAGCACTGCACCTAGATCTTAGGATCTAATGCAACCCTCCAGCAGCCACCTTTTAATTCTTACTTTACTACAAAACTATGAGAATGAAATTGAAAACACAATAATATTTTCAATCTAAGCTCAATAGCTTATATAGCCATATGGATCTGAACTCAATTCAGCACCCATACATTTTGGTGTCTTTGGCTCTTAAACAACCATAGCCACCATTATCCTATTAGGCAGGATTGGTGTTAAACCACTAAACATCACATGATCGCCATCTCTATACTAGCACATAATTGTTGTAAACAAAGGCAAAACTCTCCATACAGGATAGTGGTGGCTATGATTGTTTAAGAACCAAAGACACAAAAATGTATGGGTGCTGAATTGAGTTCAGACCCATATGACTATATCAGATATTGAGCTTAGATTGAAAATATTATTGTGTTTTCGATTTCATTTTTTGGCTGCTGGAGGGTTGCATTAGATCCAAAGATCTAGGTGCAGTGCTCTCAAATCCAAGGCTCCTCACTGATGATGGCCACAAGCCAGAAACTAGTCTGGGGATATTGGATGAGTAGGCACTAGATAGAGATTTTATGCACAAGCCTTCTGGCATTATTACTGTTTGACACAGGGTGGCACTACGGTATGGAGAGTTTTGCCTTTGTTTACAACAATTATGTGCTAGTATAGAGATGGTGATCATGTGGTGTTTAGTAATATAGAAAGTTCTGAGTCAAGAAGAAAAAAGAGAGTTATTATTAAAAAAAAAACTGGAGAAAAAATGTTCAAATTTATTGAATAGAAAAATAATGTAAATAATTGTTTATTAGGTGATATAAATTCAAATGAAAAGTAGAAATTATTTAATAGAAAAATCTAAAACAGACTATAGCATGAACATTAAGATATTTAAAAGGTAATGGAACAAGAAATTTCTATTTAACAATGAGATGATTAATAAAATGAAAAAGCAAAAATGCAAAAATATAAATTTTATAAATAAAAAATGTATAAAAAATACACAATGAAATATGATATATAACAGAAAAAGTCTAGCTAAGTATGACTAAAAGAAGAATGTAGTGAAATAGAATTGAATAATAAACACAGATTAAATTTAATTTATAATGGAATAAACATTTCAAAGTTGTAAAAATATATAACTATTTAAGCAAAGCATGACAAATTATTACTAGAGAGATAGATGTTATAAAAAGATAGAAAGAATATATAAATAAATAAGGCTGTCTTTTGTGTTAATAGAAGAAAGTGAGATAAATAAAATGAATTGTGTAATAATGGTGAAGTATCTAGTTGATATGAAGTTTGAAAACTGCAGGCTGAAAAATTTAATATGAATTATGGAAAATTGGGAGGAGAGTGGGCTGGAAGAATTAGTTTATATTTGTAATGTAATTTGTGATTCAGGGAAAATGGTCAATAATTTTTTTTAGTAGGTATTATTTTTTTATGAATAAGATCTAAAGTTAAACAAAAAATTAGATTGCACATATATTTACAATCAAAATTATTATAAAGATGAGTTGGGAGAAATTCTTAGTCAAAAGGAAGAGAATAGAAAATGAATGGAGTTGATGGCCATTTTAAAGCATGTATAAGAATGCAGTGATATTATTAATTATCTCTATGTATTAATTGTTAAACTAGTGTAGGTTAAATCTCTGTATAATTACTTACAACATACCAAGCAACTTGTGTTTGAACGTAAACAAGTTAATCTGAGTTATTTATTAATTTTATGAAAACGTTTTTGCAGAAGGCAACTGCTTATTATGTTTTCATAATCTAATGGATTTGTGTCCTTTAATACATGTTAGTAATTTTATTATTTCAAATCATTATACTGTAAATGATTTTGTCCTCTCACTACATTTTGTATGCTGCAAGATGTGAATGAGAGAATAAAAACTGCCATCACTTCCATTAGTTATTAATACCTTCAATTAAACTGGTTGATTTGGTTATTCATACATTTGGGCTTATCAAAGAGCTGAAAGTCTTTTTTTAATTCACATTTTGCAAAAAAGCTTAAAAGACAGTATATTGAAAGCACTGTTGCAGGGATAATCAACCTTTTTATACCCATCGCCCATTTTTGTATCTCTGTTAGTAAAATTTTTTAACGGGGAAGTAACTTTACTTTATAAAATTTATAAAGCAGAGTTACAGCAAGCTAAAGCATGTAATAATTACTTACCAAATATTTTATGTTGGACATTCTTTAAGTTTGTTATAAAACAACTTATTGTAGTTAAATCTATCTTTTTATTTATACTTTGTATACACAGAAGCATGAAGTCTAATGAAATTACATTTAATTAATTAAATTATTAATGAGATCCCTGAGATGGATGCTGCAAAAATAAATATTGGATATCTGGCTCAATTTTTGTAAGGAACAAACGGGCTCCTCTTTCAGAAATATTCAGGTGGTTTCTTTCTTTGGTCATAATATGATTAACAGCACTAAAGTCTGATTCCACAAGATATGAAGTAGGGAAAGGTATCAATAAACTGAATATTATTTTCCACATATTTGGATATAAGACAAGCATTTTTTTAATTTGCCATAGGTTTTTATATCCATCGCTATTGAATTTATGCTTACTTTCTTCATCATATTTAATTTCTAACAGTTCTTCTTGGCAAGTTGTAGCAACTTCTTCAATATTTGCAGTAAAAGGATTTTTCATCCATCCATACACCTTCAATTTCAAAATATCTTCACAATGTTTTGCCATATCCAATTTAAATTCATTGAGATGGCTACTGAATCTGTCAATATCCTCTGGAGTTTCATAATCTTTTATAGATGATAATTCAGGAAACTGATGAAATTCTCTCTTCAATAGATTCTAACAAAGTAGTTCAAGTTTGTCAATAAATAATACAATACTTTGGCAACCTATAAGAGTTTTATTAGCTCCTTGAAGCTGCAAATTGACACCATTAAATCTCTTGAAAATATCTGCCAAATAAAAGACATCATTCTTTACTGTTTTTATCTGTTGACACATATTGGTCTCATAATTACTTTCAAAAAATTGTATGATACTATCATATGATGCTACAAAATGAGCCAAAGATGTGCTCTTTGACAGCCACCAAACTTCTGTTTGCAAAAGTAAGATATTAAAGTCTTCATTATTGTCCTGGCAAAGCTGTCAAAACATTTTATCATTTTTTGCATTGGATTTGATCTTGTTTACAGCTCAAAATATTATATTTAATGATGAATGGAGACTTGTACTTAGATGCTTTTCTACAAGATGATGTCTGTGCACCACACAATAAATACATAAAACTTTTGGCACTTTTTCCTTCAAATAAGCAACAAATCAACAATAATAATTTACCATTGATGTTACTCCCTCAGTAGCACATGCAATAATATTATTCAAAGTAATATTATTTTTTGTAAAGTATGATTTCACAGTATTAAATATAGATAATCTTTTTGTAGCTGTAACAAGATTTATTGTGATTAGCATTTCTTCTCATAATGTATTGTTTATATCAAAATAATGTACATATGCCATCAATAAAGCATTATTATCTTCAATGATAGACTTGCCCAATTGCATGGAAAGTGAAGAGTTTTGGAGAATACTTATAGGTTTTTTTTCAACATTAACTGCCATTTCTTCAATTTGTCACTTTACTGTGCTATCGCTTAGGGGCAATGTTTTTAAAATTTTAGGTATATCTTGATGCATTACTGTTGGGATAAATTTCTTTTATGAAGAATATTATTACAGTTTCTCCAATATTATAGCTTTTATCACTTTTTGCAATTAATTGTGAAATGTGATGGGATATCTTCATTCGCTGCATGTTGTTTCTTAAATGATGCAATGATTGTTGAATGATCTTGAAATTTTTTATATATTTCCTGAAAATATTCAACGAGCTTGTCCTTATCATTTGGATGCTTTGTAGCAAGATGTTCTCACAATTGACTTTGCTTCATTGCCTCATTGGATAATATTTTATGACACAATAAACACATTGGGTGTTGTTTATTTACAACAGATTCTATGAAACCCATCTTTAGATACTCTGGTAAATAGCCACAAGTGTATTTATTTTTTGAGACATGGGCTCACAATATCTCATAATATTTTGTTTGAAGCTGTAGGCACATGCTCACTCACAAATCTAACTGTGTACTGACCAATGCAGCTGCAAACAAAAGAGCCTGCACCGTAAATTGTCATCTGCTCATACTTCTCACATATCATGGATTGGATTTGGGGGGGATGCATGAGCTATTCAGGGACAAGGCTCTTTTGTTAGCAGTCACACTATAGCTCCATTTAGTTTCACTTATGTAATGTGAACTAAACTTACGCATGAGAGATACAAATAGTATACTTTCAGAAATTTAAATTGTCATGGGGAATTTTATGAAAACCTAATGAAAATGTTTTTAAATAATGCTATTAAATTTTTTTAAAAAGTCAATTAAATTTGTTAAAAAAGAAAGTGCTTCAGTATTGGACAAAACCCTTACTGCCCACCATGAAGACTGGAATGCCCACTAATGGGCAGTAGGGAACAGGTTTACTACCACCAGTTTAGTGTTTACAACATTTTATTAGCAATTTATTCATTTTTTATTTTTTAGCCATTCACAAGCAATTATAAGACAAAAAAAAATCTCCAATATTCTTCACAAAATATAGTATCTGGTCCAACTCCATTTTATTGGGCTTAAATCCATTCATGTCTTTTATTAGATATTCTTTTTTACTAAGTCCAGTATAAATCTTTCTACACTCCTCTGTATCATTTGTAATCTTTGTTTCAGATTAGAATTCAGAGTTTTTATTTTTGAACATAAGAGCATATTTTTAAAATATGATATTAAATGTATCAAGTATATTTCAAACCATTTTAATTCTAATTATTGTTTTTAGTTGATAACTATTGTCTAATTATTCATTTCTTCAATTTAACAAATATAAATTTAATAATACTAACTAGTTTTACTGAAATTTATTTTCAATCCTTTCAAACCATATGGTGATTTGGATAATTATTATTTATTTTGAGATCTGGATATTCCAACTACTTGCACTTTTTAAAAATATTATGATCGCATGATTAATTGCTTTGGGAATTCATGTGACATTCAAGTATTCAAGTGGCAAATTGAACATACCAAACTGTTTTATTTTACTGAGCTATGAATTGGTCTACTAACAGCTCTTGAATCTGAGATTCTCCTAAACTGAGCAACACTTCCAAAGTATTTGTACTTGATGATTTTGTTTTGTTTGTTATAAGCTTATGATTCATAATTAATGCAATTTGATAGAAATCAAATATACATATAACATAGAATTAGCACATTTAAGTTCATATTTTAGACAAGGTATAACATAAATTATAGGAGTTATCTTTTATTAATTATTAATGTGAAATCTTTAAAGTCAACATTCACCATTTCTTTTAATTATTATTAATAATTTTCTCATTGATTTTGTTTTTTTAATCTCTTGTCACCTGATTCATCTATTAGATTTTTTATCAGGGTTTTTTTGGTGTTATTATTTATGACTTTTTATTTTCTTTACTTCTTTGCTGTTAAATATTTTCTATGCTTTCTTAATAAAATTCCATAATCTAAAATAATAGCCTTTTAATGGTTTTCTGGATCATTAAATAAGTATTTCTCTAATCCTGTAATTCTGTGAATTTGAAGACATTTGAAAGTAAGCTTTCAGACATCATCCAATGAATTTCCATATATTATTTTAGATGAGAAACTGGAAACAAATATAGCAAGACAGTAAATAGCCATGGATTATTCTTTTGGGTACTGATTAAGATTACTATTCAGAAAAAATAATACCAAGAAATATAAAATTTCAAACATATACCTACACTGAGTCATCAGTATATTAATAATATACTCCTGAGATTTTGAATTGTACCTAGTAAAGAACCATTGTGACATTTTAAAGATGATAGATAATGTTTTGCATCATTAACTGATAAAATGTAACACTATTGAATTTGATATTGTTCTAGTCACTACTAATTGTGAGCTTTAAAGTCAATGAAAATCAATACAAAGGCTGTTATTAACTCTGACCTATTGATCTTTAATTAATCATCCATACATGTCAAAATATCCATTATTGGTATTGTGCATTGAATGCTTTCCAAAATAATTTATGATTAATATTGCTTAATGAGTATAATAATTTATCCATGATGATATCTTTAATCTTTGTTGCATATAACCTTTAGTCATTATATTTGCATTCTGTTGCACAATTTAACTACTCTTTAAGATAACATCTATCTGAGACATATCCTATATATTTAGGTTACCACTGAATTTACTAAACATCTTCTGTCTTGGAATATGCTGTAACAAAAATAAATCTCTTCACTATTTCTTTATTTAACATAAAACACAGTTTTTATCTTTTTAAAACTCTGTTCTTACACTGCAGTTATTGTGGTTAGTTGCCAACTTCAACGATTTGAATATCTTAACCTATTAACTTACATTTGCTAATTTACATGGAATTATTTACATCATGTTCTGGAGTTTGAAGTTGGGTCAAATAAAATATTTTTTCAAGATTCAATTAAGTTAAGAATTTCTTCTGAGTAGTTGTCTCATAGTTAATACAAGTAACAACCATCAGCAAATGGGAATATCTAGATATTCTGAGTAAAGAATAAAACAACTTTGATAGACTGCTTAAACTTTTACTACCCAGAAGTTTTTATTTTTTATCTTATATATATTGTGACGACCATGTAAAGTCGTCGTCACACCTATATATTTATTACTAAAGGTAGATAATTCAGCTACTAGAAATTAATAAAAGTAGTTGGGTTAGCTATTAGAAATTAAAAAAAGAAGGAAAAGAAAAAAAGTTGAGGTTCAGAAATGTCGAAATTACTTTTGATTTTTTATTAATAGTAAGAGAAGGAGAGGGGGTGCATAAGAAAATGCGTCTTTCTCTCTTTTAAAAAAAATGAGTTAGTCAAATGCTTGAAAGTTATTTCTGTTATTGTGGGAGAGGGGAAGGGGATGCATAAAGAAATGCGTCTTTTTCTCTCGCATAAAAACTATTGTGATAAATTAAAATACAGTGTAAAACATAAACTTGAAAAATGAATTATAAACTTTTAAGTAAAATTAAAATGAAATATGTAATATAAAAACAATATGGCCGTATAAATTAGAGGTGTGAAAGTCTGTTGGTCTAATTGAATTCCTCGGACAAAGAAGAAGGTATATGAAGGAAAAGCTTATAATTATAGCTCGATTAATTAAAATAATACATTCCAGGCACTAATAAAACAAATATGGTGATAAGAATTCGTTGAAAATCTAAGCATTAATTAAAAATTTACAAAAAAAAACAATGAACAAAAGAAAGGACAGTAAGACCAGAATTACAATTATTGTCTGATCATTACGAGTAGAGATTTTGAAGAAGCAGCAGTTAAAAAGAAAAGAAATGAAAGAAGTGCGTGGCTAGTGGCATCAAGGGGACGTAGGTTCATACTCAATCCATCTTACCACTGACTCACAATGTATAAGATCTATGCCTGACCTGCTAGAGAGACTGCTGCTTCTAGAACGAGAAATAACCAAATCAAATTGAGAGAGAAAACCAATCCAGTCGACAGTGAAGGACATACCATCTCTACAAAAAAAGGGATGATCTCCCACTTGACGGTAACAAGCGCTCGAAATAAATGCCCATGGAAACAACTACAATGAAAACCTAGGTAATTAAAGCATGCATGCATTTTATTTTAATATTCGTAAATAAATAAAGAAGGAATAATCTTGATAGATCTAGAACTCTGCACAATAGGACTTCAAGATAACTTTAATATTCAATATGTTTTACCCTATTTTTTTTATAGCTACGTATTTATATAAGTGTGTAATTTTGTTGTGTAATTTTTTTATATATGTGTGTGTGTTATTCTTATGTATTTATATCAGTGTGATTGCCATTAAACATTGTTCATTATATTTAAAGTGTTTGTACTTGCTTTATTCTCCTATCACCAAGGGGGAAATTGTAATTTTTTGATTGAAGAGTAAGGCTAATTTGAAAAATCATTTGTGTGCTGCTTATTTGTGAGAATCCCCGAATTATAAAAAATAAATAGCAAGCGCTGGACATTTGTTAAATTTCTTGAAATAATTTGCTTTGTTCAGCAGCCGAAAGTTCTTGACCGGGAAAAATAACACCAAGATAATATGTACGTATTGCCTCGGGGTTCGGTCAATGAAGTTAAATTTGTATCTGTATTAGCTCTCTGCTTGCATTGTAACAGTGTTGGTTAAATAAATAATTAATGATTGATAAATTCGTAGTAAAACTAAACTAAATAAATAATATCCATTACAGTTGGAGGCTAAACCGGGATATTTCGGTTAGCAAAATTGATAAGAAATTAATAAATGAAAGGAAGAATAAAAGTTGTAAATAAATAAAATGTAAAAATAAAAGTTATAATAAAAATAAAGTATAATAAATAAGTATAATAGAAATAAAATTAATAAAATCAACCGTCCAAATAACCATTTCCATTACAATATATATATATATCTGCATGTATTAATTCAGAGCACTACTTCCAAATCTACTTATTTCTTTATTTACTTTGTGTCTTATCATCTTTTGACATTTCTTTCCTTCTTTTAAGTCCTGTAGCATATCTCAAAACAGTATCTGTATAGAAATTCATTTTCTTAATCTCTTTACCCATTTCTTACTACTTCTTTGTTTTTTTGCAACTTTCTTTTGTATTTTAAGTCCATGCTTAAAATGTTTGTTGTTTTCACTGCTATAAAGCTTTTTTAAATCTTATTTAAAACAAAAATTTTGATAAATATTTTTTTTAAATTCAATTTTCAATAATTCACAAAATAATATTTTATCTTGAAGTCTTCACTTTGACTTCTTTCATCATTGTCTTAAATTACTTTGTATCATGAAATTCAGAAGTGTAAATTTTTTTTCAATTTATCTCTGGCTCCTCTTCATGCATGGTCCGCCTTTGTAGGGGCTCTTAGTTTCCTGATTAATACATGTACAAGGCAAAATAAGGGACCTAATCATCTTATGGAGCTCGATGACATTACCATTAAGATCACCCACCTCTCAACAACTCATCTAAGCACTCAAGAGATATTACAGATGAAGTATAGGCAGAGGTTGCTTGGCCAATATGTTGTCACAAAAAGTGTAAAAATTTTTCTTGCTGGACAGCAAAATTGGACCCGCAGTTATATCCGCTGGGTTATTGGTGCACCCAGGCAGCCCACTCCTGTCATGGTATCTATTGGCAACAGGAATTGTGGTGGCCCTAAAATGCTTGCAAAAATTGATGAATACTTTAGAAATAAGCTTCAGGATCATCAATTTGTGTTTGGTAATGTTTGAGATGGTGAGGATGACTCACAAAATCACAATATCACTGAGGCAGATATACTACAGGGATTGTCTGCTTGTCCTGAGGGTACACATACTGGATTACCTCTATCCCTTGATTTGTGCTCTTACACTTAAGTCACTTTTCTACTCTGATAGTTCATGGTCTGATTGATGTATTGGCAGGAGAATTACAAAACATTCCAGACCTATATCTGATAAGTCTGGTATCATACTTGAAAAAGAAGACAAACCCATCAGGCCTTGAAAACATTAGGCCAATTTTAATGTCACTGTTGTTAATCAAAATTTATAGAAGGAATCATCAAAAATAAAATTCAAGAACAGTTTTATAAGAATATTTCTGTGCACCAGTTTGCTTGGAAAGGGTCCTCAATGATTGAAGCTGTGAAGAGGGCTACACTTCTCATAGAACATGTTCAGAAAAGAGGAAATCATTGCCTATTATGATGCAACTTGGCTTTGCCTTGGCATTTGATTCTGTAATTCCAGTTAAACTAAATCTTCTGAGGGAGTATTCAGTGCTGAAGGTTTTGTCAAGATAATAGGCAATCTAATTTTGAACAGTCTTTACATCCCTAGATGGTAATTTGGGCCCTGGATTTAGGCCTCATGTCTCCATTCCCCAGGGTTCACTGCTAAGTACTCTCTACTTTATCATCTACATTAATCCCCTGCTTCTAGAAATTGAAAAGTCTGCCAGGGATATATATACCTGAGCTCAGGGAGGAGTTTAGGCACACCATCTATGTTGATGATATGACAGTCTTTTTCCTGTCTAGGAAATACTTAACATCATCATTTAGGATCCTGGATAGGTTTGCATCAAAATCTAACTTATACATAAACGTTAAAAAATCCTCAATATGGCAGATAAAAATGGGGGAAATGATTCATTCCAGGTATGAATCCAGCCCTCAGAAGTTTTTAGGGTTTCCCATTGCACTCTCTAGGAGTGTAATGAGGAAACATATACAACATGAACTTCTAGATAAAACCCAAAAATTAACTAAATCCTTGTCAATGATTAATTTATCTCTGCATGGAAATGCTGCATTCCTTAATATGATAGTCTTCCCGAGAATAAATTATTATCTCCTGGTAATAAAACCCACAAAAACTTTTTAGAGTAGAATAAATGTAATTTGCTCTAGGTTCTTTTGGAAAGGAAAGAGCATGATAATTAGTATGGTCAGGCTCCAAAGACCCAAAGAATTTAATGGTATAGGTCTGCATTTGGTAGCCATGTTTTACACCTAAAAAACCATTGGTGTATTGAGGACTATTCACCTTAAGTGTATAGAAGAAAATAAGTCTTCTCCATTTGAGCTTATGGACACCCCACCACCAATACTCAGTACATGGATGAATGAAATCGAAGAACATATATCCAGTGTGGTTCAATTATCACTGCAAACTCTGGAGGAAAAAAAACTATTGGGAGACATATAGATTAATATATCCTGAACAGAATGCTGGGCCTACAGAATATGACCTCAATAACAAATCAATTATACAAAAATTTAGACGATGGGTCCTTGAGTCGAAATATATAGATTTCATTATCAAGGTTAACCTTAACTCTTTGCCTACAAGTCACTTCCTGGTCTGGAGAAGGGGTTTTTGCAGGCATGAGGCCCAGTGTTATTTATGCAACAATCAAGATGAAACAATGCATCATCTGTTTTATGTGTGCTCTTTTCTGGGGCCTTTGAGAACCCTCATAGTGAACAGTATTACTAAAGACAGCAAGGACATTTTAGCACTTGGGAAAGCATTGAGAAGCACAATTTTTTCAAAAATCAGAATGGCCATCTTCTCTATGTGGGCTATTTGGATTACCTGATGTAGAATTGTAATGCAAGATGTGACCATAAATCCCAAGAAATATTTATTTCAATTATATCTGAGATTAAAAAAGGGATATATTATTGGCTCCGGAGTTGTTATATCAGGACACTTGGTCTCGATGCAATTTATCAGATAATGTGAAAGCACTGTGGACCTGCGATCCTTCAGAAGTTATTCTCTTTGTTACAGATTACTGACTCTAACAAATGAGTAATCAAGATCAATTCCCTGCATGAAGTTAATTGTAATCAGACTATATTAAAATATTTATTAGGACTCAGACAAAGTGGGATTGTCTTGGTATTATAGGAAATTTAAAACCACACCCTATGAAACTAATAATGGACTCATTAATGAATCACCTCTGTATGATCATAATTGTAACTAGAAGAGAGGTAAACTAACTGAACATGATGAAATTTGTCCAAATGAAGAGGGATTACTTTGGATAGTGGAAAAATTTAAAGCTATCATACAAATTCTAATAACTGACCTTAATTAATGATCTACATTGTGTGACATTTGTTAATGATTTGATATATCAAGACAAGAAGGAAAACTACTACACACTTTATGGAGTGCTTACATTTAAGTAACTGATGCTGATATTTATTTTTTTTAGATGACGGGGATCACTTTGAATCATTAAATAATTTAATCTATCTTCAATTGTAAATAATGGTATATCCTTCATAAATGAATAATTAAGTTTAGTCTTATGCATTAAGTTAAATGCATTCAAACAATACTATCTGAAACTTTCTAAGCAATGAGGAATTTTCTTGGCAATATAGATTCAATTGCAATATAGATTCAATTTTAATCTTACACACTATTGAACTGATAATTGACATTCATAAATTCATCACTAGGGCTAAAACTCTGAATAGTGTTAATTAATAAAAAAAGAAAGAACACTGACTGATCGTAATGCACACTAACTGATGAAGGGGAACAATCTTGGATAATCAGAAAATTTTAATGCCATTCTATACTTCTTGATATCTGACACCAATCAATGATCTAATTTCTGTAATTTTATAATTGCCTATTAGTATGAATCAGGTATGAAGGGAATACAGTTTGCTCTAACTGGAGTGCCTACAATAATGCAACTGACTCTAATATAATCCTAAAGATGACAAGAATAACCTTGTAACTATAAATTTTCAAACAATTTATCTATGTAAATGGCAGTTGATGTTCATAAATGAATTTTTCCATGTTTACTACTCTGTACAAACTAACTGGTTTCTAGAATAAAAGTTCCTCTTTTATAAAAAAAATAAATAAAATTAATTTCTATTTTATTTCTATTATCCCTTACCTAAACAGTTTATATATATATTTAGGATTGAATCCTTCAAATATAGTTATATTTATAACATTGAAAGTTTTATTTTGGAAAGTTTGTAGCTTCTTATTTTTACTATCAAATTTTACACTATATATATATTTACCCCTTTATTATTTAAAAAACTTTATAAATGATTATATAGTGAGCAATTTTAGAATTATTTATAGTGTTTATCAGTTTTTAAGCAATATTATAAAAGATATGAAAGCTAGAACTGTTTAAGTACATTTGTAAACTATTGCTGATTGAACTTTTGTAAATTATCTTAAAAAGATTAAGCCTATTAAAAAAAAACAGTATTTATTGAACTAGTTTATTATAATTTGATAACATATCAGAATATATAAATCTGAAAATAAAATTAATTTAAATGCAGCTAGTTTTATTATTTTAACAAAACTAAATCGTAAATATATTAATGTTTATTAAGCATTTATTTTTTAAAAAAAAAATGATATTATATCTATGATTAGTTGTTCTGAAGAATTTTTTGAGCAGCAATTATTTTGTGCTTCATAATAGCACACTTGTTTATATACTTTAATAGCCTATAGGCTTCGTCTAAGTTTTGCTCTATGATAGTCATGTTTTGGCCTAATATTTGTTGGAATAAGACACCCTCCCTCACACACACACACTTTCCTCAGTTGTAAACTGACTAGAAATATTTAGTTCATGACACTTTTATAGTTGAGTTAATTGCTTTTGGACTTAATTCTAAATATTCTTGATATTTGCAATTCTAGAATTTTATTCTGAAAATTTAAATTGCTAGTGTTCCGACAATCTGAAGATATTTTGAAAGTATGTTAATACGGTATGTAAAATATATATAATTTTAAAAATAACGCTGGTCACTACAGTCAATAAAATATTTGGTTACCCTAGTAACAAACAAGCCTTGATTATCCTTTTAAAATGTAGCAATGTATCTTGTTTGAATTATGATAAAATTAGCTAATTTAAAAAAAAAAAAACATGTTGAATGCAACTAGAATTTTAAAATTGTTGCAATATAGTACATGATTAATAAAATAAATTTGATTTAGTAAAATAAAGTATTACTTTTTATTTTATAAGTCTTGCCAATTTACATGTTTAAATTGCGATGATGATAACCATACATTTTTTTTGCATACTATATATATAAATCGATGTAAACAATAATAATAAATAAGAGCAACAAAAAGGAATTTCACAATTAAAATTTAAAAATATATATATTAATAATACTAATTTAAGCTAAATAATATTGCTTTCTTTATAATATATATGCACACAATATATTCGCATTTCAGCATAAAATGGGGTTCAAATTAACATATGAATTTATTCTAAAAATTAGCAAAAAGTGTTTGCATATGTAGTATGTATGTCTAAAAATAATTAAATCAATATATACATACATGAAAAACAAAAACAAGTTTTATATACGTAAAAACCTGCTATCGCTTGTATTAATGATCAATAGATGGAGCTTTACCAAGACCTCCAAACAAGCGTATTTATTTACATAAACGTCTCTTTCATTTTGCTCCACCCTCAGATCAGCTGATTTCAAGCTGATTTGCTCTCATCATAACTTCTATCCCTCACTGATGAGAGCAAATCAGCTTGAAATCAGCTGATCTGAGGGTGGAGCAAAATGAAAGAGACAGTGAATATTGACTCTGACGTTTATATAAATAAATACTCTTGTTTGGATGTCTTGGTAAAGCTCCATCTATTGATTAATATATACATACGGCTGAGAAAAGAGTTTGCTATTAAATGAATGAAGATTCTTTGACACCTCTTTGAGGCCTTGAAGAAATCACTCAAGGGCAATTTCCTAATGTCCATTCCATAAGTTCTTATTCCAACTGTTATTACTATGTGATTATTCATATAATAGACAAATATGGACGGTTTGCTCACTAATATACATCATCCAGCATAGAGAGTTTACTAGCTTTTTACCTCTGAGATTAAAAAATACTATAATCTTTAAGTATCCCATAAGTTTTTTTGTAGTTAGGAAGAATGAGTGTGTGAATGATCTTTTTTAAAAAAAAGATATTTACAATCACAAAGTAAATTATGACTCTTATTCCCAAGAGATCATAAAGTCACCACCAAAGTAGCAGGTAGCAGTAAAAGACAGAGTATGCTAAGAACTCCTAGGTTGTAGACCAGGGTTATTATTTGATGATGGTCTTTTCTTTAGTTATCTATCATTGCAGATCATTTTCAAATGAAAAAACATTGTACAGTTTGGAAATACTTTTTAACATTGAATGGGACATTGTTGGACTCAATGAAATTAGAAAAAGTGAAGAGACAATTTAAAAAGTGAACATGCCCTTTATTATAAAGATATAAATTTTGTAAGCACAAGAGGAATAGAATTTATTATATAAAAAAAGTCAAACAACAATATTGTGCAGGGTGATGGTATATCAGATAGAATGGCAAGATTAGTTATTCAAATGAATAGAAGATACCAAATCAATTCAAATTTATGCCCCAACAAATTACAGAAGATTTTTGTATGGAAATGCTTTTGATCAGACCAAACAATATTTTAAAATTATCATGTGAGATTTGAATGCTAATATTGGTAAATGTTGAAAAATGAATATGACAATTGAAATGTCTGCATGTTTATAAAACCATATGTATAAGTAAAAGATTATTTATTTTTGTAAATACACCAGATTTCATTTTAATAACATTCCTTTTTTTGGAGAACATTACTTTAGAAATTTGCTTATGCAAATAAAGCTGGTTGCCTACAAATTAGATAGTATACAAGATACCTCTATTGTAAATGAAAAAAGAAGGAAGCATCTAAAATGGTTAGACTGAATTAAAGTTAATATGGATTTGAAGTGATAACAGATCAGCAATAAAAAATGATCAATGATAGACTATTTTTAGATTAACTAAACAGTGATTAAGTCTAAAATGAAATAGTGGCAAGTGAGAAGCAATACATGTTTGTAAATAGAAAAGATTATTACCCCAGTGAAGGGTAATTTACTGAAGCTTAATCAAACTACAAGGGACAAGTTGGGAATGGAGATGATTAATTATACAATGTATAAATTGTGAGTTCCAAAGTAAGCCCTGAGATTGTGAACTTTAATAATTTATTTTATATGGAGCTTATTTGTGTTTGACGAGACATTTAATTTGAAAACACAAATATAATAACTAGATTACTCCTGGTGTGAAAGAAGACTATTTTCACCTGAGGAAAATAAATAGCATATGAATATTAATGAGCTATTTATGTTATTTTTACCATTTATTGTTGTTAAATAAATATTGTTATATGTACATTTGGAAGTATATTGTTTATTTGTATTTTTATATTGGACTATTTCCATCATTATTATATGTATTGAATGTCTTTAGAAAAATTTAACTTTATTTAAATATTCCAAATACATTCAACTGTTAGTAATAGCACATAAAACAGATTAACAGTTGAATGTATTTGGAATATTTAAATAAAGTTAAATTTTCTAAAGACATTTAATACATATATTAGATGACAGAAATAGTCCAATATAAAAATACAACTAGAACACCATCATCACAAACCTTCAGGAAAATACAATATTATTTATTTATTTAGCTCACTGACTGGTCTATAGCGACACTCAGAACACAGCAGATGGTGCAGTCAACAGGATTAGACAGAATTTCTACAGGATTCGACAATATAAAACTAGCAATATATAATAGAGTAGTGTGAGTTGTCAAACCCAGAGAAATTAAAAAGAAAAAAAATAGCGGCCAACACAGGATGACTTCTACTATGAATAATAAAATATGGTCACACTAAGTTCTGCAATACATGAATTCAATGTAATCAACATGAACTCATGGAAAAAGTTATATAGAACACATGGAGTTCTATATGTTTATAAGTAAAATGGCAAGATGAGTGTGTTAAAGTGTTGACCCTTCTCTATTTTGTAGGCCAAGATAGTATACAGCTTACAAATAGAGTTACTGATCCCAAATATCTGAAGGAACTTCCATATAATGAAATTATAGAAATTTTAAATGGCTATTTCATTTTGAGAGTATTGAAATCAAGAGCATGACTGAGATTGACAAACCAAAAACAACTATCATAAGAAAAATACATGGACTGACTAAACATTATATGGAAATAAATGACGTATTATTGGAAAAACTCACAAAGGATGAGAATTTCCAAAAAGTATTGCTGAGCAAACCTGACCTAAGTTATAAAAGAGCTGTGGAAAAATGTGTCTCATAAGAAAATTTTCAAAATAATGCATTGGAGTTTATAAAATCATAACAATCAGAAAAAAAAAATGCTAAAAAATACAAAACTTATTACAGAATCCAGTAGTGATAGAAAAGAGAAAAAGTGCTATTGTAGTGCAAACCTGGACATTTTAAAAATAAGTATAACACAGAAATAAAAATTGTGGAAACTGTGATACAAAAAGTTATTTAGCAGTGGTCTGTCATTTTAGGAAGAGCAGAGCTACTAATTTCATAAAATTGGACTATAAATCTAAAGAAAGATTAAATTATGAGAATGTTAGTATCAGCAGGCTGAATGGCAGAGAAATGAACTAGACACAGTTATGTGTGGTGATATCTTGCAGAGATTGGATTAAAATTAGTGGGAAATGTAAAAGGAAGATACAGATGCAATAGTTGTAGTCATAAATGCAATAAATTTGATATTTGAGGAAAAGTGGTAGTGCTGATAAATTAATTTCTAGTGTGAAATGGCTGACATTTTATGTAGTAGCTAAAAATATCAGTCCATTGTTAGGAAGAAATTGGTTCTGACCACTGGTTGTGGCTATAAAAAATTGGGTGGAGAAAAAATCTAAGATACCTAAGACTCAATTAACAAAGCTAGTATCAGCTATTGGTAAAAATGATAGTTATAAACTGAGACAAGTTCTTAGGAGGAGCAAAAACATGAATACATGACTTTCTTAATTGTAAATAGATACATAATAAAATAAAATAAAAAAATATTGAAAGATATAAGAATAGTAAAATTACAGAATGGGTAGGAGTTGAAAAGACACGTTAAACCCCTTTACCTTCGTTATGGAGATATCTTGCCAGAAATATTCATCTAAATAAATCCTTAGAGGAAGAATTAGAGAAAACAATTTTTTTTATTGAAGGATCTAATTACTGATTCAGACCAAGTTAAAGTAATTGATGATAAACAGGTGTTTGTACAGGAGGGATAAAATGCAGAACTATTTTAAAAGAAAAAGAAAAGAAAGTGATTCCCAAAACTCCATATAACGTAAAAGAAAACCACCTGACAAGTTTAAACATATAGTAATAAATTAAGTCTGTATTTCTAGAGTGGAAGAGGAGTGGAATGTATGCACATATAAAAGCTTATAAGTAAAAAAAATATTTATTTTTGTTAATACACACAGATTTCTTCACATTAATGACATTCCGTTTTTTTTTTTTTTTTTTTTGGAGAAAATTATTCTAGAAATTAGTTTGAGAGATCATCGCAAATTATAGATTAAATTAGAATAGAATATGCATGCAAATAAAACTGTTTGTCTTATTGTAAATGAAAAAGAGAAAGTATTAAAGTTAATGTGGATTTGAAGTAATAACATATCAGCAATAAAAAATGGTCAATAATAGACTAGCAGTGATTAAGTTTAAAATGGAATAATAGTAAGTGAAAAGCAATATATATTCTTTAGAAGAAAAGATTATTACAAGCAAAGGATAATTAACTAAAGCTTATCCAAACAGCAAGACGCAAGTTGGGAACGGAGATGGTTAATACATGATGTATAAGTTATGTGTGTCGATGTAAGATTAAGATTGCAAACTTTCAAAATACATTTGATTTGATGCACAGATATAATAACTGGATTACTCCTGGTGTGAAAAAGATTATTTTCGCTTGAGGAAAATAAATAGCGTATGAATATAAAAGGCTATTACCTTTTTATGTTGTTTTTACCATATTATTATTGTTGTTAAATAAATCTTGTTTTATACACATTTTAAAGTATATTGTTTATTTATTAACTCCCTGACTAATTTTTAGAGACCCTCAGAACACAGCAAGAATAATTTGGGTGAATTAAAACTACCACAAAAGATAAAAAAAATTAATGCTAAAAATTAATAATAATAATAATTGCAAAAGATAAAAAAAAACAAGATAAGCTAAAATTTAAAAAATCACTTAAGGGTACTAAACAGAAAATTCAAAAATCATTAAAAAAATACAAGAGTCAATATTATAACAATCTTGCAAAACAAAAATTTTCAGAGGATTTGCAAAATCAAAACAAAATTTTAGCCATAGTTTTCTTGAAAAATAATAATGGGCAGATTATAACTAAAATAATAAAAAATATGGAATGAATATAGGCGAGCTAAAAAGTCATTTTTAAAAATCTTCCATACTGAAGGATAAATCAGGTGTGACTGGAATTGATGGTTTTCCATCAGAAAATTTTCAGAACTGAAGAAGAATCAATACAATTATTGATTAAATTATACCATTTAATCTGAAAAACTACACAATAATTGGAAAATTGGATGAAATAAATTTATATTTCTATATATGTGAAAGATATCAATTTCATATTTAATGAAAGCTGTCAGATAGACTAGTTGATTTCCAAAAATTGGATATCTGAAAAATGAACATTTACTGGAAAGAAGTATGTATGTATGGCTGTTATGATTACAACAAGACTTTGGATTTAATTATATTAAATTATGAAAATTTCTTTGAAAATGTATGTACTGAAACATTTCATTATTCTTATGAAGAATAGCTGTGGTAAACAAGACTGGTTCTTTTTTGGTATATTTGCATTCTGAAAATATAATGAAGACAACCATACTGATTGAAAACAAATGTGGATTCAGAATTGTGAAAAAAAAAAAACAATTATAGATATGATGATGACATCCCACTGTTGAAAATAGGAAAGTATTCAAAACCCTTCATAAAAAAAATGAATAATGTAAAGAAATATAAAAAAGATCTATATTATCTTGAAAGCAATTGACCAAAAATTGACAATGAAGTCATAAAAATAGTTAATAGCTACGGCCATATCATGAAAACCCAAGAAATTATTTTTAGAATGAAAGTTTAAAATTGTTTAAGTTATGATGTTGCCTATGTTTGCAAATATTAAACAATAAAAACGAATTGAAATGTGGTTCTTGTGAAGGTTTTTGAGAATATTGTAAGTAATAAGTGGATAACCTGATCTCTTACTTAAATGCCAGATTTATCATGAGATGATTTAATCCATTAGAATAGTGTCTAATGATTGAAAAGTTAATGATGAAAGGAAAACATGAGCAGTAATGAGATGGATGGACACGATTATTCCAATACTGAATGTATCCTTGAGCATTCTTCATTCTGGACAATATGATCACCAAAATACTATCAAGTTAATGTTGTCTTGATGATATCTGATAATATTTTATCATAAACTACTATCTTTGCCATAGCAACTTTTAACTTTTCTTTAAAGAAATATTATCTTTTATGTGGCCAGACTAATGAATACAATGCAGTATCTGTATTCTCTATTACTTTAATATATTTTGTAGTTAATTTAAAGCAAAAGCTTATACTAATGTATTAACAATTTCTTTTTTTAACTGTTGAAAACTAAGAAGTGTTTTGATAAAAATTAAAATGTCTGCATTTATTTTCAAATTTATTACAGAAAAGTATTAGATAAAATCAAACCAATCATATATTTTGCAATAAAAATAACTTATTTAACAAAACAATATCAATTATTTATCAAATAAATACATCAAAGACAGATAAAATGCACACAGAAATACAAATCTAAAGGAAATGAATAGCATTTATTACTGAATTTATGATGTTCAAAATTTATGGGAACAAGTAAATAAAATTAAATATATTTTGCAATAAAATAAAATAAGTATTCAATAAAAAAAAAAGCAAAAGATGGTCCTGGCATAAAATATATTTTATATAAAACAAAGCTAGTCAATGGCTATTTAAGCAATAATTTAATATTTTTCAGTCTAACTTTTGTGGTTTAGAGTCAATCCTTTATATCACAATCCATGCATAATTAGAAGTTATACTGCTGACTCATAAAATATTTCTATTTAGAGGAAAAACTCTAAATAATTCTTTCCTACAAATTTTTGTTTTACTATAACTGTCATTAGAGAACAAGCCATTCAAATATTTAATTGTATATCACAAATATAATTTTTTCTTTGATAGTTTAATTTAATAAACATCACATAATCACCTTTTCTTAAACTGAGCTCAGACCTATATAACTATATAAGCTAATGAACTTGGATTGAAAATATTAAAGTGTTTTCAGTTTAAGTCTTATAGTTTTGTAGTTAAGTAGAGATAAAAGGTGACTGCTGGAGGGTTGCATTAGATCCTAAGATCTAGGTGCAGTGCTCTCAGATCCAAGGTTTCTCACTGACGAAGGCCACAAGCCAGAAACTAAAAGTCTGGGGATATTGGAAGAGTAGGCACTAGATGGGGATTTTATGCTCAAGCCTTCTGGCATCCATTGATTACTCTGGCTTGCACTGAGGGGTTTTACATATAGAGAGTTTTGGGTGCTGATATAGTACACATCTGATGGCCATTTTAAAACACTCAAAAACACTGCTATTACATGCAAGTGATAAATAACATCGACTAGAAGCACTCAGTTTTCAAAAAATTAAATAGGGCTCTGGCACTACAATTAAAAAAAGAGGGAAAGAAAGCAATGTGGAAATTAAATAGCCAAGACACTACACTTAAAAAAGTGTGGAAAAAGAGAATAACACGGGGAATTAAATAGTCTAAGGTACTACAATTGAAATATTTATTTTATTGTAGAATGATATTTTATAATTTTTATATATTGTTCATGCTATGTACACTCACATACATATATTATTTATTAAGAATAAAGGTGTGTGCGTGCAAGCTGTTAATAATAATAGGTTAAAATACTCCAAGAAAAAAAGCAGTTAATTAATTATGCTGAACTGTCAAAGGTTTCAGCCTTTCATATTATTATGAAATAAAACACTGGAAATAGCTACGGGCTAATTTACTTTTAAGAAAAGTTATTTTATGCAAATTAGCCAAACTGATAAAAAAAAGTCTGCAAAAGAATTAAGCAATGTGGGAGAAGTGGGGAAAAAAAGTTGTACTAATAAAGTGAAATTATTCTGAAATTAATAAAAAAGAGCTGTAGTTAAGAATCTATTTGGACTATATTTGATATAATGTGTATGAGCAGTAAAATGCTCACAGAAAATAAAGTTACTGAATTGTAGTTATCAGCTACGGAAATAAAGAGACTTTATATATGTCAATCTCAAAGGAAATAATGTACTTTAAAGACATCTAATAGATTCTATATCCAACTAGCAAAGCAGCAAGTTGAACTTTTAATATCTTATTAATACAATTATTATTATTATTCAGAGTAAATAAACTCATGAAGTTTATTTAAACATTTGTTGTTTTTCATTATTTAACAAATATAATTATTCAGCTGCCAATTGACTGCTTAGTCCTGAATGTATTCCCTTAAGAATCAGATCATATTTCAAATACAGAAAAATGAAAGTAATTTAAACACTATTAGCATTATTCAGCTTACATAATAAATTAATTTTGGCTTAGATAAAAAAATCTTAATCATGAACAAAGATTTGTAATATCGTACTGGTTCTCAGATGCAAATTTAATGTTTTAATATCATTTTTGTTTGAAAAGGTGAAATAATGTATGTGACATGTAAATCCATTACATATCATCCATCTATAGTATTATATCATAAATAAAGACAATTACGGATCATTTTTGTGTTTATTGTTAAATATAATTCATATTTAAATAATTAAATTAATTCAAATATGGAATTTGGAATGATGAGTTAATGTGTATTTTATTTAAGTGAAAATAAAAAGAAAATATTTCCTTTATAATATTGAATAATAATAAACTTTGTTATATTTATGAAGAAAGAATATCACAACATATTTTAAAAAGAACACATTGTTACTTAATAATAAAGCAGCATATTTCTTTTTACTTCAGATATACATATATTTTGTTTACACCTCTTATTTAATGTTTATGGATTTGATGGAAAAAATTATAATGCATTCTGAGTAAATATTACAAAGGAGGGAGAATGAGCCCTTCTTAGTTGATATCTATTGTACCCTTTTGTCTAGGCAAGACATGCTAAGAAAGCCAATTTAAATAAAAAAATTAAATTAAGATGAGTATAAGCGTTGTAATTGTAATAGTAATATCTAAATAGATTTAAAACATTTAAATTAATATATAGTAAGTTAGAGAATATTTTAAGCCATTTTAATTGTTAAAATTGTAGAAAGAAAGCAAAATAATTTAATATTGTATGGCTAAAATAAATGGTATTAGTTATACTTGAAAAATATAGTGAATATCCTGCTAAATAAACATTTGAAAAACATTAATTTTTAATATAATGTTAAATAGAGTTGAATAAATTATTAAATTTAGTACTAAAGTAAATTAAAACTATGTAATAATTATTTATTAAAGTTCATATTTTATAGTGTAATCAAATGTTTCAATTTTAGTTATTATGAAAAATGTCAATTTACTATTCAAAATTTTATTATTACACTTAATATTTCTTAATATGTATTATTTTTGCAATTAAATATTAATTTAGTTTTATTTCAGCCAGTAAGTTTCAAAATTGCAACATATTTGTCTGGAAAAGCAGCTCACATGACTGTCAATATGTGTGTATTATGCTTGCATGGATTCAGAGAAGATTTTGAATTGCTTTCTAAAAATTATTCATAAAATGGAGACATTTGTGCATGATAAAATAAATCTAAAATAAATATTTAATTTTTAAAGATATTTTAAACTAGTGAATGTAGAAAGAAATTCCTACATTTTAAGCTAAATATTTTCTTATAATTTCATAAATTAGTGAGTATTAATAAAATATATCATTTTAAAATATTTTTCTTTAATTATAAAATAGATTGGGTATTAAATATTTCTTATATTTATTATTTATAGCATGACTCATTATTTTATTTCTAATTTTTAAAATTACTTAATTGGAAAATGTGTAAATGAGTCTGTAGTCTGATATTTTTATCCAATCAAATCTTTTAAAAAAAGCAGGTATAAATATTGTGTATAATTAAGTTAGTTTAGGAGAGTGTTTTAGTAATTGTTGTTTTTGAAAATTATTGTATTAAATAATATCAAGTTATATTACTATATATTAGTAATATAAGTAAAACTAACAATAAATTATCTAAATTTTTAATATATATATATATTTTAAAAAAGTCAAAAGGATTAAGAAAACTAATATTTAGTTCAACAAAATGTGCGAATAAATCCACTAAATTTCCTATCAGTAAACTATTTTGAAGCTTGGTTGAAATTCATTGGTAAATTATGGAACAGGAACCTATCATCTCATGTATGGGAGGATCAGTGATGAAAAACTGAAGAATTTATAGAAGCATGTTTTTTCCAATGTTATATGAAAATTTATATATTTATTCACATGGAGTATTTCAAAAATTGTATGCATATATTATCCAGAGATATGTTACATATGGTGAATATGTCTGTATTTATAAAGTTAAAAACTTTTAAAAAACATTATTTGAAGAAAAATTATTGGAAAAGACAGAAATGCAATTTACCTCTAAACTTTATAAGACATCTGATATGAGCTATAAAATATATCACTCTCTATAATATTTATGACATTATTCCGAATGACTACAGTTTAAAAATATTTATCTTTGAAGCAAATTTTATATTTGGACTTATGAAGGAAGTTATTTTGAAGATGAATGCTATGAAAAATATAATTGCTAAAAAGAAAATTGTTATATTAAATAAGTGAACATTAAAATATAATTACCTGCTGTTCTAATTGCTATGATTTAATTTTAAAGAAGAAAAATTGATTAATGAAAGTAAAAATAAATTTTATTGAGAATAAATAACCTTTTTAGTATTTAAAACCTGGATTCATATATTGCCTTATTATGTGCCTTATATGAATTGGAAATGCAAAAATGTCTTTTATCCTGGAATTACACATTAATAAATATAACCCAGAATGATGCATCTGTTTCCAAACAAATTGGAAACTAACTTCATGCACAGAAAAAAAAACTTACCTTTCAAAATGGATTTTTAAATACTATTGAATAAATGTTATTCTGGAAAGATTTATAGACATGGACTGTATTGAATATCTTTTAACAACAGAATGAACAAATATATTCAAGGATTTTATCAGATTTTAAAAGTTGATTTTTTTTATTGTTATTTTTATGCACCAAGGAGAAAATTTTGAAAGAGAAAAGAAAGCTTTGGACAATACTCATTGCCTAGTGACCACACAACCCCCAGTTTATTAGCAGAACTTTAAATAAGGACTTGTATGAAGAGGAGGAATACGTAACTTTAAATTTTATTATTAGTTCTTATTTATTATTTTTTTTAAAAAATACTAACATTAGAATTACAATTTACTTTAAGGTTACATTAGATAAGGTACATTAATAGACACTTTTAATTATCATAATTTTAATTTTAAAATCATTTAACTTTTTTTTCATTTTGGGAAACATTTCTTTTAAAGTATGTTAGTTTATATTGAGCACTGTGTGAATGTAATTTATGATTTTTATATTATTTTGTAATTGGACCATAAGACATCAAAATGTGATAATGTTTTAATCATATAGGTAATTTAAATTGTTTTAATTATCATATGGTATATATTTTAAGAATTGCTTGGAATTTAAATATTCATATTATGCTACAGGAATGAATGGATATATGGATACATGAATTAATAACACATACAAGTTTTATTAAGAGATATAAGCTATAAATAAAAAATATGGATATATTTTGCTTTATATTATAAAGTTCAGTATGGCTTTATTAATTATCATAATTTTGTATGATTCTCTGCTAAGTAAAACCATATTATATTTATTATAAATATATGAATATTGATCGTATATTTTAATCAAAGTCATTTGTATTTGTGGCTAAGCTTAAGTGTGTGAAACCATTTCTTAAAGTATTCATAGTTTGATGAATTAATGTGTTAACTTTGTTTATTATTGGGAAAATTGTTAGTTTATTTTGTGATGCAGAGTGTTTAAATCTATGTGGAATTTAGATTATAGAGAACAGAGGAGTAGGAAATGAAACCCTGGATGTTTATATTTTTAGGATGTATCAAGAAGATAGGAGAATTAGCTTATATTATATCAGAGTAATTGTAATACAAATACAGTTAATGTAGCCCTGTATTATTGTATTTATTTCCATGGACAGTGTTTGATATTTGTATTTTGATGTTCTGTAAGTGCTGAAAAGAAAGCCTAGACATTATTTCCTATGGATATTAGATTAAGTTGTACTTATTATTTTACACTGCTTTCCATGTGGATTAATGAATTATTTTATACTACTGAGTCCTTACTCTAGTTATTCCTTCATATCCTATACATTATATCACTATCTTAATTTCATTAGTAATGCATCGTGGAGTTGAGTATTCTGAAAGTAGAATAATGAATAAACTTAGAATGATGAATTGTTTTAAAAGAAGGCAAGATAAGTTTTGAATTAAGTAGAAATGCAAATGATCTTGAATGTTTAATGCTGATGATGAAAATGATAAAGGAATCATAACTATTCCTAATATATTTTTAAATGTTTTTTGATATTTTTCGATTTTTCATAAATCAACAATATTTTTGAATTAATGTATATTTTACAAAGAAACACCAAAATGAGGAATGTGAAGTGTGTTATGAATGCTTATATATTTCATTTGATTTTTATATTTTATGTTTTTTGAACATGAAACATATAATAAAACTTAGACTTACCAAGCAAATTATTTAGTACATGAAGAAACATTGTTTTTGTTACTTTATATTTTATTAATCTAGAATGAACTTAAAAATAAATTTTGATTGATAAAAAATATTATGCTATATATATTTATTTACTGGAAGTAAGAAAGAATATTTTCTTATTCATTTAACTAGTAATAAACATAATATAATTCTGCAAGATAAATGACAGAATTTGAATATTCATACATGACAAGTATTCCTAAGTAAAAGTTCATTAGCCAGAGTGAAGGCTTACATATTAATGATTTTTATATTGATAATCTATAACTTAATATTTTTTTGTTTAATTTTGTATAGTTTTAACTTTAGTATCATATTTGTTTTTTTTTTATTATTATAAATTTATTGTATGAAGTTGTTTTGTTAAATAGAATAAATTTGTTAAAGTTTATTTATAAAACTTTTGTCAGTGTTATTATTGATCTATTCACTTCCACAAGATAACTCAAAAATGAACATATAACATTTTTTGCACATTATAAATAAAAATAATTTATTAAATGATAATTATTGTTCAGAACATGGTACTGAAATATTACATAGTATAATATTATTTTTAGTTATAATTTATCACTTAAATTAGTTATATGATTAAGTGTATTTCCTAGTGCCACATATTGTTCAGATTATATCATACTTTTAACACACCACGTGAGAAATAAAAGAATTGTGTTGTTATTATTATTATTGTTATTGTTGTTATTATTATTACTATTATTATTATTATCATCATCATCATTATTATTATTGTTGTTGTTGTTTAGGTGTAGTTATGAATGATGCAAAATCACTCATCATACTTGGCTACAGGATTTGAAAAGTTAGTTAATATATTTCATTTAAAGAACCTGAGATGATTATATTTAAATAACAGAGATTATAATTTGTTTAATATAATATATTAGATTATTTGTAACATTTTAAAGTAGTAAGAATACTACTATAGATTTATATTCTTATTTGAATAAAGGGGATGGGGGTAGTATTCTTATGCCATTGAGATTACGTCCTTTGAAAAATGTTTTCAATGTAGTCCAATAATTATACATTTCACCAAATGTCTCATGATTATTATTAGTATATTATTTATTTATTTATTTAATCGAACCATATATTCTTTTTTTATTAATTTTGAGCTAGTCTAACAGTAGAAATTATTTTAAGATAGTGTTAATACTGATTTCTATTATATTAAGATTTAGAATTTTAGCCGGAACATTACTTGTATATTTTATTAATTGATCGACATTCTATTATGAATATGAACATTAATATTTAATAAATGGAAAATAACTGGATACTATCTATGATCAATGTACATGGAAGCATGGATTATTGTTATCACCATGAGAATCCTACAATAAACATCAAGAAAATGAAACTGTAATTAAAAAAATATCAGAGATGTTGACAGGAATAATCACAACAGGTATACATAAATGATTTACGGAAATTATTAAATTTATCTTTTTTATATTTTCAACATATATATTTATCTATTTAAAGTTTTTTCTTAAAAGATCTAAAATAACATATATTTTATTCATTTTATTCAATACAAATTTAAATAACTAGATAAATTAAATAAGACTTGAATCAATTAAATCACTAAGTTTAGTAAAAATTGTTAGAAGAATGTATTTAACATTTAAATTTATATATATATTGTAACCGGATTGGGACCCCACCTACTCTGGTGGTCATTTATTTCCTGATGAGCATATTGCAGGAAGGAAAGAATGAAGATTTTCAATCCTAATATATAAACTGAGCACTGATTATTTATGTGTGTGGTAGATGATAATCTGGCCCAACTAATCAGTGCTGGTTTAGCACGAAATACTTATATTAGTGATTATGTAGCTTTTCTACATGTGTGTGGTCATGTGTATGGGTTTTATGAGATAGTTGAAGGGTGTTTGAAAGTCTGAGTTCAAATCCCCTATATGAACAATAAATAAATAATTGACAGTAAATTAAGATCAGGTTTTCACTCATGTTGTCAAAACAAGATGTGAAAAGAAGAGGGAAATTAATACTTGAACTTACAGTTAAATAAAGAAAAATATAAATTATACATTTAGTTAATAAATTCTTACCATTAAAATTGTCAGTTTTCAAGTTAAAATATTATTGATATATTTTTTTTTTGGATGGAGCTGAATGTTTACAAATTGCAATATTGAAATGCTATAAGTCATTAATAAAAAAAATAGTGTCACTTTCTTGCCCGAGGCATAAGATCAGGTTTTCACTCATGTTGTCAAAACAAGATGTGAAAAGGAGAGGGAAATCAATACTTGAACTTACAGTTAAATAAAGAAAATATAAATTATACATTTAGTTAATGAATTTTTACCATTAAAATTCTCAGTTTTCAAGTTAAAATATTATTGATATATTTTTTTTTTGGATGGAGCTGACTGTTCACAAATTGCAATATTGAAATGCTATAATTAGTCATTAATAAAAAAATAGTGTCACTTTCTTGACCGAGGCCATGTTTTTGAATATAGGGTATATGAGCACAGACTTTCACATGACTCACCACTCTCCACTCTATCTAATAACACTGATACACTCAAGCGCAAATATGCTGAAAAGATAAATAATCACCAATATCATCTCCCACACATATATACTATAAGTGCTCAGATATATATTAAGATAGACAATCTTCATACTTTAATGGACAGGCTCCAATCTACTCCACCCTCCAACTCTTCAACCGTCCATCCAATTGAAAATCTGATGATGGAATGCTCGAAGGCCACCCTGAGGCCAAGATTCTTGTCACACCCATATTGACCTAAGGTCAATATGAACCCCATATGTACAGGACATAATCCATTAAATACATATGCAAGGATGGACAGACATCTCTACAATGTAATAACTGAAACGGCTTAATATATACCATGTGTCTATATTTGTAATATAGGGTATATGAGCACAGACTTTCACATGACCCACCACTCTCCACTCTATCTAATAACACTGATACACTCAAGCACATGTAAGATGAAAAGATAAATAATTACCAATATAAGTATTTCATGCTAAGCCAGCAATCATCAGTTGGTCCATCTGAGCACTTATAGTATATATGTGTGGGAGATGATAATCTGGACCAACTGATGATTGCTGGCTTAGCATGAAATACGTATATTGGTGATTATTTATCTTTTCAGCATATATGAGCTTGAGTGTATCAGTTATTAGATAGAGTGGAGATCGGTGGGTCATGTGAAAGTCTGTGCTCATATACCCTATATTACATATATAGACACATGGTATATATTAAGCCTGTGTTTCAGTTATTACATTGTAGAGATGTCTGACCATCCTTGCATATGTATTTATTGGATTATGTCCTGTACATGTGGGGTTCAGATTGACCTTAGGTCAACATGGGTGTGACAAGAATCTCGGCCTCAGGGTGGCCTTCGAGCATTCCATCATCAGATTTTCAATTGGATGGATGGTTGAAGAGTTGGAGGGTGGAGTAGATTGGAGCCTGTCCATTAAAGTATGAAGATTGTCTATCTTAATATATATCTGAGCACTTATATATTTGTGGGAGATGATAATCCGGACCAACTGATGATTGCTGGCTTAGCATGAAATATGTATATTGGTGATTATTTATCTTTTCAGCATATATGTGCTTGAGTGTATCAGTGTTTTTAGATAGAGTGGAGAGTGGTGGGTCATGTGAAAATCTGTGCTCATATACCCTATATTACATATATAGACAGATGGTATATATTAAGCCTGTGTTTCAGTTATTACATTGTAGAGATGTCTGCCCATCCTTGCATATGTATTTAATGGATTATGTCCTGTACATGTGTGGTTCAGATTGACCTTAGGTCAACATGGGTGTGACAAGAATCTTGGCCTAAGGGTGGCCTTCGAGCACTCCATCATCAGATTTTCAATTGGATGGACGGTTGAAGAGTTGTAGGGTGGAGTAGATTGGAGCTTGTCCATTAAAGTATGAAGATTGTCTATCTTAATATATATCTGAGCACTTATAGTATATATGTGTGGGAGATGATAATCTGGACCAACTGATGATTGCTGGCTTAGCATGAAATACGTATATTGGTGATTATTTATCTTTTCAGCATATATGTGCTTGAGTGTATCAGTGTTATTAGATAGAATGGAGAGTGGTGAATCATGTGAAAGTCTGTGCTCATATACCCTATATTACATATATAGACACATGGTATCTATTAAGCCTGTGTTTCAGTTATTATGTTTTTGAAATACATGTTGGTCAGATAATAAGAGATATTGATAATAACGGTAAGATTCAAATTCGAATCTTAAGTTTCACCTTTTTCTATCATCTATCACTCACCACCTTTATTCTACCTAAATTTAAACTTTTTGGTATCAAATTGTGTGTGTAGCAGTATTAAAATATATATATAAACATCTGTCAAATTCACCGTAAATGCACACACACTTCGATAGAAAATTTAAAACAATAAATGAAAATATTTGATATAATTTTAAATTTCTCTTTTGATTATATAATGTTTATATAACTTTAACTATTTATTTTAAATTATAAACTTTCGTTCATTTATTGCTGGTTTTAAAAATTTTATTTTAAATAATAATTTTGAAATTCGATTTTAATTTAAAGAAAAGTAAATTAAATTATAAATCCCCTTTGTACTTGAAATTTTGCAAGTCATGATTGGTGAGAGATAATGGATTAATTAGAGAAATTCTCTAAAAGTTTAAATTACTAAAATGTTGAAAAGGTAAGACAAATCTAAACAATAGGAATGTAGTCAAGCATTGTTAGCTGAGAGATCATTGCAGCTGCCTTGCAAGCAAGTAGTTGGTTGCAGACGGTTGTGGATTTGCCTTCTGGATGATGCTATGACATATGGAAAAAAACAATAGGAATGTAGCTTTCTGAATTAATTGAAAATCTAAAACTCTTACTAATGCATTGATTCTCCTCGGGGCAAATGGATCGAGCTAAAAATAAATAGGTAAAAATAAAAGATAAGATAAAGAAAGAGAGAAGGACATTTTGATTTTTAAGAACTTTAATTAGACTTTGTGCTGTGCTCTTGCTGGTTTGAAGACTCAGAGAATCCTGAATTAATTCATCCATTATAAAATGACCGAGTAGGAAGTGCCCGGACTATTCTCTGGAGATGGTCGATCAGATGCCTGAACCTCCACATATGCCCTTCATAAATTGAATCATGAGGATCTGCTGTCCAAATAGTCAGAAGGCTACTGCTGCTATTGAAATGAACCCATAACCTGAGTGGGGAAAGCTACTGCTTAAACTAACGAACAATTTGCAACTGACCATGGAATATGAAAAGCTCCTTATAAAACAGGTACCTGTACCCAAGGCCTTTAGAATATTCTAAATTCTATTCAAGTTATAGCTAACTCTATATAAATTGTACACCTATAAAATTGTTAACCTATTCTGTAAATCTTTTAATAATTTAGCTTATCTAACTCTGTCTACTTCTTGGGTGCACTTTTATATTTTTTATTAATTAATAATAGCATGCCGATAAGATTTCTGACCGGGCCTCGCCAAATTTTAAATATAAATTCTAATTACTAATACGCTAAAATTAATTGTGTTACGGTGAAACTTTTAAGTTTATTAATTAGTAATTACAAAGTAAGAGTGAAGTAAAAATTGTTATTACAGTATCATGGATAAATTCTAATTAAAATGGTTGCCATCTTGTGTGGCAACCTAATAGTAAATTTCTTTTCTATACTTCTGTTGGCTGGTCAGCTCGGAAATCACCCTAATTCTTTAATAGATAAATACATGAAATAGTGGATGCGTGTCCTGCAAATCATATTATTAATATTTATTTATGTTAGATTATTTTGTTTGTTATTTTCATATTAATCGACATGCATTTATTGTTTCACTTATTGTAAATGCAGGAGTCTACTACGTAGCAGGTGACAGACATATTAGTTCTTAGAATAACCACCCCAACTTACAATTACCTTTTAAACTTGCTTTTAATTTTAAATAATAAAGTCATTATTTTGATAAATCTGTTAAGTGCATTTCTTTGAGAGCAAAATAAGTTATTTATTAAATGTTGGTAATGTGAGACCGAGTCATAAATTTTATATTAAATCTTAAAAGTATATTATGTTAGTTATACATGTGTTACAGTTTAGAGCTGCGATAATCCATCTTCGAGCCTTGGATATTCCAGATCACACAGTAAATACTGCATCCTAGTCATCCTACCCAAGTGGACATAATGGAATGTTCCTGTAGGGTTTAGCACCGATCACACAGTTAGGGAGTAATTGCGGCACAGACCCTTACACCTGATGATGCTTATGTGACCTCTTTGCCTTTGGGCTTATGGAAAACACCAGCCTGTTATTTTAAATTCATCCATTGGCTTCACAGTTTTAATGTACTGCCACATTCGCATCACAGTTCTAAATGCACCACGTTTCTTTATATTAATTTTAGCCTTCCAAGTATGACTCCGTCTCTACATTATATGACAAATTCGCTCTCAAATCAATGTCTGCCCATAATTAATTCCTTATAAATATCTTATTAATTAAATAAAATATATGTCTGCAGCTGCTATTATCATTTTCTAATTTAGACTCGTGCATTGCAAAAGACCTTAAATCCCCGAAAGTATGATTTTGAAATACTTGCTCAAGAATTCAGGTAGCTAGACTATGTCAATAAAATAATTGTACTTCATTGTAAATATAAAAGTATCGGAAGAATAATACTGCTACTAAAATTTTAATATAATTAAATGTTTTAATTAAATAATTTTTAGTATGAAATGTTATAATTAAATAATTCAAACCATACATTTGCCGTCATATATTTATTTATTTGACACACATTCAGTGTAATATCTCATCGATTATTTAAAATATATAAATGTCTAAAATTAGTATTATCTATCTAACTCGAAAATAAAGTCTATGAGTCTCTCGCATCTCTCTGATCCCTGTGTCTAAAGAAATATTTACTAATGTAGCATCATGCACGTTATTTCGTAGTGTGTATTGTGGAACCGATAAACCATGTTCAAACTCAGTACTGCTGGTGATGTGATGTATTGTGGCTTCTCCTTAAACGAAGTCTAGAATATCTCAGCAATTATGCCCAGATAAACCTGTTAGCCACTTTACTTTACATTCTCCACTCTAAATTTTCCCATATTCTGCTCCATCCCATTTCCACAACATAATCTTTGTCAACTCTATAATTTTTATATCTAAATCCCCTTTATCTTTTCCCAACCAGCATAAAACCCAATAATTCACTTTCTGTATAATCACTTTTTTTTATATTTATTCTTCCATAACTTCATTATATGTACCCTTTCTGTTTTCAAGCATTTACATTCAATTAACAAATGCCTAATATTTTCTATTCCTTCCTTACATAATTTACAAAATAAATCACCCATTTTTTTTCCATTTACATGTATATTCTCTTGTAGCTAAAGATCCCATTCGAGCCTTAAATAATAAACAAACTACTTTTCTTACTATTATCATATATTAACTCATACCTAATATTCTGTTTATTTCTATATATATTTAAACTCTTTTTACTCTCCATACTATTTCTCCATCTCTCTAACTCCCGATTCTTTATTAATAAATCTATTCTTTTATCCCATTCCTTACTACTACAACACTCAACAATCCCATCTTTTGTACAAATATACCTATGGTGCTGCTTTTCTGTGTGGTGGTCGAATTCTGCACTCTGTTAACGAAGCATACGAATCTGACTGTTACAATAAGAAAAGCAGTTGAAAGCGAGAGAGCATAAATAGTGGAATCAGGCAGTCCAAATTATTATTAGTATGATTATTGTATTATAATTACTAGTAGATTGATCAATGTCATTGCTATACAGCTAAATCCAATTTAGGAAGACTGGGCCAATCAAGGTGAAGCCAACATGACTATCCATTGGAGAAGAAACCCATAGTTACTGGATAACTGGAAGATGAAGAAACAGATAATTAACTTGGAAAACATCAGAATGCTCGGTTAATCAGAATAACTTTCTCTCTCTCTTTCCATACCAAGAAGAAGTCAGGAAAATAAAAACATGCTTAAGTGACCATCAAAAAAAAAGTATACCATTCATCTCTAAGACAAATCTCTCTTAATTAAAGATTTAACAGCTGTGAATCACCTCCATATAAAGATAAGAAAACTCTAGTTAACCTTTGACATATCTGAGTGTATTTAGTTAATGCTGTAAGAAAAACATTTAGGAAAAGATAAAATGGAATGTAGTTACCTAAAATGATTAATTCAATAATTTTATCTTTTATTTATTAAAGAGAAAAGAGAGACATTTTAAAGTGAAACAAACAAGCAAATAATTTTGCCTAGATTTATACAATAAGACAAGGAGTAAAGAATAACTGATTCTTTAATTTAAATTTTAAAAATGTTGTTAATTAATCAATAAGAATCTGTCAAACAAAAATTGGCTTTATTTGGTTTGAAAAGAAAAGAAACTTAATCTATTATAATAGAATTTGAGAATTTTATATATATATTCAAAATGGAATTAGTAATTATTAAAAAAAATGTCATTTATTATTTTCACAAAATTAAATCTGCGTCCATATAATGTGTATCTATCTATATCTGAAATAAATATGTGCTTATCTAAATATATGCTTATACGAATATATGCTCATACATATATGAATTGAACATGCTTCTATATGCATAACTTAAATCCGTGACTACATAATGTGTCTTTATAAACCTGAATAACTACATGTTAGATATAAGAATTGACTATGCTTCTATATACATGATCTAAATCTGTGTCTCTATAATATGTCTACCTACCTGGATTAAATACATGCTTATATACATATTAAACATGATTCTATGTGCATAACTTAAATCCATGTGTACATAATGTCTCTATAAATCTGATTAAACTACGTGTATACATAATCTAAATCTATGTCTCGATAATATGTCTATACCTATCTGGATTAAATACATACTTATATACATATTGAACATGCTCTTCTATATGCATAACTTAAATCCAGGTTTATATAATGTGTCTTGATATACGTGAATTAACTACATGTTACCTATATGAATTGATTATGCTTCTATATACATGACTTGAATCCGTATCTATATAATATGTGCCTCAATATACATGAATTAACATGTTATAGATATGGATGCTTCTGTACACATGACCTAATGACTTAAATGTACATGGATGTAAATGAATTGAATATATACTTGAATTAAAGATGCATCTATATGCTTGAATTAAATCTACATCTATATACTGAAGTTAAATATGTGAATCTATTCAAATATAATTAATGGCTTCAGAATGGTTAAACAAAAGGATTAATCCATATATCAATCAAACTTACCTAAGAATATTCTGCAAGGAGGATTAATAGACATGTCTACAAAATTATTTATGTGCACATATGAGAAGTAACATCAACACCCAAAAGATAAATTAACTTGAGAAATGATAAAGAGAGATATCTGTGTTGTACACACAGACATCTAAATAAATCCCTGTGATGTGAAAGCTGCCAGAACAAGATTATGGAAGATAAAAAGATTGATATTGTATAATCATCTACGAGGGATCAAACATCAGAAGAAGTTACCGATGAGTAGACAAACTGATCTGTGAAATCGGTATTGCAATGAACTGTTAAAGGAGTGTTTTCCAAATATTGTTATTCAAATAAATTATTGTTATTAAAAAAATGTTTTGCCATTTTCATATCATCCACTTTTTAGTGTACTTCTTCACAGGAATCATTTCCTGAGCTAGGTTCAGCATAATCAGATCTAGGTGAGTAAGATTGTAGTAAGCTGGGACTATAGTGGTGCTGTTTGGGAATCCAAACAAATAAATTTCTAGATGTTTCAGTCTCTTTAATGCTATACCTTCTGATGAGCAAGAAATATTGTTATAGGGGTGGTGATGTCAGCATTGGGTAATGCCAACTGATATCTCCTGCAATATGCTCATCAGGAAACAAATCAACCGACAGAGGGGTCGGAAGTGCCAGTCCAGTTACAATATATATATTTGTATCTGAATAACAATGAGAAAGATTTTGTATACTAATCATGTTATGATTGTAAATATATGTATCAAAATATTATTTAAAATGCAGATTGCAATTGAGTAATTGCAATATTCAAAATAATTATAATATAATGGATTTAGAAATTTATAATTGTTAAACTTAATATTTTTTTATTATCCTAATAAATTTGCATATTATTATTAATTAATGTATCTTTTGATTCTCTGGTATGAGATATTGACTCATCTATTCTATAAATTACATTACTTATGAGATATTAATTCACACAAACTACAAATTACATATTCATTAAGTTATAAATTGAATTGAATTTTTATTGATCTGAGGACTCATTGGTGTCTTATAAATACATGGGTCTGTAATAATTTGGATTATTATAAATTCACTTATGGATAAAATTCAATGTTATAACATTATTTATAGAATTTAAATATAATCAATATAATTACCTTTAATCTTCCTATTTCAAATTATTATTCATTATAGTTTGACCAGCCATATGTTAGATAATTCCTAATAGAGATATTACCACAATTAAATGACAAATTACGATACCAATGAAATTATTCTGCCTTAGCTATGCATGCTGATTCATTTTTGTCTGCTCAATCATTGTCTGCTCAATTTAATAGGATAATTTATTTGTTACATTTTGGTATACAATTGTGAGTCTTGATTACTATAATTTTTATTATAATAATTCATTTATAATTTGTGCTATATTCCATTGTATTTTAGACAATTTTAATAAGATATTTTATTTATTACATGCAATGCATTATATTTTGGTTTGCCCAGTTTGTTTGTCATCTAACATGGGGCCTCATGAAGCTAAATCTTTACCATTATATATTGGTCACTGAACAAGGGCCATTGTATTTACAACCCATGAGAGAATTGATTATAATGTGATAAATATATAGGGGTAAAATAGTTACTTAATGATTATAATTAATATTGTCTATATTAATGTTAAATTGGACTGATTAATAATGACTCAATAAATAATCGTTTTCATTTTGTAATATTTTGTTGACAGATCAAATGGTCATTGAATTATTTTCTGGAAATAGATGAACAATACTCAGATTAATAGGTAATAGATCTATATATTTTTTGTAAATATGCCAGAAAAAGACAAATAAAGACCAAGTATCAGATGGTGATATCTGGATTTATCAAATAGTACTAAAAATTTGAATTTATATTTATGCTTATGAAAGCACCAAATTATGTGCTATATTTTGGTAAAGGACAAAAATAATATGGGCTTATTAATGATCATTTATTAAAGTTCCTTTATGAAGTAATTATCAAATGAATAGTAGAATATATTTGAAGTCAACTTAATATTTTATTGAATGTGTTTTGTCTCCTATTTATTTTTGGAAAATTGCTGGAAAACATTTGATATTGGGTTTATTGACAATAGCATAACAGAAAGTCTTTTGAGCATAGTTATAATATTTACACTATATTGCAAAAAAAAAGATATAATTTGAAATTAAGAAAACATGTTAATTTGAATAACACTTATGATGTGTATGCATTCTTTTTAATTATGTATTCTAAAATGTATAAAAATTACATGTATCAATAAATTATGAAGAAATTTAAAATAATAATAAAAATTGTAAAAATTAAAAATATATTACAATTCTTATTTGTAAAATAAAATTAACTATTAATAATATCAAGCTGCTATGGAAACCAAGTGGAAATGAAAAAGAAAGACTGATCATCTACTTGTAAACAGAAAAGGAGGGAATAATTACTTTGTTGTGTTACTTACTAGATGGAAGTCAGAAACATTATAATGATTGTTTCAATAAACAATGCAGTTTCTGGGATAAAAACTTCCGAATATCTCACATTTTGAACTTTTCATTAATGTAGCTGATTATGGAATTGAAACAAAGAAATGCCTTGGAATTTAACTTTAATTCTGCTGGTCTATTAATTGCTTTCAGATTCTTTAAATATGTGACACTTAATGTAAAGAAACTTGCCCTCTAATTAATTGTCAAATGGAAATATTCTTCTATGACTTGATTTATAAAGATGCATAATTTTAATACTCTTAATAATAGGAAAAACTTCATGGAAATAAACTATGATTGAAACAAACCACAGAAAATTAAAATATTAAAAATTGCTTGCAGACTTTAAAAAAGGATTCTTATGGACATATATCTACATTCAAAAGGTAATGAAACATTAATTCATTGAAACATAATAATCTTTCTAATGATAAATGTATAATCTTTTTGTTTTGATTGCGATCTCATTTTTTAAATATAGAAACAAAATGGGAACATTTAAAATTTATTTCAGTAGTGAACAAAAAAGACAAAGTTTATTATTTTCTGATATGTAAAAATCAGTTAATCATAAATTTAAGGTTGACATGTGAGACAAGTGTCAGAAAATGCTGAAATCTGAGTTTCCTGTAATGAACAAACCTCTTAAATTCCAACGAGAATTAAATAGTTATATATCTGGATATCATGAGCTTTATAAACAATTAATAAAATCATCATCTCAAAGTTTAATTACCAATTACATTGTCGACAGAAACCATTAACACAGCACGACTGAATGTGGTGTGGTGCTAGTTGTACTTGCTCTTGTGATGAATCTGATTTCTTACCAGTTCACAAAACAAATGCATATTGTCAAATAGTGCTAATGATTAAAATATGTATAAAAAATGTAAAATTAAATACTGTAGTTAATAAAAAAAGTTTGTCTTGTATTAATTTTTTTCAAATATTTGAAATTTTTTATTAGTCGTACTTTATTTCCTTATTTTTTTTAATGTAAATTTTAAAGTAATTTTTCCTTGTTGCTTCACTTTTATGCAATTTCTGAAAATTACAGAACCTATCCCCCATTTTTCAAGGTAAGTTAAGTCTATTTTTGTGTGATTTTTTTAATGCGGGTTTTCTGTGGAACCTATCTACCGCATAAAATGAGACCCAAGTGTATATATATAGTTCTCTTTGGTTCATCTTCATTGACACACTTTAAGACTGGCTACTTTCCAGGCAATTACCACTGGTCTTGGTTTCCCATACACTTTAGTCCCGTTTCAGCTGCATGCAAATACATTTGGTTTTCAGCTGTAATTACTTCCATCTCTCTGCAACTGTCCTCTTGGTAAACTCATTGCAAATCCATTGGAAAATCAACTCTTCACATCTAGCTGCTATCCAGATGGTTTTCTCTGGCCCTGGTTTTCCAAACTCTTTGGGCCTGTTCAACTGCTGCCCATGAACACATTTTTACTGTAGAGCACTGCACACTCACTGAAGCTACTGTCACTTTCATCTCTGCAAAATGAACCACACACATTGTTGCTTACTCTATTTATAATTTTTTATCGTATAATGGAATTCATCTTAGCTTTTAATTACTCACACAATTAATTACTTATTTCCATATATAGTAATATTTTAGGTTTATACAATTAATTGGTGTCCTAGAAATTCATTTCCATATAAGATAATTTATAAAGTCTATTCCATTAATTAATTAGTCTCTTTTCAAGAAATATTTGTAATCAGCAAATATTTCTTGGAATTTATCGATTGCATTGCAATTAACGTAAATTTAATCATTAATTAAATCTAACACTTATCCATTAGTGATTTAAAATATATTTCTACTTTTTCTGGAGTGCACTAACATATACTAATCTCAATGTAAATATTTTTACAAAACATCACAACTATGTGTCTATAAAGATTCTTTTGTGGAAGTTATTTTATATGTCACTGCTTTATTATGTAATAGAGGTTATTGAGAATTTTTTTACATATTTGATTTTACTTAATGGATATTGTTTAATATTTGAATACAAGTATACTTTATATACTTGGAGTTTAGATATAATATAGGGGATTTGAACCCAGACTTTCAAGCTTCCTTCAGCTATCCTATGGATATTGTTTACTAACATGATTAAATGTACTTCATAATAAGTTTATTAATTAACTTTGTGATATATTTGATTATTATTTAATATATTTACAGTCATGAATTATGAGATTAGTTCAGTGCGAAGAGAATTTATAAAGTATGGATAAAAAAAAAACATTTTCAAAACCTTTCTATTCAAACTTACAAATGCGTACACATAAACAATAATGTTAAAAGAATATGTGATAGTATCTGGAGCATATTGCCAGTGTTACTTTAGGATAAATATAATTCTATAGTAATTAAGTAGTTATGCACTTACTAAATTGTAATTAGCTTAATAATCTAGGAAGGCATAATTAAGTAGTTGAATGATTAAATACTGCTAAATATAATGTAATAAACATTGAGAGTTAGTTAATCAGAGTAAAAGAAATACCTGTGAAGGATAATATGAGAAATCAAATTCAATTTTTGAAATTAAACTATTAGAGAAATAAGTGATATGCCTTAGGAAATTAATATATCTTTGTAAATTACAATAGAATATGTTAAAATATCAACAAATTATAAAATTATATGTAGCTTGTATATAATAAATATGTTGTTACATTTGTTAAAATAAATATGTTGTTACATTTGTTAAATTAATATTCTCTTGAATTATTTAAAAATAGCTTATTATAATATGTAAATTGCCTAACTTATGTTGGAAATAATTTGGTGAATATAATGATCATGGGAGGAAAGGAATAAAGCAGCACAAGATAACTATTATTGTTATAGTTCTGATAATTAATATTATTGTGATGGTTTTCTACCATGTAAAGTTTCATTTATGGGGATATTAGGGTTTAAATTTAGTCCACTCATCTTCCAGCTTCTGGAAGAACCTTGTGATACCCAACTAAACCAAGTAGCTGTAGAACAAGTAGTAGATTTTTTTTCACGTAGCTACTTTTCTCTAGCTCATTTCAGGTAGAGATAAATGTTTACTAAATTTGAAAACCTTTTCTGTTTCATCACAGAAATAAAACCTCACATTTCCCAATTCTGTTATTTATAATACTCAGTGTTATAAATATGCATAGATTTCTTTATTTTTAAAGAGTAAGGCTTATTGCCTTTTATTAAAACCTATCATAATTTTGACGTAATCCTTATCTACCAAATATCATGTGATTTGTCAGGTCGCTCAACTACTCATTCAAGGAAGTAATTCCAAAAAAAAAAAAAGAGAAGTTATCTCTACTAATAATTTTTATTAATCATTCATTAGACTAGATATTATCCAATAATGAATATTTCTGTAGTGTAATTTTCACTACACCACTCTCAAGCAAGGTATGTAATAGTTTTTATCCACTTTTAACATCTTGTGGAAGAATGTAATCATAAACATATGACCAAAGACATAAAAAAGATCTGTGATCTCCATTCAAGAAATACTGTATATTTTTGGGGGATGTATATGTAGTAAATTAAAAATACTAAATATTGAAGATCTTCACATCCTATCTTAAATATTAATAAATAAATTAAAAAATGATAAAAGTAAATTATATATTGAAATGTTATCATTCACTGTCGTGAATTAACATATTTGAATATCATTTTTTGTCATTTCCTCTATTTTTCTAGTTAACCCTAGCACACTGCTTGTGAAAATGGAATTGCAATTTTTTCTAAAAAAAAGTGCTAATGTTAGGATTTCCTTGAAAGGAAGTTTTTGTCAATTTATATATGAAAAATTATGGAATAACTGCAATGTATGCAATCAGATTTGGTTAAAAAAAATCATATATCCAGAGCAGTGTAATGGCATTGTATGACCCTTTTTAGTGTATTTTTAATGTTTCAAACATTAGATTGAACAGTATCATACATACATAATTATAATCCATATTTATATAATTTGAACAAATAAAAAAATATGGTGTTTTATGAATCAGATGAAATATGGATGGATTCAAAATTGGTGCTCTCGTGTAGTGAGAAGTGGATTCATCTACATCCCCATTGATCACTCGTGGTCAATGACTGATTACAGCAACACATGTGCAGCCAGTAACATCTAATGATTATGATTGAGTGTACCTACCTGTATAGCGATTGACAATGTGTGGAATATTTAATTTCTTTATTTTTACATAAATTTGACGTTATTTTTATTTTATTTATTTTTTAGTATAAAAGTTTACCTTAAGTTTAAAAATGAAAAACATTTCCAGTTATTTCTTGACCATTGGACCCACTAATAAAAAATTCAAAATGATGATAGAAAATATGGAAATATTGGTGCAAGTTGATATTCCTGAATAATCTCAAATGGATCTTGAACTGCAATACTGAACTCAAAATGATTGGCCATGCTAGTCATTGAGTCAAAAAAATTTTGGCTCAAACAATGAATGGTTGAACATACACAAAATGAAACTTGGCTGCACACCTCGCAAAAATGTTAGAACTCTTGGAACTGAAGCGATGATGGGAATGAAAATATCCAAAGAATGAGCCAACAATGAAATCACCTATTCTGGAAAGGATAGGAAGTTACAAATGGGCTCACTTCAAAAAAAAAAAAAAAAAATTGATCATAGAGAATCTGCTGCACACAAAATGTTAAAAATTATTTTTGGAGCAGAAAAAAAGAAGATTGAAAACATTTTTTTAAAATCATTATTTTGTTAAAAAGTAATATCAGGATATAAAGTAGCAAAGGAAAATCAATCATTCTCTACTTTTAAAAATAAAATTGATCTGCAAGAACTAATCGGAATTGAAATGGATCGTCTTCTTCATTCAACAAACACATGCATTAATATCGTGAATCATATAAGTGATGAAATGAGAAAAAATGTATTTAAAAAAATTGTTCAATCGAAAAATATAATTTCATTGATAATTTATGAATCAACTATCATAAGCAAAAAAAAACACCCTTATTATGTTTATTTGATGCTGTATCGAAAATGTTGAAATGAATTCACTGATTAATTTATTTTTAGACTTGATCGAACTTGAAACCGTAACAGCAAAATGAATATTTGAATTCTTACTTTAATGTTTTGAATTTTATAGGATGATAGAAGATTATTTAAAAAAATATTTATTTTTGGTTAGCATGCGATGGTACTGCTGTGATGTTGGGATGCAAAAGTGGAGTGAAAGAATTGCTGATACAAAAATGTCCTTCCATTATAGTTTGGCATTGTGCTAATCATAGATTAGAATTATCAGTAAGTGATGTTGTAAAGAAAATTTCAGGAATCAATAGATTCAAATCATTTATTGATAAACTTTGTTTTATAGTATGCATTGCTGAAAAATAATAGACTTACATAAATGTGCAGAATCGCTAGGCATTGAGCTGCTAAAAATTGGAAGAGTTTTAAGTACTAGATGGGTGTATCTAGTTTTCGTTCAGTTTCAACTATGTGGAATAATTTTGAATCGTTTGTGCATTATTTTGAAGAAGCAATGAATGATCCTACAAGAGATAAAAATGATAAATGTTTTTACAATGATTTAAAGAAAAAAATAACAACTATGCCTTTTTATTGGATCTAACATTGATGTGCGATGCTCTCCAAGAATTGTCAGAACTATATGAACCTTTACATTGAAAAATAAATGCACTAGTTAGAAAACAAAATTTGAGACCCTTTTATAAATATGCTGTAGCTGCTGTATACAATGTGCATTTTTGTGGAGTTTCACTTCACACAAAAGTTTCAAAAAATGATCCTTCTATTGACCCAAAAACATTTTATACCATGTTGAAAGAGTCAATTGAAAAAAAAAAAGCTCGATAGAAAAGATGCTGAGTTTGCGCTCACGTACTTGAACAAAAATATTGACCTGAAGATATTGATATTCAGTTGACATTTGAAGAGATGAAAATTAGAAACATTTCCATCAGACTACAACTAAACAAAAGAGAAATGATTCATGGATTTCGCAAATACATTCTTGAAAAGACATATCCTGAAAAACTATTGTATTTGATATATGTTCTGAATTCTATTCCCATTTTTACAAGTAAATGTGAATGCGGGTTTTCACAAATCTAATTATCACTCTAGTAAGATCTTCGTTGAAGATCAAAAGTTTCAAAACTTTTATTCATCAAATTCGTCGGACCACCTTTGACAGTCCTTCAAAATGTATTGATTTGTGGTTATTCAAAGGATATCCTTCGGCCACAGACATTAACACTAAGAAAATGAATCGACGATTTATCAGACAAGAATTGGACAAAACTTTGGAAATCACTATAAACTTTTATTCAATTATATAAAGTTTTACAATTTCATTTTACATTTAGTTATTAGTTGTATATTTAACTTGAGATTGAACATTCTAAAATTAAAAACTTAGGATAAATTTTATTTAATTTTTTTATTTGCTTCATAATATTGGAAAAGCTGCTTTTAAATTTCATTTAAATGATACTTCAATATAATTTTCTTTAATAAAAAGCTTAAAACAGGCAAAACTCTCCATACAGTAGTGTCACCCAGTGCAAGCCAGAGTAATCAATGGATGCCAGAAGGCTTGTCATAAAATCCTTATCTAGTGCCTATTCATCCAATATTCCCAGACTAATATGTAGCTTGTGGCTTTTGTCAATGAGGAACCTTGAGAAATGGTGATCATGTGAATAAAAAGCTTGACAAGGAGTTCCAGCATATTTTTTTTATAAAAAAAAATCCTGCATATATCTATCTAGTATATATTTTATTATGTTGAAGTGAGTGCATGTTCCCATACTTGAAACAGTCTACCACAATTAGAGTAATTATAGAATTAAATTAATATCAGTTGGCAAACGATTGGTAATTAAACCAGTAGCTGAGGTGTTTTTTTAAAAAAAATAAAAACTCAGCTTATATTAATTCTATTGTTAAAAACTCCATTTGTCAGTTATTTAATCTATATTTGTGAAAAGATATAAAAAAAAACTAAAAGCAATTCTAGATAAGAGTTAAGCAGATTCTATGGAAGTAGCTCATATCCCCTATAGATCTTCAAATGGAAGTAGTGGAACAATTTTCAGATCGTACATATTTTTATTTTTATCTTTATAAGCCTTTGGGTTACTTTTTGCAGTAATAATTTGTATATCATTTTCATATATATATTTTAGTTTCCGAGTGTTGGAATACATTTGTTATTCTTATGGTGGCCATATTTCTATAGGGCCTAACTGGGACATATAACCAAAAAAAAAAATCATTGGAGATGATTATATATTTCCGTTCGAAATAAAAAAATCACAAAACGTATAATCACTTTTACATTATTAACAATATGCTCATTTCATAATATAAACAAAAGCAACTGATATTTGTTTGTATACATATATTATCTATCAAAACAATCACAAATTGAAATCATTTATTACTAACGTACGAAAATAACAGAGAACCACTTCCAGTTTGAGAAAAATACTTATTAATGAATCAAAAAATTAATTAAAAAATATTAAATGCATAAATATTATTATAAATTAAATATAAAAAATGAAAATTAACTATAAAGTTAAAAAATAAAAATGAATGGTTAAAAAAACCGGGACAATTAACTTCAACGAAAGAATATGTCGGGATATCGTGACAAGAGAAAGAAAACGGGACGTACGGACGCCGTAGTTATTCTTACTATTTAATAAAAAATTCGGACTTATCGAGTCGATATGTTCTATCATCGAGCTCTTTCCACACTCTCACATTCCTGTGCATTTCTAATTAACCTGGGAATAAATCTCAGCTACTACGGTTAGTTCGTTATAGTCTTATAGATTATTAGGTAAAAGTCAACTAAAATAATATGTATATTCATTATTTATAATTTGTTTTATTATGTAAATTTCCTAACTTTTATGCTATTTTTTAAATCCATTTTGAAAGATTAAGTAAAAGACAAAAATATTTTTTGTTCGTCAGAAATTTATGAAGCTTTATTTTTGCTTGTCTGTAAACTTTATTATTACCCTGTTTTATAGTTCCTTCCATTCTCCTTCATTATTCTACGAATGAAAGTCGGAAATTGAAACTAATAAAGATGGTACTGTTAAAAATATTATTTTTGGGAAAGTGTCATAAGTTTAATTTTTCATTTCCATTAGTACTTATGTTTTAAATGGTTTTCATCTACACCAAGTTGTGAACAACCTGTTTCAAACTGCGCGTCTCGGAAGATATTACTCATTGCAAATCAGGCTATGAAATATTGGTCTTCAAAAAATCAAGCCACCACACTATAAAAAACAAAACATAAACATCGTATTTAGTACAAAGAAAACCAATATATATATATTAAAGTAAAATTGTTTGCTAGTTTTTCAGAATTGTTACTATTAATAGTTTATAATTAGTGATCACAGAAATTAAGCATACAAAATTCTCATAGATAGGTTTAGGCAAGGTTGGCCAATCAATTTTGTCATTTGAGCTACTCTTTAAAAATTATACTTTTTATTTTAAATTATTTAATAGGGCCATGTGAACAAGACACAGCATATCTGCTTCAAGTCTCTGACCTGGGGATCAAATTCAGGCCACATGAAATTTTTTTCAAGAGACTTGCCACTTTTCTTTCAGGCAGCTGGTTCATAAGCAATTTAAGTAACTTTCCAACATTGTTCCGTGATTGAATATCTAGCTATCTTTTAGCTAGAAGGCAAAATGAGAATAGAAAAACACACAAAGCTTGCCCACCCACCAATTGCCAGGTTAGTCATTTTTTTATGAGAAATGTTGAAGCCTTAACCTTGCAGTGGGCTAGTTATTACAAAAGATTTTCTTATTTAAAATTAATGAATAATCAAAGAAAAAAATTTAAAACACACACACATGCAAATAAAATAAATTATAAAATTTAAAAAATGCAGAAAAATAAAACAAAATAAATTAAAATTAAATAAAAAAATTTACAGAATAAAAAAAATCACAAGATGTTAAAACATTCTTTAGGTTTCTCTACATAATTTGGTAGAATGACAAACTCTGGATTTTAAGATCCATCTATTGTGCCCAGATCTGTCACTTCTGGTGCTTGAACTTATAAATTCAGGAGCAATAAAGCCATTCAATTATTTTTTATTTTTGGGTTGTAGTTATACCAAATAGCTATATAGCTTTTTTATAAGTCGTTTGAGATGCAGCATTATCACATTTTGAGATATTTCCTAAATAAATTTACAATTTTCAGCTTAGAAAAATTATTTTTGGTTTCTTGTAGATAATGTTAGTACAATTCTTTAATTCACAATAACAATTTTTAATTTGAGTTAAGACAATGTATAAAGAAAAGAAGGAATATAAAAAAATATTTTAAAATAATTCATTAAGATGAATTAAATATCTGAATTCTATAAAATGATAATATAAAAAATTAATAATTTTATAAGAAATATAATTGTGAATTGACAATAAAAGCCTCAGAAATATAAAACATCATCTTGATACTGGATGGAAAATTATTTCAGCAAAAAGAAGAAAAAAGGAGATTATTACTAAAAAGAGAGATAATATGAAATGTGTGGAAGAGTTCTACAAAGAATTATATAGTAATAAAGAACAATAAAGCAAAAAAAATTTCTACAGTTATGTCTTCTAATTGACCAAGCATTTTAAATGAAATAGTGAGATATGAAGCTAAATCTACGAAGAAGGGAAAATCTCTAAGAAATAATAGAATTAATATCGATATCTTAAAAGATCGAGTTTAAGAAGTAAAAAAAGTGATGAAAAAACTATATTAAATATTTAAATGATAAAAATACATCATATGGTTGGAAGAATGCACTAATAATAGGGATATATATATATATATAAAAGTGATAAAAAGATGTTAGAAATTATAGACATACCAGTCTTCTATCAATTCTATGCAAGATCTTTATCAAAATAATGGCAATTTATTTTTGACAAATTTTGCAGTCAAACCAATCAAATGAAGATGGATTTAAAAGTACTTTTGGCACAGTATATTACATACAAATATTGAGTTTAATTACAGAAAGTATGAATGAGTATGAATGGCCATTGTGATTTGAATTAATAGATAATAAAAATGCATTTCTCGCTGATTAAAGCTTTGTAATGTCAAAAAGATAGACCCAGGATATTGTCATATTCTGCAAAATATTTTTCAATATGTAACACTGGTAAGTAGATGACAGGGTAATGTTAAGAAGATTAATATTAATAAGTATATGACAGAGTGCTTTCATATCTTCAAAACTTTTTACAACAATTTTAGAATAAATACTTGTGGATTAAAATGGAAAACTAAGTGAATGGAAATACATGAATCTTTATTCAAGTCATGTAGATTTTAAAGATGATGTGGTTTTTTTTTTTGCAAATAATGGTTCAGAACTTAAAGAAATGTTGCAAGTTTTTAGATGAAAATGGAACCAAAGATAAATGCTAAAAAGTCTAAAGTGTGCTCATATAGTACATAGTTTACTTGCTTAATGGACGTACATAGTACTTATTAATGAGTAAAAAAAAAATCATTAAAAAAATAAAATGTCTGCATTTTTTTTCTAGAATTGGCTGTTAAAAAAGGTGTATATTAAATCAAATGAAGCAAATAATATATATTGCAATAAAAAATATGTATTAAATAAAAGCAAAAGATAGTCCACACACAAAATGTGTATGAAATAAAAATAAACAAAAGATTAATATTTAATAAACTTCTATACTGTAAATTAACCATAAATATGGACATTTTATTTTTTATTGACTTCAGTTCTATAGTATCAAGTTCTAATTTCAGTGATTATTATTATTTTTTGTTTGCTGAAGCATGATTCAATATAATGTTTTAATTTGGTGAATTGCCATGAATGGTTTTGTTTTTCTAATCTCATTTGGCTAACTATATTTGATTTGCTACTTATTGATTTTATTTAAACACTGCCATGAACTAAAATTTTTGTCTTTTTTATTTATTTAATATATATATATTATCTTTTGCTTATTTTATTTCATATAAGCCTACTAAATATTAAAGTTAATAAAAATTAAAACATCAATATTTTATATTGAATTAATTGCTATAAAAGGTTATTAATTAATATTTTTTATTTTTGCACATTTGTGCCTGGGCTATCTTTTGCTTTGTTTTATTTAATTCATATTTTTTACTGCAATATATATATATTATTTTACGTAATATACACATGTCATAAATTCAAAAATAAATATGGACATTTTATTTTTTAATAATTAATTTTTCTTTTAGTGTTAAGACAATATAAATCAAACAAGTAACTAGATTATAGAAGCAGTGATTGAAATGATGTTTAGTGGATTTTTTCAGAAGAGAGTAAACATTGATAACCATGAATTAAAAGAAATTAACAATTGCAAATATTTTGATCACATTATTAATACAAATGGAAACAATAAATAAAACGTACTTTTGATAGAAATAATTTAATATTAAAAGAAAATATACCTATATCTTTGAAAACATAGATGCTTAATAGATATATTTTCTCAGTTAATTACATATGAGTCTTAGTCTTGGATAATTATTAGAAGAGCAATACTTAAACTTCAAATCAACTAATGAAATATGGAGAAACTTGTGTTGAAAGTAACAAAAAGAAACTGAAAGTTACATATGTGGGTGAGAAAACAAATAGTATTAAAAGAATTTAGCCAATGAAATGGAGATATGATAACAGATGGGTAATTTAAGTCTTTAACTGCATCCAAGAAATTATAATAGATCTTGAAAGAGACCACACGGATGAAATAATAATGTTCACTAATATGATGTGAAGAAAAGAGACTATTAATTAGAAAAATTGGAGTAAACTTGAGAAATCTTCAATATGTAGTGGATTGATGTTCACTATGATAATAATTATTATCAATTTTAAAATTTATAGAATCACTTATAACTATTTAATTATTAAGTTTTTTATTTGATTTTATATAACTTACCATTTAATTTTAATTAAAAAAATCAATTTACCCATCATAAATAGATACTGGAAACAATTACTTAAACTACTTTAAATTGTTTTAAGTATTAGCAAATATATTTTTAATTTAAAACATTTTTATATGAAATAAATTACTTTCTTTTTATTTCTATATATTTAGTAATAAAAAGGTTCAGAAATATAGATCAGAATGAAGAAAATATTTTTAATTCAAAAACATAAGAAAAATCCACCTCTAAATAGCATTGTTCAATACAAACTTTGCAACACAAGGAATAAAAATCAAGAGGAATTCTTAGTTTATTTTCATTTTTAGTTTTTTAAAATAAAAGCCAAATCATTATTGTTTTGTTGTTGTTATTAACTTCCAGTCTCAGCCAATTTTTTTCTACAACTAGTTTGCATTGTTTATTAAAAATAATAGGAGATGAGGTATTATTTCTATTAAAAAATGTTCTGAAAACGTGGCCACGGGCTACAGGGATTATTTTGTGAACTTTTGCAGGTAGTAGTAGGTCACGCAGGTAGTAATAGATCACAGCAGCTATACTAATAAAATACCCGTTATCCTATTCCAGTGGTTTGAGTCTCATCATTTTACTTATGGGTTCAATCATGTGTTTAGGGGACTATTATTATTATGTTTATCTACCATATATATATAAAATCAAAATAATGACTAAAGTTTAATCCATTATGTTGCTTTTACATATATTTAAATAAATCATATAATATAATATATCTTTATACAAGAGCAATAATATATATAATAATAATCATGCACAAAAAACTTCTTTTCAGCAAATATTAATTTTTGTACTCTTCAATGTGCTTGAATTAATTTACTATTACAATTGATTATAATAGTAAATTAGTTAAAGAATATTGAAAAGGGCAAAAATTAGTATTTTCCGAAAAGAATGTTTGTACATGATTATTATTATTTTATATATATATTATTGCAGTTAACAAATGACATAGTTCACTAAAAATCCCAGATGTATATCTGTTAATAAGAGATTAAAATTTCTCATATCTGGCTTATCCTTATAAAAAAAGAACAATATATTGGTAGAAATCTTGCAGAAACAGAACATTTGCAGTAAAACCTAGAGTATTCTGAACAAGTATTTATAATTATTTATTTAGCAATAACATTCTCTGGCCAATTAGTCAAATAATAAAAATGTTGTGGGGTTAACTAAAAACAAGAAAAAGAATTTAATTGCATTTTATAAAATAATTAAAGTGAACTTAATTTAACATGGCAAAAATAGCATTTGAATTTCTCTTCATAGATAAACAATATTTTATTATGAAACTTTTTGGCAACTCTTTTATAAAATTCTAATATGGTATATATAATTTGACAATTAAATGTGTGTAAAGTTAAACTTTTAATATCCGAGAAACATAGCATATGTAATAAAAAACTATTAATAATTATTTATTTATTAGTAAACTTACTTTAGCTCAATTAATAAAATAACAAAATGTTATGTGTGGGTTAAATATATGTTAAAAATGTTGTATGGAAAGAAGTGTTATAAATAAATATTTTTTGGTATTTTTTTTTTTTGTTCCAATTTCTGCTAAAACAGAATATGGAAACATTGTCCCCAAGGGGGTTGGGCACTAGTGGTGCAGAGATCCTCTAGTGATTTTATAAATCTACATATACAATTTATAAATTTATATGTATTTGGATGAATAATTGAAAATAAATCTTTAAAATGGCCCTAGAATATTATTAAAAATATTTGGGATCATAGAATGATTTACATATATCGGGATGTTGATAAAATTGTTTCATAAAAAATGATAATGAGCATGTGGATATAATTCTTATATATTAGAATTAATGAGTTAATTTTAAAAGAAAAAAAGAGTAATTTATTTAATTGATTTAATAAAAAATTTATAAGTTGTGTCATCAGTTGTAGAAATCAATTAGTGCACAAAAGTGATTGTTTGAGCAAAACAGTTTCATTTAATTGACCTAATAGATATTTTTTTTTACTGAATTCGTAATCAGTGCTAGAACCTTAAGCTTTCCAATTAACTACTGTAAGAATTTATTCCTTTAGAAAAATAACAATGACTTTTTTAAAAAATAGAAAGTCACATACAATTACTATTTTTTCTATTCTTAATTAAAATTATAAATATAAACAATTTTTGCTTTGCCATCTAAGATAGAATGTAAATAAAACTGAACTAGCCATATTTGGATTGCCAAATGTACATGATTTACTCTTTATTAATCCAATCATCGATTGGTGATGAACATACTGAAGAGCATTACCAAACCTATTGATGGTAATATTGCTTTGCAACAGTAATATTTCCTTCTCATCATAGGAATATGACATTAACACATGTATAATATTTGGCATACATCTATTGAGGATGTGGTTTGAGATTTTAGCTCTCTAGAAAATTTATTTGCATGGGCTTATTACATTGTCCAATACCCATAATGGTGCCACCAGTTACCTATGTTTGAATCTATATTCATTTAGTGGTCACCTTATCAGTCCCAAACCATAGCTTATAGAGTACATAAAATTTAACCCATGATATTGCACTATTTAATTTATACCTCTGATAAAATTGGCAAAATGCATAAATGAGAAATGTAGAAAGGTAAAATATAAAAAATTCAAAAATAGTTTTATTCCGTATAATATAATACACCATATACACCTTAATTGACACTCTACAATACAATTTAACATATGATTTATTTTATCTCCTCTTGCCTACAGTTTCAAGAAATTTTAGTTTTATTCCATATAATAACAATCATATAATGTACCAACACATCCCTCAAATAATAAACTCTATTACAAATGAAAAGTACAACCATTGATAAGATGTGGAAGATTATTTTATTAGATAATGATCTTTTAAAAACTTCTATTACTCTTTATTATTAACTTTAAATATTATATTGAAGTACATGTCTGATCAAAGTTTGAATCCTATAAATGAATGAATAAATAAAAAATATATAAGAAAAATAATTTCCTAATGAATTAAACTGGAAAATACATAAATAATAAAATAATTATTATTCTGAGAAACAAACATAATATTTTAGAATAACTAGATTAGTATGAACTCTAATGAATGACTAAGTAAATAAATGTTATTCATTAATAAAAATTTGGTCACGTGATGTATAAAAAATATTGAATAGTCTTACTTAGTTCACTTAGTGATAAACAATTCAGTATGTTATCTTAAGTTCTTCTTTCAGTTCTTACTTAATGCCAGCAAAAGCATATACATAGCAAAAAAAAATACTGATAATATTCCTGTATTTGTTATTTTGCTGCCAGTGACAAAAAATTGATAATCCTCTAGATTCTTTGTTTTCTTTCTGTCCATGATTCAGTTATAATCCTTTCTGTACTTTGTTGACAACTGCATTTGTCAAATGATGTGGTTCATTGTATTTCCTAAAATAATCCTAAGTATTTCTTCATTGATTCTTTTTTTGTTGGTTGATTAATTGACTAGCGTCTCTTTGTTTTTATCTTTTTTCTTGCAGTGTTGATAGATAGATAAAATCATGGAAGAAGGTGACCACAATATTTCTAATTTATGAACCAAACGAAATAAACATGAGTTTTCAAAATGCGATTTTCTTTCATGCAAGAGCTATAATTTAAAAAAGCTGCATCATTTCAACTTATCGTTTATGAAGTTAGCATGCTAGGTGAGAAATGGATCATTAGGAAATCTAGCCAACAGTACCGATTAAGCTTGAATTACAAGTGCGTGTATCCATTAGATTTTAAAAAAAAATAATAATATTGACAATATTCTTTTACTTTCACAATGATAATTGTGAAATCACTTCACTCAGATCTCTCTACTAGAAGAATATGTTTTGTTCAATTTATTATTATAGCTTCTTTTTATAAATACTAGTTCATACTTATTGAAAAATATTTATCAATAAATATATTTATTACTCCCTTCAACCCTTATCTCATCCATCTTAATTAATCTCTCTGGCTCATTTATCAATAAACAATAATAATAAAAATTAACAAAAAAAAGAAAACACGAGTCTGGTTTCGTTTCGAAACGAACCGCGTTTTATATATGAAAATTCAATAAATTGACAAAATTTCTTGTTTGATTTTAAATAATTTCAGCTGGTTTAGAACCTGTTTTACAGCATTTTTACTTTGCAATTATAAATTATGATCATAATAAAAAGTTCTTTTTAATTTTTTTAATATAGACACTTAAAATATTTATTTGAGAATATGTATCAGTGTGTTTTGTAAACGAATTCATTTAAACTCTTAAAACTAAGGCTACACCGTTTATGATACCTTCTATCATTTTTTTAAACTTATAACTGGCCACACAATGCTTGCCATATTTATTGTTTGCTGCTTATAAGTATAGTTTGCTCAAACTAATATCCATAAATAAGCACCAATATATTGATATTATATATTATACCGGTTAAATTTTACTCCGTTGATATGAGCATGCGCATAAACCGAACATGAGGGAAAATATGGCGACATGCCGAAGTAAGAAGAGATTCAAAACTCTACTGTAACAGTGTTACAGACACAGAAGATACTTATGGAAAGGTTGACTCTTACATACCTTTGGGGGATGACTCTAAATCAACACCTCGCGCCACTCCCAGAAGGAAATTTAACTCTCCTCCTGAAAGGATATGCAAGTTCAAATGATATTAGGGCATGTGTGCCAATAAATAATTATTCATAAAAAAAATAATAAATAAGTACCCTCGTGCTAAATAGAGATTCAAAACCCGGTAAGATGATTTCCCATTTGCTAGCTCAGCGTACTCTTTCTCAGTTAAAGAATGGGGATCGGAAAACTCGCATAATTAACTAATATGGGGTTAGAGAAAGTAAATGACAAAGAGAATAAAGAAAGATTATGGCAGTAGTCGCTTTAGAATTATAATATAAATATTTTATTAACCCATTACCCATACCATTTATAATATGAATACATATCCCAGATCGATTAGATATACGAAACAAATGTTACACTACATAAATCCTATTAATACAACAAAATCATAAAGAAATACTTAATAAAGCAATAATTAAATTAAATAAAGGAAAATTTCTTTCTTAATAAGAAAATAAATCAAATAATTATACGTGAGAGAGTGATCTGTGGATTATAAATAAACTCACACATATGCATTACGCAGATAAAGAAAAATTAACAAGATATCATCATCATTATCAACCATTATCAATCCACTGCAGGATGAAGGTCTCTCCAAGTTTAATCCATCTTCTCCGATCTTTAGCTTCTCTTCTCCACATCACCCCTACACATTTTCTTATTTCATCCATCCATCTTACATGTGGTCTCCTTCTGGGTCTTTTACAATCTCTTGGAATCCAGTTTAAAATTTCAATTGCCCATCTATTATCATCTCTTCTAGCAATATGTCCAGCCCAACTCCACTTCAATCTTTTAATTTTTTCAATGAGGTCAGTAACACCTGTTTATTCTCTTACCCATACATTGCGTTTTCGATCTCTTCTTGTTACTCCCAACATACATCTCTCCATACTTCTTTGAGTGGTCTGAAGTCTCTGTATTGATCTTCTATTAAGTGTCCAAGTCTCAGATCCATAAGTAAGAACTGGTAAAACACATTTGTTAAAAACCTTTCTTTTCAAACACATAGGCATATTTCCTTTTAATATCAAGTTATTTCTACCAAAAGCACTCCTACCAAGTTTAATTCTATGATTAATTTCCTCTATTATGTTTCCATCTGCATTAATAATCTGACCAAGGTATTTGTAACTCTTAACTTCTTCTAATTCATCATAATCAATCTTTATTTTCATATTTTGAGCAAATCGATTAAACATTACTTTAGTCTTTTTAACATTTATCTTTAGTCCTACTTTCCTACTTTCATCTGATAACTCCTGCAACATTTCCTGCAGCTCGGAAGCATTATTTGCAAAAACAACTACATCATCTGCGAAATCTAAATGACTTAAATAATCTCCATTTACTTTCACTCCTTTAGTTTCCCATTTTAATCCACAAAATACTTCTTGCAGCACTGCTGTAAAAAGTTTTGGAGATATGGAGTCACCTTGTCTTACACCTTTCTCAATGTTGACTTTCCCAGTATCATTATGTAGTCTAATTGTTGCTGTTGCATTTTTATAAATATTCTTTAAAATATGACAATATCCTGGATCTATACCTTGATGATCCAATGCTTTAATCACAGAAGAAATGTTTATAGAATCAAATGCCTTTTCATAATCTACAAATCCAAAACATAATGACAACTCATATTCATTTGTCCTTTCTATAACTTCTCTCAATACTTGAATATGATCTACTGTACTAAAACCACTTTTAAATCCAGCTTGTTCTCTTGGTTGGTGAAAATCCAAGGTTCTCTGTAGACGAGTTGTAATTATCTTGGTAAAAATTTTATATAAAACTGATAAAAGGCTGATAGGTCTGTAATTTCTAATATCTTCTTTATCACCTTTTTTAAATATTAATATTATTACTGCATTCTTCCAATCATCCGGTACATCTTTATCATTTAGACATTTGGTATATAACTTTGCTAATATTTTTTCTGTTTCTTCACCTGCTTCTTTTAATATATCAATTATAATTCCATCATTACCTGGAGCCTTTCCTTTTTTCATACATTTAATTGCATTTCTCACTTCTTCATTTAAAATTCTGGGCAATTCGGAAGATGTAATAGATATAGGAGGTACTTGTTCTTTATTACTATATAATTCTTGATAAAAATCTTCTACCAATTTCATAATGTCATCCCTCTTTTTAGTAATAATTCCATCTTTTTTCCTTATTGCAGATATAAATTTCCTACCAATACCAAAATGTTGTTTTACATTCTTAAGACTTTTATTTTCTTCTACAGCTTTTCTTGCTAGTTCACAGTTATACTTTCTTATATCATTTTCAACTCTATATACAGGTGGGTTTATATACATATGTACATGAAATGTATATTTATGAAATGGATATTAAATTTAAATTAAAATAAACACAAAAAAATAGTGTACCCGATAAAGTCTACGAGCATTCTTGTATGGGTTTTGATTGGGCTATACATTCATCTACTGCGGCAAGGGCTGGACTTGACTGCGTTATAAGTTCATAGAATTGATCATCATCACCTTGGTGCTTGAATCTCGGGGTTTACATTCTGTTGGGATGGCAGGAGCGGAGCTGGACGGACGCACTGAAGTCGGCTTCTATTCCATGGTCATTTTATCTGCAAGCGAATGGTTGATTTGCATCTTTAAGTTGGAGAACGGATATTCAACAGGATATTAAACAATATCGATCGCCCTTTATTGTTTTGAGGATCCTCGATGGCATGTTGTAGTTATGCTTCCATCAGACTCAACTGACTGGTTAACTGCTAGGTTATTTCAATGATGGAAAGGTATTAGAAGCATCATGATTAAAACAGTTGCATGACTTCGCGTGTTTCGGAATAGCATTAGCTTCCCAATAAGATTTGCAAACGTGAACTGCTCTCTTTGACAAGAAAAGGTTAGACTGCCTTCTTTGAAAAGCAAAGGTGACCTGCCTTCTTTGAAAATCAAAAGTCAACTGCCCTCTCACAATTTCAGAACAGATATCCCACCTCCATACACAAAAATTAATTAAATCCCATTGAATTGGTTTTACTAATTGTTTTAAGAATTTTATTTCCAATTAGTCTTTTCTTATTTTTTTTTATATCTCCATTCGGATCACAATGAAATGATAACATCTTTTTACTCTTGATTAATTTCATTATCAGAATCGAAGTTTTTTTCTGTTTTAATTAAAAGATTGTTTCATGTAACTTGAACATTCCTCTCTCCACTCATTATCGCAAGTCTAATTAAACTCTTTTGTCTGTTAAAATTATTTTAGCATGGACAGGAAGTCACAATGTCTTTAGGCTTTTCTTAAATTTAAGACAATGATTTGCTCAAATGCAACTGAAGAGAAAATGACCATTAAAACCTCGATTTTGAAATTATTCTTAAATATTTTTAATCAATAGTAATATTTAAAATTTTCCTTTTTACAGTTTTGTAAACCCTCAAAAAATATAAATAGAGAATAACAATTTGTTAAATAAACGCTGTTTCTTCAACAAACAAAAATATTTAAAATTATAAATACACTTTGGAATTATCTTTTTTTAAAAAAATAAAAAACACAAAAATCAAAATTGCAAATACATATTTCTAAGCCTTTAAACATTGGCTTTAAACATATGTGTGTGTGAGTTTATATTATCGCCACAGCTCTCTCTCTTAATTTATAACAAATTTTAATTATATAAATAGTATACCCACCCCCCATTTAATGGCTTTTTACATATTTTCGACCATTAATTTATCTGACCTTATCTTGTGCTTGGCCACATCAAACGTGCCTGGCACAATATAGATATGTAAAATTATTATTATTATAATCTTGACTAGCTTTCCTAACATAACTTCAGATTGAATACCTAACATAGGAATAAAAATAGCTAAAATTTATAGAAATCATGTCTGAAGTGAGTACTTATAGGATGACTATAATATTCATATTTATGAAAGAGAGAGTTTATTTAAAAAAAGAAAATGAAGTAGGTAAATAAATACAAGATTTAAAAAAATATCCGGAGGTATTTAAAATTTCTCCAAAACTGTTGCAGAAGTGAAAGCAAAACAATGCATGCCAATTGTCTTTTTCAATGATATATTCATCTAAAGTATGTAAAAGTAATATAGAAATCGAAATAGTAAAAAAAAAAAAAAAACCCAGTAAATGTCAATGCCTCAAATTCAAAATGGACAGAAAGAGAAAACATAATATGAAATTGCCATTATTAAAAAAAAAAACCTCAAAAATGCTTAATAAAAGAGAAAGAATATAAATTATTACAATCTTAATTAATTGAAATACAGAAATCTGTTTTTTTAAAAACTGTTATGAGAAAAATAATGTTGAATTTCATTAATAAAATGAGAAAAATAATGAAAATAAATGCTAAATGAGGAGGATAGGGTAAAATAATCTTTGATGATAATAAGTGTTAGAAGAATTTCAAAAAACTAAATATATTAATTATAAAAACCACATATCTTCAAGTTTTCACCATTTCGGCTATCCTACAATGTATTTCAGTAAAGTCATGTGACTAAAGGACTTGGGATCAGATGGCCATTACTTCAGACTAATAAGGCTTTAAGACAGACATTTGATTAGTATTGAAAGTAATTACTTATTTTGGATGTTAGTTATTTTGGAATGTCCAAGATTCTTTAGATCAATTGTCAACAGAGATACCATTAGCTATTAGCACATGAATAGGAATACAAAAATAAGAATGCTCAAGTCATTAGATTGGCATTAAAACTTCAAAAATATAATATTAAAATTGAATGTGCCAGCTGATAAGGAAAATATCATCAGTGATACATAACTCTGTCATAAGCATTCATTTTTATATGATGCTATGTGTATAATTGTATTACATTCAAAGATCAGCCTTTCAAGCTAATTGTGCATGTGTCTTTTGAGAGTGTTAAATAATAAATGAATACTTACCTCTACAATACAAGATATAGTATTTATGTGGGAATAAAAGGAATCCTCTCATTCCTATGACTCAAATTCTTTTATATGAGCAAATCTGAAGTACTGTTGAGGAAAACATGAGAGTAAATTCTCACTTTAAATTACTATTTATGATGTTTGAATGAATGACATCGGTGAAATTGTCTAGAATTTACTAAACGTCACTCTAACTGAAACTTAATTATAATAAATAAGCATTTATTTTTATATGATGCTATGTGTACAATTGTATTACATTCAAAGATCAGCGACATCATTCATTCAAACATCGTAAATAGTAATTTAAAGTGAGAATTCTACTCTCACGCTTTCCTCAACAGTACTTCAGATTTGCTCATATAAAAGAATTTGAGTCATAGGAATTAGAGGATTCCTTTTATTTCTGCATAAATACTATATCTTGTATTGTAGAGTGAAGTATTCATTTATTATTTAACATTCTCAAAAGACGCATGCACAATTAGCTTGATAGGCTGATCTTTGAATGTAATACAATTGTATACATAGTGTCATATAAAAATAAATGCTTATTCACTTATAATTAAGTTTCAGTTAAAGTGACGTTTAGTAAATTCTAGACAATTTCACCGACGTCATTCATTCAAACATCGTAAATAGTAATTTAAAGTGAAAATTGTACTCTCACGCTTTCCTCAACTGTACTTCAGCTTTGCTTATATAAAAGAATTTGAGTCATAGGAATGAGAGGATTCCTTTTATTCCTGCATAAATACTATATCTTGTATTGTAGAGGGAAGTATTCATTTATTATTTAACACTCTCAAAAGACACATGCACCATTAGCTTGAAAGGCTGATCTTTGAATGTAATAACTCTGTCATATTAATGCAGTAATTGTAGAGCCCAGTGTGACTTGTAATGATAGAGGATCAGACTAAAGTTTGGAGTTCACAGCTTACATCTATTTCTGTTACTTCTAGCTCTTAAACTTCTTATTAACTCCCGAACAATAAAGGAATTCCAATTATTTATTTATTTTGTTAATTGTAGAAATATTCAATCTATAAGTATTTAAAAACTAAAAATTGAATAGAAAAAGAGTAAGGAAGTATAAGATTTTTGAATAATAAAATAGTGGAAAAAGTGTTTTTCTTCATCATTTTTATTTTATAACAAAACTATATTTCCCAAATAAGAGTGGACACCTTTTGTCAGAAAAAGACCATATAAATGCACAGTATTTTCTTGATAAAAAACATTATTTGATATTCAAGCATATGATATATATGTAAAGGAATGGTACTAAACATGCTGGAGAGGATTACAATAAGCATAACATTTCAGAAAATAAATGATGATTTAAAAGAACCATTGCCATATTCTAAATATAAAAAATATTGTGTGGTTTAACATAATTGTACACTCAAACATTAGCTTTTCCTTTCACTTCTGCTGCTGAGCAACTAACCATTTACTTATTGTTAACAGAAAAATGTATATTCTTACATGTGATAAAATGTTGATAAGGTTTTTTTATTTTAATTTCTGAATGTAATTGAGAAGACAATACACTAACCATTGCGTGTTGTGGGCTCATTGTAGTTTAAGATGTAGATTAACATTGGAATGCTAAAATAAATTATGCCAAGTTTGGCAAGCCAATGGTAGTTTATTATGAAGATAATCAAGTGTTGTCATTTGTATATAATACGTTATTGACTTTTAACTCAACCTGACTTTTAGGCAGAAACTTAACATATGTGTATTGGTCATCATCATTATCAACAACCATTATCAATCAACTGCAGAATGAAGTCTTTCCAAGTTCAATCCTTCTCCGATCTTTAGCTTCTCCACATCATCCCTGCACACTTTTTTATTTCATCCATCCATCTCATATATGGTCTCTTTCTGGGTCTTTTATGATATCTCTTAGAATCCAGTTTAACATTTCAATTGTCCATCTATTATCATCTCTTCTAGTAATATGTCCAGCCCAATTCCACTTCAGTCTTTTAATGTGTATTGGTAAAAGGGGTTATATGTGAATAGGAATTCTGAGAAGAGATTTATTTTTGATTATGGTATTTCTTAAAAATGTAATAAATTCAGGATGGTTTTAATTAAAATATGATATTTTCAATCTAATATTGTAGTTTAATGCCAATTGGCGCACTTGTACATATAATCATAATATATATTTCATGATAATAGAATAACTCATTGCCTTATATAATGTAAATGCCTAGTTTTGCATTTTGTAAGAGTTCAGATAAATCTTCTAACTACCTATTAAAAAGTTATAAGATGATAAAGAAAATAAAAATGATAAAGCCAAAACATCAGAGAATAAAATGTTACTATATAAAAATTAAAACAATAATCTATCCAAAAGTTAGGCAAATCGGATTTATGGGGTCTCATATGCAAATTATTTAAAAGGTAGTAACTATTTGAGGGAAAGATAAAAACCATAGGTAAAACAAACCTATTACAGAAAAAGTGACATCTTATGTAAAAGAAATGATGGCCAGTTATATATTTGCAGATTAATAGAGTTCAGATAAATTTGAGGGGAAGTGAGTATCTAGAATTAAATTATTTTATACTTAGCAAAAATAGAGATGAGAAATAAGCTAGAGTGAAGCAGAATTTTCTCAGATAAATTTGCACTTGAAATGGGAAAAAGAGTATTGTCATAATTTACGAGAGAAAAATAATTTACTGTTTAATACTAATAAAGTTAGCAACAATTGACTTTATATATTTAAATTCAATAAATATTTTTAATAATAATAAAAAAAATGGCACTAATAACATTCCTATAAGTTTTAGTTTTGTAGTGAAAAAAAAAAGTGAGAATATATGTTTATTGCATTAAATTAATAAACCATCACATCTTCCATTTCCTCATAGAATTAAATAATTTTTTTTTCTTATTTCTGTAGTTTACAATTGTTTATCTTCTATATATATATTGTAACTAGGAGGGTTACAGCAAGGCTAAAATAAAAAAACAAAAAGCAAAAGCTCTATTATTGCTATTTAAAATATTTATTTAAAATATAGTTAATAAAGAGGCTTACTTTATTGCTAGAGATAGCGACGCCATAAATAGAAAAGACTCTTGCGACAAAATATCCCGGAAATGGAATACGTAATTATCGCATTTGCATAAATTTACATAGCTCCTAATCAATTTCTTATCTATTTACAAAATGGCTATGAATATGACGGCTCTGGCCCAAAGCGCTTAGCCACTAAATTATATATATTAAAATAAAATAAATATATATATTTCTTTATTTGCATTCAGCTTTGTGGGCTTGTGCGTGTTAGCGTATTTTATATTTTGCATTTTAGAACAATTAGCCACGAAGTTTAAACTGTTTGTTCATTTAAAAAAGGGTTATAATTTGTATTGGGTGATATGGATGAATAACCTGGTCAATACGTGATGTGCGCGCGCGTTATAATAAATAAGTAATTAAATAAAAATACAGGCATCAATATTAAAATATTTTATATGAAATTAATATTCCTTAACACTCAACACAAAAATCAACCATAAGAATGACACGAATGCAAACAAAACTGATAAAAAGCAAAAGATAAAACAATTTCCATCATCTAATATGTGTATTGAATGTCTTTAGAAAAAATTAACTTTAAATTCCAAATACATTCAACTGTTAGTAATAGCACATCAAACAGGTTTGTATATGCACAACATTTCGAGAGGTATTTTTCTCCCCTCTTCTTCAGGTGTTGATGTGCTATTACTAATAGTTGAATGTATTTGAAATATTTAAAGAAAGTTAAATTTTTCTAAAGACATTCAATACACATATTACAAGATGGAAATAGTCCAATATAAAAATACAAAAAGATAAAATAAGTCACTGAAAATATACAATGTAAAGCTCCAAAACAACCACAATAATAAATGCATACCGACGCCAACTACACAATTAATGAAAATTAAATTAGCAGCACTGAATGTAAGAGGCATTAATTCAATTGCAAAGATATATCAGCTTAACAAATGGATTAGCATAATACAATCACAAATACCAGGGTTGCTAGAAACAAAAATATATAAAGGATCACAAATTAATCCAGCCACATACCTATATAACCAAGGTTTTTCCATATACTCCAGGGATCACCTTTAGCAGATACAGGCCTACTCATAGCCTCAAACTGCAGCTTTTCAACCTTTAAAATTATTTACATTGACTCACATCTTCTAATCACTACATTCAAGCATCAAATTACCACACTCAACATTATCTTTGTGTACACACAGCCCTAGCATAATTGCATATATAATTCTCACAATAAACTCCCAGCCACAATCCAACAATTTTAATGGACAATTTTAATTTAAATTACACAAAATTCAATACAAAATGGCTACATCAACTAAACCTGCCACTCATGAGTGCTCAAGGCTTTATTGCAGCAGATTCCTTGTCATTCTATAATTGACATCATACCATACTCATTGATCTGCTACTATATGCCAATGCTTCATCACCTAATCAACTTCCAATTTAATCCACTCTCATTTTCAGACCATGTTGCACAAAACATCATAATAAATTTATCAGCTCCAAACAACATTCATTCATCTAGAAAAAACAATCAGACTCATACTCCCAGCAAGCACTATCAAATTCCTATTCTTGGAGATTTGTATTATGCTAAATAAAATTAAAGATATGTTGCAAGACCCAATTCAAAAATACCAGCCATTCATTAAAATACTCTCCTTCAACATGCAGCACATGACAAGGTACTCACCCCACCCTCCCATTTAAAGGCACTAGCAGATGATCAAAAGAGAATCACCAGACCCATGCACAACACCCACCAAAACATGCAAAAAAACCAACATGTAAACAATTAAAGGAATATCTTGCCACACAAAAAAGGAAAAATATGCCTCACACAACATCATACATGACCCTACCGATATATCTGCTGGGGGCTAGAATATCCAACACCCAGAAATGTCAATTGAGATAATGGCATTGTCTACTTGGGAAACAACATGCAGGACCCCATATACAAGCATTTCAAGCAAAAGCTACAAACATATAGACAATACACCCAAACCACTTATCAGTTTGGGACACCTGAAACAGATATTCCCTCTTGGACACAACAATTTATTGAAAAACTTGAAAAAATTCCCAAGTTGCTACTCTGGAAACCAGTGGCACATTTGAGTCAATTTACCACAAAGTAACTTTGCAATCACAAAAAAAATATAATATTAGGGGACTATATCCAATAGCAATAGTCCCATTTAACAAAAAAACAGCAGCCATATCAAATCTCTGCAATCTTTGATCTATCTCCATGGGCCCGTTGGGCATCAAAATATTGGAAAAGGTAGTTAAAGATAAAATGGGATACATGTTGCCCCTGATATCACATATGCAGTATGCAAAGAAGGAATCCTCAACCACACAGGGTGAACTTGTATTTAAAATCATACAATGCAACAAGATAAAAAGTACACTCCAAGTGCAATTCAACTGGATATACAGGCAGCATATGATTTCATCACAATAGATGTCTTAATGAACATGTTTGCTAATATAGCAATCCCACCCACTATTATACATTATTGCCAATATATTACTCAACCAACACTTAGTTGGAGAAACACAACATTATTTACTCCCACACAATCAATTTCACAAGGATCCCTCCCTGCTCAGCTCTCTGCTATTTATCCTATATATAAATCCACTCCTAAAAATATTGAAAATGAGTTGCTAGGAACATTAATACCACAAACTTCCCAATGTATTCCATGTATTGCATACATGGATGATATAACAGTGTTTCTGATATGATATAAAGAAATGCCAGTATTGAAAAGAATATTACAGAATTACATAGCCAAACACAAACTACAATTCAATGTCAGCATGGTTCATCTACACAATGAACTCCACACACAAATATATCGAGTCAATCAACTATATGGAATGGTTTGAGATTCCATAAAATACAAATGTTGTATACACAAAAAACAATAAACTTACTGGCTAAAATCACTGCAATGTTTCAGCAATTTCAAAGCCTCCTTGATATAATCCCTACAGATTGTCCATCTCCTCATATAGATATCTTGTATTATTAGCACCCTCAGCACAGATTAATGTTGGAACTACAATGCTCACATTTGATAGCAAGTACACATGCTGGCAGATATATGAATTGATCAGCCAGCCACAAACAATTTTAGTCCAACGCAGAGAGTAAACAATAAGCAACTTTTTAAAACTTCAGGAAATGGTCAATGAAATAATGGTTCTTCAACTTCCTGATCAAGATTAACCCTATTTGCACTGCCAACACCCTGTTTCTTATACTACCACTGTCATTATTAGTCAATAGATCTATTTTGTAACATATGCCACAATGCTGAAGAGACACAACAACATATATATATAACAATGGTACAGCATGAAATACTAAGCATGCTGAATCAATAGAGAATAAAACAAACTATACAACAGCTGACAGATTTTTCTCACAAGAAGACAACCCCCTACAGCATGAGCAGCAATCTTTGCTCTCTATGCATTTTGGTGCACACAATGTATATTCAGCCTGTGCAATAACACCAGATGATACCGGGCAACATTTTACAACAAATAAGAAAGAAAGGTACAAAGATAGCAGATCCAGGAATCTTTGCGGACACCTGGTCACTATTAAAATTACAAGCTAACTTATAAGAGCATGAACTACTAGCTGTTATATATTCATAGCCTATTCAATTAAAACCAATAATGAACAAGAAACCAAAAGAATGATATGAAATGTTGATACACCCGAATTAATGAATTAAAACTCTTGACCAATGAACAGAATTAGTAGCAGAATATAAATGAGAGATTGTGGGAGGCACTCGAACCAATAATGATCCCAAACTAAGGACAGTAAAAATTAAACAATGATAACAATGACAAGAATATCATAAATTAATACTTCCATACCTATGTAATTAGCAAGGAAAATCTCAAACTGAAAACAAATATGTAAAAATCATCATGCCTCTGTAACCAAGGCATAAGTATTTAAACATCATGTAACCTTTGTTGACAATAAAGTACATTATTAAAACATAAAATTAATATTCCTTATTAGTTAATGTTTAAAATATATAACATAAAAATAATGTTTATTATTTTAGTTTGTTAATAGTCATTATTTCTATTGCAATCTGTAAAATATTATTCTTTACAAATTTATTTACGTAAACGGGTGTGTTTAAAATAATCCAGACAGAACAGAATGCTGAAGAATTAATAAAAAGTTTTTTGAAATGATATTACCTGATTAGTAAAAGAGCGGGATTTTTGAATAAAACGGAGAGGCGGACATTGAATCTAGCGACACGTATTTTCAAATCTGATTTAAAAACTGAACTGTGGAATAATAATACATTTCAAATAGATCAGAAATCAAAAACATGGATTTCTAAGACAATAATATAGAGTGAGGTATATGCCTCATTTGTTATTTGTGATGGAAAACATAGCATGGAAAATATAGAATGAAAACTGGAAATAAATGAATTGCATAATATAAATCTCTCTTCAAACTATAATTTATAATATTTGTCAGTCAACTAAGAAGTAAAAAGGATATAAAAAAAATATATTGTTCAAAAACAAAGTCCTATATTTAAAACTTATAGGTAATAATAATAATTCTACTCAATTATCACATCGCCAAACTTCAATCTGGATTATTTAGGAGACCTGACGATACAAGCAAGGACTATTGACAGTTACTATTCAATATTGCATCATTCAGGTTAAATGAGTAATAAATGGTAATATTATTTTATGTTTACTTTATTTAAAAAATATAATTTCCCAAAGCGTTCTATATAAAATTATAATAATACTTTAATATTAATTGAATCTATTATAAAGTTAAGGTACATATATATTATTTCAGTTAAATTTTATTCTTATTCATAGTATAAACAACTAAAATATTTAATAAATAACTATATTCATAGTTATTAACTTTTGCTATGTATTAAATATTTTTTAATTCGAACCTTAGCAGAGATATATATTTTATCTTTCGCACACATAGTTAAATACTATTAATACTTAATTAGATATACGTCTGCTTAATTTTCTGATTTTAATATCCAAATAAAAACTAATTAAATCGTAAATGGTAAATAAATATGTTTGATTATTGAAATTATTATTGTATAATAAATAAACTCTATTATTAAAGGTTTGAAATAATTTTGTTTTACAATATTACATAATTTTGCTTTCTTTCTTTTTTTATTTTTTATAACAGAAAATAAATAGAGAAGGGTGGTATAATAATTAATTTATTGTTTTTATTATTATTTATTTAGGGTTTTAATTATTGTTTATGCTATGTATTTTATATAATATTAGTATTATTATCAATTGCCATGGTGTCCTTGTTCTCAAATTTTATTGATGCCTTTATTTTACTTTAAAGTTACTGCAGAATGTGTTAGTGATGAATGTTGTGTTGGGTTTGTTGCATCTATTCATTGTGTTAGTCTTGTAATAAATTTATGATATAAACCTTTAAACATTCATAATATGTTACATGCACATTGACTACAGGTCTCATAAGATCATTGTAACTGGATAAAGAAGTGGCATCCATATTGTTTTAAATGAAATATCTAGTTTGCACGGTGCTCATCATCATTATCAAATTATAAATGTTTGCAGGTTAGAATGTATACACTCTTGATGTCACATCTCATTTCCATATGATGTCATACCTCATTTCCATACCATACCAGTCATGTTACATTCATTCCATTATTCTTTGTTTATTTATTGTTACAATATATATTATTTATTCCTATGTTAAATTTTAATACTTTCAGTACTTTTGCAATCTTTTATTAGATATATCACAATTTTAGTCTAGCAATTATCTATCAAATTTCATCTGAGAAGTTCTGTTTTTTTTGTTTGTTTTTGTCCGTAAAAATAATGGGAAAAAATTAGCTATCTCCAAGTCTCAACAAAAATAGCTTTTTTTAAAAAATGTGAACTGAACAATTTTAACTTTTAAATGTCTGACTAAGTCATTTTAATACCAGATTTCATTAAGTCTATCATCAAGTAATAATTTGCAATGATTGATATATTTAAATATAATAACAATATATATTTGCCATTTTCTTTTTAAATTCACTGATATTGTCTTTTGACTAAGACAAAGAAAAGAAAAATATTAATTAGTAAATTAAAAGAGGATGTTAGAAATAATTTTCAAAGCTGTAAGATAAAAAAAAAAAAAAAAGCTTGAATACTATTAATATAATTGATAAAATTAAATTGAGCAAAAAATGCTCTAATAATGGCAATGCTTATAAAAGAAGAGAACAAAAACGCCTTGGATCAATTATGAGATAATTAATAAATAGCAGAAGATGAAAATGTGTATACAAAGCTTAATGGTGAATTGAGTCATAAAATGGATAAAGCTAGAAGAAAATGGATGAATAGATCATTTAGGGACTATAAAAAAAGATAAAGTAAACTTAATTTAACAGAATAAGACAGTTTAAATAAAGAAATAAACAATAATTATTAGGGGGGGGGCATAGATTAATTAAAAAAATAAAAATATGTAGTAATTTATTTAACAGAATAGAAAGTCTTTAGGTTAATTGAGATAATAAAATTGTCTTCAATAATAAGGTTATGAATGAAAAAGATTTAAAAGGATTGATATTTATAATGCAATTTATGATCAGTTTGAGTAGTCAGCAAAAATTTATTTCAATTCTCATTAGAAAAAAAGAGCCTAATTTAGTGAAATGAATCCAATTAATCTTCCATATAACAAAATACTATTGCTAGCATTAAATAGAGGAATAAATTTCTGTCTGAAAAATGATTTTAAAAAAGTGACGAGTCAAGAGGCAATTGGAATATGAACTTTTTTTTGAGAAATATATAGAAAGAAGAAATAATATTTTATTGATTTGTAAAATGTATTTGATAGATTGAATTCGATTATTTTATTGGATATATTGAAAAAGAAAGATAAATAGTAAAATATTTATTGAAAAATTTGCTTGTAAATCAGAAGATAAATATAAGATTAAATGTTCTTTTTTATGGAAAGAAAGAACTGTAAGACAAAATGTTGTCTATATGTTGTTTTATGAATATATGTTTAGAGGAGTTATTGAATTATTTATTATGATAATGCTGAAATTAGTACTGAGAATAGGTTGAACATTATATTCAAATAGCTTTATTGCTCAAGAGATCATAAGGTATTTAAACACCAAAAGTGCCAGTATCAGAATCTACATTAGCTCCCCCCCCCTCCATTCCAGTGTATGACAATATACCACTGTGCTAATGAATAATTGTATAAGATTTGTGGATGATACGGGAGCAAAACTGAATTCATATAGAAATTAGGAATTAGCAGAATTTGTGGAGAATTTGAGATGAAAATATTATTCTAATAAAATTAAAGCACTGAAAGGAAATAGAGAAAAAGGAAAAAATAAGAGCAGGCATTAGATAGGAGGTTATTGAGCAGGTTAGTGGTTTTAAATATTTGGGAAGTTTTTATAATGATGGAAGTATCAATAAAGAAATTAAAGTGAGAAGAACTGCAATAGTTATATAAGTTTTTAATAACTACTTTAAATGGTCAAATTTCAATATTAAAATTTGTTCTTAATTTTGCCTTCTATATAAGTGTGTGTTACATAATTTTATAAATAAAATAAGAAATACATTTCAATATTTATTTGTTGAAAAAAAAGTTTAATTAAAAGAAAAAATAAAGAATCTTTGGGATTAAGTTAGACCAATTATAACTTATCTTTCTTTTTCATATTTTAATTTAACATATAATCCTTTCAAAAGTATTTTTAATTGGAAGCACTTTTAATTAAAAATTTAACATATAATTTGAAAACAAATTTATGCAAGATTAATCAGCTTTTGGACATAAATTCCAAACTGATTAATTAACAATAGATAACTAATTTCGGTGAAATCAAAAATATAGATAAAAAAATAAAAATGTAACTAATTAAAAAAAAGAAAAAAAGAAAATCAAATAAATTGATAACATGGGTAACAAGTCAAGCATTGGGTGTAGTTGGATGTATATATACTGCAATTGCCTATTGTTCAAATACTTATAGAAACATATAGAAAAACAGTCAGAAGAGAAAGAAACAGCAGCGGCAGCATCAGCAGAAAAAGCAAAGAAGTAAAAGAAGCCAGTTTCCAGGATAGTTGACCAAAGAGTCTATAAGCTAGCTAAAACAACTGAATCTAGCAGGATGAAACAATATTTATACGGTCATATTGATAGAAAAATGCATTGCTAGACAAAAAGCTGAGTGTTCATTCTTTTCCACCAACCATCTCCTGAATATCATTGGCCAGATGCAGTAATATATATCCCTAACTCACCTTTGCCAATGTTTTTACCTGCCATGAACTAAAATCTATGGAATCAAACCTAGCTATAGTTCACTAAACCAGGAGAAAGTGTCCAGCTACCAATAAATTTACTATGAATCTAACAGGATCAGAAGACAGTGATGTTATTGATACAACTTTTAAATTTTCTTCAAGAGTGAACTTTTAAAATTTATTTCTAGTTAGAACTGTTTAAATATCATTTCTACTTATTGACTTTTAAATATATATAAATAAGCACATGATCGTTTGAAAATATTATAGATTTAATGTGTTCATATTTGTTTTAAATATTAAATATTTCTCATATGTATTATTTATCTTTTAATAAATATGTATAAATTATTGGTGTGATTTAAGTCTCTCCCTTTCACTTTATCTATGAGCAAATAAATAATCATATTTATATATTCTGTGTTGCTGGTCTCATGTTTTAATAGCTAGTCATGGGTTAAGCACTTGAAGCATCTTAATGTCATCTCATGAATTTAGTCAAATGACTGGATGGTGTCTATAAGGTTTAAACCCATTATAAATATTCCCTTTGAGATGTGTCAATGCTTCTTGACATATGGAGGGGTACCTCAGTCTAGAAAAATGATCATTGTTTTAATATTTTTATTAAATCTTGGTCTGACTGGGGGTATGATTAATATGTAAGTATTGATCATATTTTACTTCTCTGCTTGAATAACAGGGTCTAGATATAAGTTATTAAAGATTAATTTCTAATAAAGTAGAACAACAAATAATAAGTAAATAGACATAGAATAGATCGTAAAAAAGGTAAATCCCATTACAATAAATAAAAAAAAAATTTAATAAATCAATCTGGCTTTCATTTCTTAATGGGATCTTTTCAAAATAGTTTCTTTTTATACAGTAACATGTGATGTGATACACTATAGCTTCTCCTTTCTCAGAGTCAGGAATCTCTCAGCCACTATTTCAAGAAAAACCTGTTAGCCGCCTTACCTTCCCTTTCCATTCCCCACTCTAAGTTTTTCCTACATTTTTCTCTATCCTGCTCTATCCAATTTCCAAAAACTCATCTTTGTCAACTCTATGGCCTTTATATCTAAATCCTCCTTTTACCAACCCCAACATAAAAACCAAGAACTCAATTTCTGTATTATTACTTTGTTTATGTTTATTCCCCCCCCCCCCCCCACTTCATTATTTGTACCTATTCTCCTTATAGCTATTTACATTCAATTAACAGATGCCTAATATTTTCTATGCCTTTTTTACATAACTTGCAGACTAAATTGTCCTATTTTTTTTATTTTTGTGTATATTTCCTTATTGCTAATGATCCTGTTTGCGCCTTAAACATTAAACTACTTCCTTGCTATTATCATAAATTAGTTCACGCCCAATTTTCTGTTTACTTCTATATATATATTTAAACTTTTTATTCACAATACTAGTTCTCCATCTCCCTACTTTTTATTAATGCATTTATTCTTCTATCCCATTCCTTGCCAGTATAACATTCAACAATTCTCCTAAAACAGCTACGAGACTAATAAAATGGTTGTGGTGGAACATTATGCACTGAAATGTATAATGTAATTTAAAAATGTAATTGTTCCATTTTATTAAATAATGTTTCATAAAGAACAGCTATGAGTCAAGTTTGTTTCAGAAATCATAAACTTGGTTTGATCAGAGTAGTGGATTTATTGTCCGATCCAAATGATCGGTAAAACCATTGGCCTCTCTCCCTGCACATTCCATCACTATGCACTGGAATGTGTAATGTAATTAAAAACTGTAATTTAGAAAATAATGTTTTTTTTTAAAAAAAATGAAATGTATTTTGAAAGGAAAAAAAACCAGTGAAAGCATTATTTGAAAAAAAAAAAGAAATGTTTTAAAGAAATAAAAGAACGAGTCTCTAGTCAAATCTATTTGTTTTTAAATAAATAAATAATTAGAAAAATGTAATGTTTTAAAAAAAAATAAAAACAGTTATATTTATTTGGTTTAAATAATAAAAAATGTAAATCAGCCTGGTAATGTTATATCTATTTGTTTTTGACTAGCAACAGCACCATCGAATGGGATGGATTGTTATAAGTATGAGTACTGGTTCTTCTTATTCTCTTAAATGTGTTTCCACTACTTCTAATACCTCAAGCTCTTTATTTTTAACTGCTTTGTTTAATTCCATCCAATTTTCTGGTCTTCTACCACCTTGCATAATTTAAATATCCAATTTTAATAATTTCTTTTCTTACTACTCTTTTATAATTTTTTTTTTTTTTTCTTCTTCTATTATGTTAATTTGTTTATCATTAATTTTACAGACCCATTCGCCCTCAACATGTACATTTATAGCTAAATCAGCTACACTTTATTTATTTCTTACATCCCATCCATTCTTTTTTTTATAATATTTGCAATTTAAAACCCTATCCATTGTTATGCTTCCCAAACTATAGTATTTTTTATAAATCAAACTCCCTAAAACTTCCTTGTTTTGCTAAGTGCAATCCATCTTTATTATACAACTCCCTCTTACTAATGAAAAAATCCCACATGCTTCCCAAACTATAGTATTTTTTATAAATCAAACTCCCTAATATTTCCTTGTTTTGCTAAGTGCAATCCATCTTTATTATACAACTCCTTCTTACTAATAAAAAAATCCCACATGCTTCCCAAACTATAGTATTTTTTATAAATCAAACTACCTAATATCCTTGTTTTGCTAAGTGCAATCCATCTTTATTATACAACTCCCTCTTACTAATAAAAAAAAATCCCACATGCTTCCCAAACTATAGTATTTTTTATAAATCAAACTCCCTAATACTTCCTTGTTTTGCTAAGTGCAATCTATCTTTATTATACAACTCCCTCTTACTACTAATAATAAATCCCACACATCCACAAACATAACATTATTTCTCTCACATAATTTTTTCAATCTCTCATTTATAGAACATGCCCTATCTAACAAATACCTATTGTCAAATCTTAGTAATAATCCAACTATTTCTACTCTTTCTTTAATCTTACTCGAATTACTAATCAATTCTATGTACTCATCCATTATTCTCTCCCATGGCTCTGACAAATTTGTCCTTATCATAACTTAAACATTTCCATTTTCTTGCTTCTTTACCTTATTTGTAACATCACTAATTCTACCTCCAGGCAAACATTCTTACATTCCTGTTACCATTTTTTCCTTGCAATTACATCTCCACATTCTCTAATTAGCAAATCTACTCTCATTACTGTCTCATAGTTTACTTTTCATACTTAACATTTTCTTCTACTTTCTGTACTTTCTTATCTAGTTCTTTCTTATCATTTAATTCATTAATCTGCTCATTCTTCATCTCTAACAATTTAAATTTTGCTTCTATATCCTTTACCTTTTCCTCTGTATGACTTATTCTTCAGCTAACCATCTTCATTGCACTACTTATTTTGTCAACCATATTTCTTGTCACTCAACTAAAAACATGCTCTATCCTATCTTCCTTAATTACATTTTGCTCCATTTCTCCTGACTTTTTCTTTAAACTATCTACAGAAACTATTTTTCACCTCTTTTATCACATTTACACACTGTCTGCACTATCACAAACCTGTTATATCCTTTCTAGTCTTATTTAAGCATTTCAAATGATAAAACTTATCACATATCTTACACTCTTTCACAGCACACCTAATTTCCTTCTCACCATTATATATACATTGTGGGATATAAATGCAATTCATATTCCTTATTTTCAAGTCCATTATTCTATATTTAAATTTATGCTTTTTCTACTACTCTTCAAACCTTACACAAAAGAAGAAAAACTTTTTTTTAATGGTGATTGATAAACATGTTCTTTCTTATCTTACTCATCAAGCTTCAAATAAATCATTCTTTCTTAAATTGAAAGATTCTTTAGTAGCAAATCTACTAAAAATCAATTAATCTTACATACAACTTAGTTTTAAAACCTTCTTGACATGTTATTGCATGTAGGCAAGGCTATTATTAAAAACCATAGTACCAAAAAAAGATAAGAACAAGTGGAATATAAAAAATATAACCGACTTAGAACTAAAAAAATATTATAAGCAGTCTTTTTGAAGAAATAAATATGAGCTACTTATTCACAGAGATAGATCAATTAAAAATATAATGATAAAAAAAACCATATTAACACACCAAATATAACTCTCACATTCATTAGTTCTTGTTTGAAAGTTCTAGGCAACAGGATCCTGTGACAAAATGGTAATCCTTGAGCATCATTTGATGGCATTCTGTCTCAGCTTGTCATTGGCTTAATACAATTTTTCAACTATCTCACAATCATCATAATATTTATTAATTAACATTTGCCAATTATTCCCACAACTTAGTTTTGGATCCATCTGGGATAAAATTTGAAAATTTCTCATGCTCCAAACTGGCCCATAACCAGATCAAGCTTATAATCAATAAACTGAATAGAAATAGATAATCAGCTATTATTAGCAAGGGATAACACCAGTATGAAATACTATCTATACCCTCCCCTCACTTTTTGAAATTGTAAAATATGGTTAATAATACATTTTTCTTTATGATAATAATGTGAAAGGCTGAAACCTTTGACAGAGGTGTCTTAAAAATGCTTGTATGGCAGCCAATCAGATATAATAATGACTGCACAAGGGAACTCTCAATTCGAAACACAAGGCAGAGATTTTATGAGAAAAAGATAGTTCCACCTTCTTCTCTACTTAAATTTATATATAAATAAGCTAGACTCAAGCATTTTGAACTAAGAGCATGAAGCTTTAAATACCTTCACATTTAATTTATGGTTCATTCTGCAAAGGACTGTGGGAGAAATCTTTGTTTGTTTTTTTGTGGACTATTTAAAGACTGTTTTATTACAATCCACTCCCAGCCCATTAAACATATACCAAAAAAAATAATTTTTGTAGCAAAAATAAAAGTGAAAACTATATTTAAATAAAAAAATTTTTTTTATTCTTTTGTAATTTTTTACTTTCATATTATTTTTTCTTCTACAGCACAAACAGGGTATTAATTAACAGGAACTATCATCATATTAAAGTTACAATACAATAACCATGTCGAATCCATTTGATTCCAGGATTTACTGCAATTTTCAAAAATTCCAAACACTATATTTTCAATGTGTACATACAGTACATGTTATAATATAATTTTATAATTATACACATTAAAATATTAACACAATTAACAAAAAATAGACTTATGCTGCCATGAATATGACCATGAAGTAATAATTGTGTGAAACAGCACATTTGTTTATATATAATGTAATGGTCATGGGGTTTTTAATTATATTTTTGTTTTCTTATATATATATATATATGTTTGTATAAAATTTTGTAATCTTTCTTGATCTTATGCTTTCCTGATCCTAATAGCTTCCCCTAAATATAGCATTGAATTGGTCTAATTGATTTGCTTAACAGTAGTCACACATACTTCTTAGTTATTTATAAACCTAAAACTGTTTTGACAACCCTCTGATCATGCACTCAAACAGAGGGGTAGAATCTTACTGATAGATTAACTATCAATCATACTTATGATCAGACTGAGATTGCAAAAACATACAAATCTCGATCATTTTTCCTGATCACAGAACCCTTCCATAGGTTTCTGGGACTATGCCAATTTTCCAAAAGCAATTTTTTTTAGATAAATCTCAGGTGCCATCCAGTCATATAAACTTTATATAACCAGAATGATCAAGACAAAAAGGCATAGCAGAACCCAGCACTTTGGAAAAATGACCAGACTAGCTCCAATTCTATGAGACAGGAGACCTAGGCATAAATCAAGAAACATATCAAACTTACCCAATTTTTTTAATCATGGTGATGCAGGTAAAGGAAAGAGAACAGACCAAATAATCTTTGGCAATACTTTTTATTCCTTATATACATATAGATGACCAGCTTGATGAATTTTTTATAAAATACCCTGTTTTTACATTTACCAAGATATTTATATTATTTTTCAACAAAAGGCATCTGCATTAGTTTTAATTAAAAATATTTTTTGCTGGTAATAATTTTCAACTTAATTACAATTCAATCATTTAATTCTTTTTTTTTTTTAATTAATAAAATTTTTCAAATTTCGAATACCTTTTGTTTACTTGCATTTCTTAAGCATCAATCAACATCTTTTCACCACAAGGCAAATACTGTAAACATCATCCTTTAAATAGATAATATCCAGACAATTATTATACTCTTTATTAATTAGTTTTAATTAAAAAAAACTACCAGTGCCCTGTAATTAACCTGCTTTTAAAATTTTATTAATTTAATGCTAAGGAATTTAAACTAGCATAAATTTTAATTAATTATTTTTTACCAGAATTTTCAAGAATTTATTATGCCTTTGAACATTACTAAATATTTATTTAATCTCAGCTAACCATTTCTAATCCTTTTTACAAACACATACATGTGTCTTTAATACATTTTTATAAAGCTTTATAAATTTTTAATAAAATAAAATAAAAATTTCCCTACAACAGTTTTAAAATTATTTAGATACAAAAAACATAAAGCATATATATGTACACACATATATAACTTCATATCCACAAAGTAGGAAAGATCATCTGCTTCAGAAACAAAAATATGAATTAATCAAAATATATAAATAACCCAATAATGCAATTTAAATAAAGGAATAAGCAGTAATTTTTCATTATGAAAGCCAATTGAAGCTATATATATGTTTACTTATACTTCATGCCAATTTATATCTAAATAATTTTTAACTCTGTTATAGGGAAATTTTAAAATTTTATTTATTAAAAATTTATAAAGGTTTATCAAAATTTATTAAAGGCGCATTTAAGTGTGTGTAAAAAGGATCAAAACAAGCGTTGGTGGCCTAGTGGTTAGTATAACTGCCATCCAAGCAGCTGGCCTGGGCTCGCTTCTCGGTCAACACATTTGACATATGAAAAAAAAAAAAACAGCTGAGATTAGATAAATAGTAATTTTCAAATGCTCAACAGATTGTAGAAAATTTTGGTAAAAACAATTGATTAAAATTTAAGCTACTTAAAATTCCTTAGCATTAGACTTGAACAAAATTTGTAAAACGAGGATAATTACAGGGTACTGGTAGTTTTCTTATTAATACTAATTAATAAAAAGTGGAATAATTGTCTGGGTATTATTTATTTAAAGGATGATGTTTACAATCTTTGACCTTGTGGTAAAGAGGTGTTAATTAATGCTTAATTACTGCAAGGAATGCAAGAAAACAAAAGGTATTCAGAATTTGGAAAAATTTTACTAATTAAAAAAATAAGAATTAAAAGATTAAATTATAATCAAGCTTTACAACTAATCTGGATATCTGTTATTGAAAAATAGTACAAATACCTAGCTAAATGTAAAAACAAGGTCTTTTGATGAAAAATTCTCCAAGCTTGTTAATAATATCTCTCTGCAAACTTATTTTTTTAAGAAATTTTTTGGTATCTAAAGCCACATATTATGCTAACCTGTGAGTAGAAGCTTGTAACTGCTTCACCATCTTAGGAGAGCACAAGTTTATAATCCTGATGGAGTTGGTGAACTGCTGCCCATCTGAAAGTTGTTAACCAGAGGTACCTGTGCCAGTGTTCTTGCCATCGTGAACGTGAATTCAACCTGCTGATCTGCCATGTCTTCATTCAAGAAATATTGAAACAGGAAGATTGCTCTGCAAGTCTTCGTTTCACCTTTCTCTTACATTTCACCTACCCTTATACCTAAATTCGAATCCCAAATCGTTCGTAGTATGTCTGTACGGCCATTTATATACTAAAATCCCGCCTAAAATAAACCACGTAGGCATTATTACTCGTGGAGTCCAATTTTCAATCCTTTATTTTTATTGATATATAAATGTCGAGTATGTGCATGTTTACATATTCATTTAAAAGGTTATATAGGTAAAACTACACACAGACTACGATGATAACTGTTAAATATTAATATCAATCATTGGAATTATATTAGTGGATTGTGGTTGTTGAGTTCATTTATTTTAAAAATATTGTGTTGCAATATTTATTTTCTATTGTAGGTAAAATAATAATTAGTAAAAGTAGTTTATAAACGGATTCATGCAATTACAATCTAAATGTGAAATAATTTAATATTTTTCTAAAATTATAAAGTTCCCGCCATTGAAAATTATATAAATATAAAATAAGGCTAGGTTGAGAATATAATAGATTTAAAGTAAAACATTTTGGATTATAAATTCACACTTCGTATGTCTACTTAGGAATTTCCAATTAGCAAAAGTCTTCAACAGAATGAAATAAATGTTTTAATCTTCTTTCAATCTGAGCATTTACTGGAATTTATAATTGTAAACTAAAAAAAAACCTTAAAATGGATTCCTTCTGATGTTCAGATAAGAAATAACTAATTGATAAGAATGCAAAAGGTTAAAGGTTTGTCATGCCCCAAGGCAGGTTCTTTTATAAGATAAACAGTATATATTGAATGTTTTTCTTTTGTTTGAAAGAAGGGAAGAAACAAAAAGCTGATTCTGATTCTGATGCTGTTTTTCTGCTGTTTGATTTTGCGTTTTGATTTTATTTTCTGAGGTTATAATTTTGTTTATTCTGAGAATTCGGACGGTCTGAACTATTATTTTCGGAATGCTGATCCTGATGTTTTGCTGACCGACCATCTGTGACATAAATAATCCGCTTTCAAGAAAATGTACAAAATGCTGACCTATCATAGAACCGCCAATATGACTGAGTAGAGTCGGCACCGTGGCTATTTTCCTTTCGGAAATAGCTGGCCGCTGCCGATGTACCATCTGACGCATCGCCAATATGCCTTAAGGAACCGCCTATGCTGCTGCAAACAGAGACTGAATTAACATGCTGCTAAATCTTATCCACTCCTGAAATGTGCTCCAGCTTCAACCACCCAAGCAACTGAAAGGTAACAAAATTAACCCAAGAGCTCTTGTGATCTAAAACCCGCTATAGCAAAAACAAACTCCCTTTTTCTCGCCACACTTATTATCATGTATGTTTTAAAATGTATATTTAAATTTATTGCTCGATCTAAACCTTGGGTTAATATCAAATTTAAATTGTTTTATTTGCGTATTTTATGGGCTTGCATAGCATCGACCGAGCGAAGCAAATTTTAATTAATGATACTCCCCATTCCTTATAAAGAATGTAATTTTACGTTCATGAGTCCCTCCCTTAAATGAGATTTAGTAAGCCGCTCGTTCGATGACTATATTATTTTCTTTATAATACCTAGATTTGATTCATAATCTTCCAGGATGTATGCGAGGTGTGGGAATAACTATTGGCAGATGTGGGAGTGCGTGGGTTAATTACATTTTACTTAAATTCTCGCACTCACACCGTCCTTTTAATGTTAAACCCCATTATTTGTCTTAAGTATTTCTATTGTTATTCTGAGTTTGGGAGAGTGTAGACGCTTTTCATCAATGCAGTGAATTGCTTAAGTGCCCAATCTTTCGTTATGTCTCCTTTTTGAATCGATTATATATATATTTTAGTGTTGCTGGCAAGGGTATTCGATGTTGAGATCACTTTGTTCTTTAAAAGGGCTTTAAACGGCCAAGTCCGTTTCCCCTTTACTTCTTCCTGCGGTTTCCAGTCAATGTGTGTACCAGAGCGTCACACCTGGGGATGCTGACGCAGTTCTTCGCAGCCATATGCTAGCATACTCCGATCTTTAGGGCTACGGCCGAGACCAATGTGGGGTGCAACATATGCGTCTGATTTTATGATTTATTTCTTTATTGTCATCACAAAGTTCCTGTAGTTTAAATGGACTACCACCCTCCATCGTTTCCTAAACCTTGCGAGTACCACTGAATCCCTTTTTAAGTACTTTAAGATAATATCATACTCACACATATATTTCCGCACTAAGCAAGTCGCTGCTGCCAAGCTCATTGGAGCCGCTCTGCATGTCTTCTGAAGTCAGCCCTTATCGTAAAACTATTTAATATCTTTTATTATAAATAATTCCAGTACTCTTATTCTTGGGCTTCGCATGTATTCAAGGTTTAGTAAGGCACATTCGTAAGCGATAATTGACCCAGGTTATAGATTAACGAGTAAAATGATTTAATCAATTGTAGTTAACCATTTGACGCCACTATTTAATAAATAAATAGTGCCAGAAATCATATTTAGCCACTTAATAAATCATGTTAATTTAATCAATTCTTTACGTTAGTGTTTATTTTCTGATTCATCTCATTGTCTCGTATTGTCTGGGTTATACACGTATCTATTAAGACGTTCCAAACGCTAGCTGTTAATTTATTTATAAATCTCACGTAGTCTCTTCTCTCTCCCTGACCACCGCGGCCTGAAAAGATGTTGCTATTGTGATGGCGGGTTCGGGCTCCATCGTATTTGGTTGCGCAGTCAATCTGCTATATTCGAATCCGGTATGACAGGCCCTGAACCCACTTGTGGTGCTGCTTTTCAAGTGTGGTGAGAAACTGTGCAACTTGTTTATGAAATGTGCGAATTCTTACCGTTACAATATGCTATCTAGTTGATTATGCCACCCTCAGCTCATATGCTATTCCAAAGAACCAATCTGTCTCCAGAATTAAGAAAAGAGCCATCAAGGATCCAATGAAATGTAAATTGCACCATGAAAACTGGATGTCATATCTATATACAGCTCTTCAAACCTTGCCATATTTTTTCTTAAAATCCTTTGCAAAGGTAATCACAGACACATTGAACTTGCTATGAGATCTCTGCAACCATATACTGGTAAAAGCAATTCATATGCATTTGATGTCCCCCTTTTTGCTTGTAGTAATTTTTTTTGTTTGTGTTACATTTTTCTTTAATATTATGTTTCACTAACATGTATTTGTTAAGAATGATTGAATATATTGCTATATGTGGTCATTCTTAAGTTATAGATATGTGCTAGATCAGGTGATGGAGGGCTATTTTGTAAATATATTAGTTTCTTAAATTCTGAGAATCATATTCCCCTCCCCCATCAAAGAAAGCTTATTAATCAAAAATGTTAAGATGTTTTTTTTCATTCTCCTCTCTCAAGAATTGTGTTTTTCTAAAATATAATCACTCATACATTTCAATTGGAATCAAGATTAGAAAACAGGTTTTTTTTTAACAAATATAAAAATAAGTTAATTTAGTTTTAAAAACAATGTTAAAAATAACCATAATTTATATTTTTTAGAGAGACAAATATACATGTCATCTTCCTAAATATTTTAATTATATATCTAAATCACAGACTTCTTATGGAAGTAATATAATTTTCTACTTCTTCTTTTTCTATGTATTGATTTCTATTATAACATATCATACCATTTACACATTTTTATACACTTTATCAATACTTTTATTTGTAATAAACTAAGTTTCGACTGCCCTTCAGTCATTATCAGTGCTACAATACTCAAATATATAATTATACAATTATTACACTTATCCACATATTGATATACATAATTAAATACACAATATAAACAAAAATAATTATGCATTTTAATATGACCTTTATAAATAATCATTTCCCATTTTATTACTTTATCTTTTAAATAATTTTATCAATATTTTATATCAATTTATTTTATATCACTTTATTTTATTTTTTAAAATATTATTTAATATAATAATTATAACTTTAACATTTATCTTACTATTTAATGCATATTATTATCATTTTTCTTATATTATAAAATCAACTTCTAAGCTTGTCTTATTTTTATTAAATATTTCTATCAATTAACTTTACCCACATTACAAATTATTTTTTATTACAAAAAATTACTTACCTCTATTACTAAAAGCCAACTGACAAAAAAATGCAAAATTTATATTTGTTTAACACTCCCTCTATTGTTATTTTCTTTAACTTTTTTTTTTTAACCTATTCAAATTGTAATTATTGTTAACAATTGTTTATAAAATTATTGTTCTTACTCTGAAATCCCTATTAAGATTTGGTTTTATACTCTTAATCAAGATTGCCTCTTTAATTTTCCTATCCCTTCTATTATTTGTGTAATCAATCATTTTTATACAATCTTTTTCAAACCTATGACCTGTTTCTAATGAATGCAAATAAATAGGTGATCTCTTATCATATTTATGTTGAATTAATCTGGTATAAATTGAATTCTTTGTTTTTCTCACATAATTAGTTTTTATATTTTTACTTTTACATGATTTGCATTCAATTTTATATACACCATTTGTTTTTTTATACTTTTCTTACATATTTATTATCTAATATATTAAGTATATTCTTCCTTTTATTTACTATCTTAAATTTTATTACATTATTAAACTTTTTGTTAATTCTAATAATTATTCTCTCATACTTTTTACAATATTGTTGTTATAAGTTTTAATACCTATTATATTTATTCTTATCTATTTTATTTTTTCTATTTACTATCCCATTACTTGTATCAAATTTCTCTTCCAATTTTCTTATATTTTTTTCTATAATCTTCCTCATCTGAGTAATAATTCCAAGCTCTATATATTCTTGAATTTGTATTACTTATTTTATATTTAACATCTATATTTGAATTCCAATTAGTTATATTGCTATCTATGTTAACTTTTCTATATACAGTTGTCTCTATCTTGCATTTACCATTTTTATATGATTTTTCTAACAAAATATCCAAATAGAATAACTTACTATCATTTTCTTTTTCTACTGTAAATTTTATATTTTATCTAACCTATTAATCTTTTCAAGATACATATCTATTTGCCTTTGGCTCTAGTTGAAAATCAATAAATAATCATCAACATATCTTTTCATAAAAATTGGACCATTAGTATTATTAATCATTAAATCTTCCATATTTTCCATATATATATTATTAAGTACCCCACCCAATGCCCCTCCTATTAGTAATTCTTTATTTTGCTTATAATATTCTCCATTAAACTCAAATGTAATCTCCTTACAACAAATTCTCTATTGGTATTTTAATTTCTTTATATTCATCATCTCTATATCTTTTTATTGCTAACTCTATTGCTTCTTCCACACTTATATTTGTGTACATTGATATAACATGTATTTTTACCATAGTTAACTTATAATTACTATATTCATTTATTTTATCTTTAATTTCTTTTATTAACTCTTTATTATTTTTAATATAAAAACTACTTTTATCATTAATATATTTCTTAAGAATATTACTTGATATCCATTTAGATATTTTATCAAAATATGAATTTGTACCATTTATGATTGGTCTTAAAGGCACCCTTCTTTAAATATTTTTGGTGCTCCATAAATTCTTGCCATACCACAATCTTTATTTCCCAAAAATGCAAATACTTTTCCATCTATTAACCCCTTATTATATAATTCTTTTACTAACTTATAAATCTTCCCATTTTTTAATTTTGTATCATCTTTCTTTATTTTAATAAAATACTCCTCTTCCAACAATTTATTCATTTTACCAATGTATTCTTCTTTATTCATTAATACAAATTTATTACCTTTATCTGACTTTATAAAAACTATTTATTTTTCATATTTATCCCTTATTTCTTTAATCTCTTTTATTTTAATTACATTATTTAAATTATTTATCCCCTCATTTAACTTTTTATGTTTATTTTCAATATTTATTTTTTTAATTTTATATACCATATTATTCACTTCTTCTTTAAAACTTTCCATCCATAATTTATCCTTCATATCAATTACATTATTAATATCCTCATTTTCATAATAATATATACCATAATTAGTTTTTAAATACTTTTGTGCTATTTTCTCTACTAATGCTTGCACTTCTATTACATCTTTATTTTTACATACTCCATATGGTACATATTTTATACCTTTACTTAGTATATTTTTCTCTTCTTCACTTAGCTCAATATTTGTTAAGTTACAAATCTTCTGTTCATATTTATGAAGTCCTTCTTTATAATCTTTAATTTCTTTCCCAGTTTTCAATCTATTCCTTTTTTCCTTATGTCTTATTATTGTATTCCTATTTATAATGTCCATCTTTTCATTACACAATTTCCTAAAAATTTATTCTTCTTTAAAAGTTGTCCTTTTATTCACAAACTCTTCAATATTACTAATATCTTTATATACTTTACTTTTCATTTTATAACTTTCTTAATATATTTCCTTAAAATTTTCTTCTCAATATTCTTCACATAATTTCTTTTATCACTTATTCTTTTCCTTAGTTTATCCAACCTTATAAAATTTGGTATAATTTCATATTTTTCACAATCCTTTAAAAGTTTTATATTATTTTTCAAATTATTTAATTTCATTACCAATTTCCATCTTTTAGTGATCATTTTTACTGTATCTCCATCTTCCAATCCTCTAATAGAGTCCAAAAACATTTTAATATTGTGCATATTCTCCACAATCACATATTATACACTCAAATACTGTTTCTTCATAATCTTTGTCTTCAGTGTTTTCACTTCTTATGGAAGTAATATAATTTTCTACTTCTTTTTCTATGTATTGATTTCTATTATAACATATACCATTTACACCTTTTTATACACTTTATCACTACTTTTATTTGTATTAAACTAACAGTTTTGACTGTCCTGCAGTCATCATCAGAGCTACAATGTTCAAATATATAATTGTACAATTATTGATATACATAATTAAATATACAATATAAACAAAAATAATTCTACATTTTAATATGACCTTTATAAATAATCATTTCCCATTTGATTACTTTATCTTTTAAATAATTTTATCAATATTTTATATCAATTTATTTGATATCACTTTATTTTTTAAAATATTATTTAATATAATAATTATAACTTTAACATTTATTTTACTATTTAATGCATATTATTATGATTTTGCTTATATTATAAAATCAACTTCTAAGCTTGTCTTATTTTTTATTAAATATTTCTATCAATTAACTTTACCCACATTACAAATTATTTTTTTGTTTTTTATTACATAAAATTACTTATCTCTTGTTAATTCTATTACCAAAACCCAACTGACAAAAACATTTAAAATTTATATTTGTTTAACACTCCCTCTATTGTCATTTTCTTTAACTTTTTTCTTTTAACCTTTTCAAATTCTAATTATTATTAACAATTGTTTATAAAATTATTGTTCTTACCCTGAAATCCCTATTAAGACTTGATTTTATACTCTTAATCAAGATTGCCTCTTTAATTTTCCTATCCCTTCTATTATTTGTATAATTAATCATTTTTATACAATCTTTTTCAAACATATGACCTGTTTCTAATGAATGCAAATAAATAAGTGATGTCTTATCATATTTATGTTGAATTAATCTGGTATAAATTGAATTCTTTGTTTCTCTCACATAATTAGTTTTTATATTTTTACTTTTACATGATTTGCATTCAATTTTATATACACCATTTATGTTTTTTTCTACTTTTCTTACATACTTATTATCTAATATATTAAGTATATTCTTCCTTCTTTTATTTACTATCTTAAATTTTATTACATTATTAAACTTTTTGTTAATTCTAACAGTATTGTAAAAAGTATGAATAGAATAATTATTAGAATTAACAAAAAGTTTAATTATGTAATAAAATTTAAGATAATAAATAAAAGAAGGAAGAATATACTTAATATATTAGATAATAAGTATGTAAGAAAAGTAGAAAAAACATAAATGGTGTATATAAAATTGAATGCAAATCATATTAAAAGTAAAAATATAAAAACTAATTATGTGGGAGAAACAAAGAATTCAATTTAAACCAGATTAATTCAACATAAATATGATAAGACATCACCTATTTATTTGCATTCATTAGAAACAGGTCATATGTTTGAAAAAGATTGTATAAAAATGATTAATTACACAAATAATAGAAGAGATAGGAAAATTAAAGAGGCAATCTTGATTAAGAGTATAAAACCAAGTCTTAATAGGGATTTCAGGGTAAGAACAATAATTTTATAAACAAATGTTAATAATAATTAGAAATTTGAAATGGTTAAAAGAAAAAAGTTGAAGAAAATAACAATAGAGGGAGTGTTAAACAAATACAAATTTTGCATTTTTTTGTCAGTTGGGTTTTGGTAATAGAATTAATAAGAGGTAAGTAATTTTTTGTAATAAAAAAACAAAAAATAATTTGTAATGTGGGTAAAGTTAATTGATAGAAATATTTAATAAAAATAAGACAAGATTAGAAGTTGATTTTATAATATAAGGAAAATGATAATAATATGCATTAAATAATAAAATAAATGTTAAAGTTATAATTATTATATTAAATAATATTTTAAAAAATAAAATAAAGTGATATAAAATATTGATAAAATTATTTAAAAGGTAAAGTAATAAAATGGGAAATGATTATTTATAAAGGTCATATTAAAATGTATAATTATTTTTGTTTATATCATGTATTTAATTATGTATATCAATATATGAATAAGTGTAATAATTGTATAATTATATATTTGAATATTGTAGCTCTGATGATGATTGCAGGACAGTCAAAACTTTTAGTTTAATACAGACTTCTTGAGCTACCATACAATATTATATTTCTTAATGTATGTAAGTATATCTCTAGGATGGGCCTTCATTTAAGTAGGGATTATTAATCTTTATTGTTTATAAGTATTTATAATGGATGAACCATTTAAATCTTAATTTAGCCATGAAAAATAATGTATGATTGCTTGTTCAAACTTATAATGTAGCTACTCATGCTTGTTTTCTTTTTAGTAATCATCTTAATTTCCAGACTTTAATAATTAAAAGTCATTTATTGTTTGTTTCTTCTATATTTAAATTATATTGCTGGGTTGTTTATTTATTTTGATTAATATGTATACTTATTCTGCAAGGAGAAGATTATTCCTGCTTTGTGGAAATGTATTGGCTAAGTATTCTCTCAATATGGTCATGCCCAGATGGAAATAGCTCTCATATTTACATACTCAGATAATCTGCACTGTTGTCCTTAATATTATTATCAGTACATATGAATTTTCTTCTTGATAGTAATAAGTTTATTATTGATTATAGCAGCAGACATTCGTTCCTCTTTCATATGACTCCCTGATCTGATGAAATTTCTGGGTTTCATGTTAGTCACCAAGGTGGGTGTACTCCCTCTCTGTTCTATCATTGGATATACTTTTCGTTTTTTTGATAACCTAGCACCACCTTCAGTTTTTTAATGTATTTTTTTTAAACCTGATGTTGCAAGTGTGTTGTCACCCATAATTTTAAAGTCCATTTTGGTCATCTATTAATGATTGTGATTGTAATATAGTTAAATAAATACTCCTAGCTTCATCCTGCTTAATTAAGAAGTAGTTAATAATTAAATCATTGTCAGATATCCACTCTCGAGATTGTTAAGATATATACAACCTATAGTCCATCTATTGTAGATAAGTTAATGATAATTAAGTTATTTAGTTATTAATTAATTTTTTTAACCTATAAGAAATACAATATAATCAAAGTTTTAAATCTAGACATATGAACTTTTATGTTGTTTTATTCTTTTATTTTGTGTCTTATTTACCATAATTAGCATTATTTTAGTTTTAAGAGACTATCACATTTTGTGTTTTGTTTACCATAGTTAGCATTATTTTAGTTTTAACAGTCTCTTATATCTCCCTGATCTCAGCAGGATATAGCAAAAAGAGTATATATGCTAACATCAGATGTGATAGGTATGTGGAAATTGTCTCAAGGGCATAGGTAAATCAACTTTGTATTGTTTGTGATAATGTTTATATAGATGTTACATACAAACATGCAAGTTAATGATTATTGTGTGGTTCTTAAGATTAGTTTTGCTTACTATACAAATCTGCCTGTGTAATATGTAATCTTATTTCAATCCATATTTACATCAAATAAAAAAATGTATTTTTTAATATAATTATTTCCCTACCTATTTTAACTTTCAATATATTCTGAATGAAATTAAAAATAATAATAGTAATCCTTCATGTTTTTTTTTTTTTTGTTCAATTGTAGGTTACAAAAGCAACAGCAAGAATGGAGCAGGTAATTGACTCTTAATATTAGTTTTACAAATTTATTTAAATAGCTACTGGAAATAATTGCTGATTTTTTTTATTATTATTTATAAGCAGGCAATATATATATATATATATTGAATTGTATAATTTTTATATTTTATAAATTATTCCCTATATGATCAGATTTAAGAGACTTCAATTGTTTTTCTGTGGAATGCTAGAAAAAGGCTTTTTTTATGAAGTGAACTATTTAAAGTATCTGTTATCATGCCTACAACATTAATTTTGAAACCATGCCAAGTGAATATAGAAATTTTTTTTGTTATAAGAAGGCTTAGTTTTTTCTATTCGTTATAATTAACCCTGGCTGGCATTTATTTTCAATTTACATTATTTTTAACTACTATCGATTCACAGCAGGTTGAAAGTCCCTCCTAGTTTAATCTAGTTCTTTGATTTATAGCCTTTCTTCCCCACATCATTTCTTTATTTCATACATTCATATCACATGTAATCTCCTTTTCAGTCTCTAAATTCTTTCAATGATATCAGAGATACTTATTTCTTCTTTCACTCATATATTTTATTTTTGAAATCTTTTAGTTACTCATAACATAAATCTCTCCATATTTTAATGAATGGTCTCAAATGTTCTCCTGTTAAATATCCATGTCTCAGATCTATAAGTAAAAACTGATAAAATATATATATTAAAACATCTTTTTCAATATATAGCCATATTTCTTTTCAATAGTAAATTATTTTTATCACAAGCAATCCATCCAAATTTAATTCCATGATTAATTTCATCCATTAATTTTCATCCATATTAATTACTTGATTAAGGTATTTGTAGTTCTTAATTTTTTTAATTCTTGATTATCAATCTTCATTTTCTCGCCCAGAAAAAAAATCATTAATCAGCATTTTAATCTTTTAGCATTTATCTTTAATTCTATTTTTTAAATTTCATCTCTTTAAGCTCTGAAGGATTGTTTACAGAAACAATTTCATCATCTACAAAAACTGAGTTACTTTAAATAATCTCCATATATATTTATTTCTTAATTTTTTCATTTTATTCACAAAATATAAAACTGATGTAAAAAGTTTTGAGATATGATATCACTGTTGTATATCCTTAATCATTAATGTTGCATTTTGATAATTATTCTACGTTTCTATCTTGATTTAAAACTTTAATCACCATGAAATGCATGATATAAAATCAATTATCTCTTTATAATATACAAATCCATATCATAATGACAACTCATATTTATTGATTCCTTCTATAACTTGTCTTAATAAATACTGAAATAATTAAATTTAAGTATTAAAAAAATTTGTCCATAATGTCTTCTTTATAAATTTTAAAATAATCAATCTTAAACAAAACTGAAAAGACAAAAATAAATAAAAATTTATCAACACATCAAACCAAGTTTTTTTTTATATTGGAATCTTATAAAGTTGTTTTTTCTTTTACAATCATATGATCAACTATTGTATAGCAACTGCAACCAGTGGTTATTATTTATATTATACTCAATAAATATAAATAGCGATATATATATATATATGTGTGTGTACCATAATGGGTGAATGAACCTCTGAATCTAGAGTCATTCTACATTATAGATTATTCAGCTTTTAAAAAAAAACAACAGCAGCAAATAATATTTTAAAGTTTAGAGTGCAAGACTAAAAGCATAAGATTGTAATCAAAACTTTTGATTATCCACAAATGTGAGTATCCATAAATAAATCAATATTTTGTTTTAAAAAATAGATAATAAAAATTCAAATTTGGGCAATTCATAACAATAGTTTTTTTTATCATAAGCAAAAGTAATTTTGTATGTGTGTGTGCATAAAGAATAAGAATTAATTAGATTATTTAGATAATAGACAATTTATGTTTCTCATTCAAAGAATGTGGTTATGAAAAATTATAAGAAATATAACTTGCATTGATGAAACAATCTGTATTTCAAATGTGAATGTTAATCTATTTAATTAAGGTTTAAGATAAAAAGTATTTTTTATTTAAGAAAACATTTTAAGTAGTGAATTTATTTATCCTATTAAAATAAAAATAAAAAACTTTAATTAAACAGAAAGAAACTAAACAAAGAATTTAAAAAAAATTGTAATTATAGATGAATGGATAAAGAGATATTCATCATATGGTGAGAAGTTTTTAAAGGAAGGCCAACTTAAATTAAGCAGAGGTTTAAAAATTTTCTCAAAGAAAAGGCAAGAAAAAGATGAGCAATAGAAATTTAATCTACCAACCACATGAGTGGCCATCTGCATTTTCCCCTGCTTATATCCTAAGTAGTAATCGAACCAGTGGAGATTCAAGAAACCTATTATGATAAGATATTTGTGCTAAACCATTTGCATGGCTATAGTGTGCCAAAATAATTAATTCTTGTCATGAATCTGCATAAGGGTAAACTTAAGGTAACACATTTATTTTCCAAAATACATTAAATATGCCTTTTTCCTTTGATGTTTAAAGATGTTACATAACTATATTTCAATTAGTTTTCCCACCTTCAGAAAATTTATATCGTATTTGAAGAGATTAGACATTATTTTATTATTATTATTTTGTTGCTTGTCTGTATGAATATATGTATATATGAGAATGTTTTATTAAATATCTGAGCACATTGAAATTCTATATATAAGTTTGATGCCCTCCGACTATATCTATTACTACAAGCAAGAGAACATATAAATATGAAAGATTTTACATCTATACTCGATTGAACTCGCAACAATACGAATATTGCTACAAAGTTATCTTTCCCGATCGGACGTCTCTTGACTGCTGCAATTATTACAAATTTATAGCACTTGGATGAATTTATAAATTTTATGTGAAATTTTTAATGCTATACAACAACCAACACATGTACTGTATTATTAGAAATAGATTCTAATTGATTATGGAATAAGCCCTACAGGCATATTACTCTAATTCGTTTAGTGAGAAAAGAGAGACGAGACATAAAGAGCCATCCATTATTAAGCATTATTTAATACATAAAAAAAAATACAAACAAGACATAATATTATGGTAAAAAAATCATTAAAGATAAATAAGATAAAATTATATATAGCTCTATCGTCTCCAATTTTATAGATAATTATAGATAATTCACTTTACTAATAATTAATTAAGCTATTAGATTTAAGTGTCTGCACATGTGACATATATTTAAAAGTTTGATTTACCTAGGTTTTCTCACAGTTAGAGTATACTCAGCTGACTGTCATGTGGGTTATCCCACTTCTTTAGGAGTGATGTTATTCTTGGGATCTAGCTTCGATTTCTTCCATTCAGTTAATTTCCTCCAATTCTTTTTGACATTCAGATAGCAGTATAGCAGTGACAAGAATGGTGAGCTATCAGGCAGGCGCAATATCTGCTGTCAATTCATGGATTGTGGCTGACCTTACAAGCAAAGTGGGTATGGATCAAACTAGCATCCATTTGTGGCCACTAGCCATGCATCCCCAAAGCTTCACAATTATAGCAGAGTTTGTTCATGGTTGCTTGATCCAAAATTTCAGCACTCTTCAAAAAAAAAAAAACCAAAGTAAAGTCTTAGACAAGAAGCCTAATAAAAGTTTTTGTCTTTCTCCTTTCTTTTTATCTTGATCTCTCGTTTTTATAGCTTTTTCCTTCATTGTTCACTGGAATGTCATTATGTCCATTTCACACCTTTATTTCTACTTCCTTTCACAAACCTATATATTTTTTTATCTTTAATTTCATAGCATCAGTTTTGATTGATTTTTTTTTTTACTATTTAATAAAAGCAATTTTATTTACTTACAATATCCTTTCACTTTCTTTAAACAGTTATATACATTTCACTCATTCGAATGTGTAGTTTTACAGAAAAGATTCTTATCTTTACATAAACCTATTTCTACTTACATATATTTTAACGGAATTTCGCAAATATTAGTTCTTAAATTATCTGACTACTTTTTCTTTTAAATTTCCTTTTAAGTCTTGATCATATCTCTTAACTTTATTATTTATTATTATTTCTTTTTAAAATGTTAACTTTGAAGAGTAAAAGATACAAATCTTGTTTCACCCCCTTCCTTCTCCTTCACTTAACTACTGTAACATTTTCCTTTGTAATTAATTTTATTCAGTTCAATTCCTTAAATCAATTCAAATGACTTTGATTTAAACACATTATAAATCTTGTAATAGATTTCCTTTTTTTTTCTTTCAAGTTTATTCTAAAATTTCTGTCTAGTTTTAAACCCTATTTTGTATTTAAAAAAAAAAAAAAAATTAACATTACTTGACATATTAAATATTTACATGTGTGATCACAGTGTGTGTGTGTGTGTGTGCGCGATCTTACAATATGCATATAGGAGAATGTTTTATTAAATATCTGAGCACATTGAAATATTCTCTTTTCTGTTTTTTCATGTATGTTTTATGGAATATTTGAGAACATTTAGATATTTTTATTTTCTTTTTGCATTATGTATTTAGTTAAAGATATATGCATGTGATAGTCATTCCATTAGTTGATTAATCTGATTCTTACTGCCTTATCCATATATATATATTTCCCACCTGTCCTGAGTGAGCTAGCCAGCGACAGGGCATTTCTGAATTATTACCGATTGCTTTTCTCACCCTTCCACCATATTCCTATTAATGCATAGGTTTGGTGCTTGGATTCAGAATAGGCTGATGTCCACAAATATGCTGGGTGGAAAATAATAATAAATATTTAGGTCAGAATTTTTAATAATAATAAAACCATTATATTCTTTAATATATTAATGAAATGATTTGTAACCTTGCGTTAGTTTACAACAATTCAGTAATAATGAGAAAAGACGTAATCTGTTATAATATATAAGAATTATCAATCATTTTAGATATTAATTAAAGTTCTGCAATATTGAGAAAATTATGAATCAATGATAAGCACATCTATAGTAAGAAAAATAGAAAATCAGATGGATTAACACAATACAACACAGTATAATCCAGCAAGATTAAGCTTAAACATCCATTATGGAGATAGATGATACAACAACTGTTGCAAAAGGAATTTAATGAGTGACAATAGAAAGTGAATGAAAAGTTTAAAGAGAACTAATAGACCTCAATCAGTTACAACAAAACAATGCTATAACATTTTATGAGTTACAACAAAAAGGTGATGTAAGACTTGATGAGTTATGACAAAAAAAGTGATGTTAGATTTAATTTGCAATGAAAAAGTAGATAAAAAAGTTTAATGATAGCCAAAGATGTAGCAAAAAGGTGATGAAAGGTTTAATGATGTGAAATGTGAGTATGATGAAAGATTTAAGAAGACACAGCAGACTATGAAAAAAAATATGTGGGGAGATGAAAATAGAAAGTATATACAGAATTGAGAACTTTTCAAAGAATTGAAAAAAGGGGATTAGTCAACTGAAAGAAAGCAAAAAGGAGAATGAAGAAAGATTAGAAAAATAAACTCTACCAGTAGTAGAAAATGAAATGAAAATGACTAATTCCTGATAAAGTTCAAAGAAAATGTAAATGAGTGGATTAAGGATCTGAAAGTTGTAATTGAGAAAATAGTTTTTCTAATAATAGCCAAAGTAAACTTAATATGCATAAAGAATGAGTCATCCATAGTATTTCTAGAAAAGATGAAAGCAGGATAAGAAAATCCTACAAATTATAGTAACAAGGTGACAAATGATTCAAAATATAAGGATGATTATATTATAAGCAAAGTAAGACCCGAAATGTTCAAATTTGATACCGATGGTCATGAAAACTGCATGCTGGCCATAATTAGTTTTTAAAAATTAGAGTACTCAGAGGCCAAGATGGTGATATACCCACAGAGCATTGACGTAACTGGTAAATATATTTTAATCTTAACATAATATCAGAAGAAAGTAGGTTGGCCATTGCATATACTACTTACAAGCCAATGCTCAAGCATGGTTGATTTTATTGTTTCATAAAGTTAAGACTTCAGAAATTGAGAACATTTGTGAGAAACTTCTGACAGAGGAATACCAAGAGACTATCAGTTATTAAATAATGCAGGAGAAATGTCATAAAGCTTTAAGAAGTAAATGGCTAAATTAAAAACATTGGATACATTCAGATTGACTAAGAATCAGTTTATAAGAATATTTTGTCATAATATGCCTTTCAGAGTCAAGCAAATGATTTTGTCCACTCATAGAACTATCAAGTTGCAGATTTTCTAAATGCAATAGACATTAGCCATTATAACCAATGAAATAAACATTGGGAGAAGACATAGGACCATGCACAGATAAATGCACTGGAAATGCAGAGATAGAAAAGAAACAGCAATGCCAAACCATGAGAAAAAAGAAAGTGCCATCACTCATTTGAAGTTCCAAATTTCAGACAAATGGATTCAAAGAACAAACAGTGACACTCAGATAAAACACATGTCAGTTAAACCAAAATGTAGAAATTAAATATAAGGAAACCTCAATAAGTTGTTCCTCTCTTCCAGGCTCAAAAAGATGTAGGAGAGACAGAAAAGCAAACACAACTAAATCTATTATGAATTTGACATATATAATACATGGAAAGATTTGACATCCCACTACATTAATTAATATTGCCCATAAGGATATTTTATTGGACTTTGGCAGCCAGTTCTCACTTATGTCTGAGAGATGTTTAGCCAAATTAATCAGACCAATCCAGAAATCAAAGTGTTAGCATTGAACACTGAGGAGATAACTTTGGCAAACAAGTGTAAAGTCAGTACTCTACTAAACAGTTATGGATTCAATTATAGCATAAAAAGAAACTTTTAAATCATGTTTTTTTAATTCTGAAGGGACTGATCCATGATGTTATATTAGGGTCTAATTTTTTGCATAAGACTTGCTGTGTGTAAATTATTCAGAGAGTTTGATCATTTGTAGTGGTATGACCATAAATTTTGCATCTCCCAGTCTATATATTTTGTAAAGGTATGTGTTTAGATAAAATGTCACCTCACTTAATAATAGCAGAGAAAGTTAAAGAATCTAGAGAAATTAATGACCAATGGTGTAACAAGTTGCAATCAGTTCTAGAGAAATTTCAGGAAATGTTTTCTGAAATACCAGGGGTAATAAAGGGTTTTGAATCAATCCTATTAAACTAGAATTTATCCAGTATCCTAATATAAACCAGAAATTAAAAAAATAATTCAATCAGATGATGGATTATTCTTTTCCATACAGTAACCCCATTGTGATAATAAAGAAAAAAGCTGGATCAGTATGGTTGTGTTTGGATACTAGGCAGCTAAACAAAATAACCCTACCCTACTGGAACATTTCTTCCCCCATTCAAGAATTTCTGATGGAGATTCAAGAGGAAAAAAGATCTTTTCCACATTTGATCTAATGTCCAGTCATTGGCAGATTAAGCTTCATAAAAAAGAGCACAAATGTACTGCATTTAAGTATGAAGATTATTCATATCAATTCAAATGAATGCCTTTTGGTTTGATTAGTAATGGTGCTCGGCTACTAAAGTGCCTCAATAAAGTTCTATCCTCTAAAATCAGATTGTAATAATGTATATTTATAATATATTGGTGATATTTGAAAATCTTGAAGAGCATTTTCAACATTTGGAAATATTTTTCCAAAAGTAATGAAAGAAATATAAAGATAAATTAAAAAAAGAGTACCCTTTCTATCTATTTAGTATTGTTTTTAGGCAATATAGCAGAGGCATAAGACCTCATCCTGAAAAGATGCAAGTGATTAAAGAATTTTTCATACTTAAGACTAAAAAACAAGTTGGATCATTTTTAGGGTTACATAATTTCTATAGCAGATTCTATCATAAATTTGCACATGATATGGAATGATTGCTGAGATTGTTAAGAAAGGATGTATTCTGGAAATGTACTCTAGAGCAGGATGATGCTTTTGAAAGAATTAACAGACTTTTTGGTGCAGATAATATTTGCTTTTTTCAATTTCAGTAAATCCTTTATTGTCTAAATAAACAGCACTGGGTTCAGACTGGGTTACTTTTCCCTCAAATCCATGACATAAACCATTTGAAAGAGACATTAGATATGGTCTGGGCTTTTCAGAAATTCAGATAGTACTATGGTGAGATACAGCAAAAGCCTTAAATTCCTTAATAAAAGTTATCTAACTATTAGCCATTTAGTTCATTGGAACTGTTTTCACAGGAATTCAGTTTTATCATATGGTATTGTAGATGATTTGTGAATGCCGTAGCAGACATTCTCAGTTGCAACTCATCCAGCTCAGCAACATTTGTGTTGAGAATGCATTTATTACAAACATGAGTCTTACTGTTGATAAAGCTACTGAAGATACTTCAAACAGTTTCCCACCAGACAGAGCTGGAATGCTTGATTAATAACAATGATTAACCATTAGAAAATCTAATAGATTTACCAGATAGTATTGGGAATACCATTTTTAAGCAGAAGCATGGATATAAAATCAGATGAATTTTGATATATCAAAATAGAATGAATGAATTGAGGGTAGGTAGTTTCATCAGCCATGAGGAACCTATTCTTTATTTATAATCATTACTTGTATGAGCATTATGATGTTCAAAAGACAAAACATTTCTTAAAAATCTGGTTTTATTGGCTGTACATGCATAGTCATGTTTTCTCAGTTTAAATAAATTGTAATGTATGCCACCAGACAAAAACAACAAAACCTACTTTGGCCCCTTTTAGCCAATCATTCCACAGAGACCTAAGGATGTCATGGTTCTACACTTCTATGTTCCTTCATCACCCTTCAAAAATGAAGTATCTAGTAGTAGTTTATGTTTATTCAATTTGTGGCACTGTATCCCATATTTTAGGCTACAACATAGTCATTCCATAAGATACTTGAAAGCACAATATTTCACAATAGTGAGGATGGTTGAAATTCTGATTTCAGACCATGAAACCCCATTTATATCAGTAGAATGAAATAAGTGGGTGACCAAACTAAATATAAGACAGATACTTACATTTATCAGTAACCTTGAGTCTAACCTAAGTGAACACATAATATGAGATCTGGACGAATATTTAGATCATACTTAAATTTGAATCATTGAGGCTCAGTGAAACAAATACAGCAGGTGGTTAATTAGCTAAACTGGCTTGTAAATGAATTAACTGGTTCCCCAAAGCTTTAAATGTATTCTTTTGATAATTCTTATGGAGCCTATAGATACAGAATTAGGTAGAGACAATGCCCATCAGGCACTAACACAAAATAAAAAAGAGAAAAAAGCTTAGACTACAAATTCAGGATAGGTGATCAAATGCTAATTAAAACATCTGGTGTTAGTAGATCACTTTTATTATCATCAGTTGGAAGAACAATAATATTTTCTGGAATAACACCAAACAGGCTATAAAATATATCTATGATGCCAGGATATTGGAATCATTTAATGCTGAAACTCAGTAGTTTCAATGAAAATATTTGTGTCAGATTCTGACCAGCATGTCAATGATGTATATAGTGTTGTGATATGTAGTGATGGATAAATATCCAACTTGCCATGGATTTTAGTGATTAGGTGTATAAGTTACCTATGGTGATTTTGCAGAAAAGTGAAATATTTTTTTCCAATTGATAGATAGGCATTCATTAGAGTCATCATGAAACCATTTATGATACCAGTTGATGACTCCTGATATTAATACAAATGTTAATGTTTTTATAGTATATTTTGTAAAACCTCACATGTGGCCATGTGCCAGTGTGGGGGTTTCACTTCTTCATAATTGATAATTTTTGATGTTTATATTGGCAAGTATTTTCCTGTCTCAACTTATACATGATAGATTATTTGATGGAAGGTGTTAGAGCAATTCTATTCATTTATTCAGTCAGTGACTTCAGAACATGACACCATTTATATATATGTGTGTGTGCACAAAATTTGCTTTTGCTTATGATAGAGAAAAAAACTTTTATTTTTATTATCTATTTTTTAAAAACTAAATCTCAAGCACACACATATTTGTGGATAATCATCTTATGTTTTTTGTCTTGCAGTATAAACTTTAAAATATTGTTATAGTCCTAGTTACTCTTTGGGCCAGGATAATCATTAATCAATGGAATTTCCAAACCTTATACATAAGTTTGAATTACACACTGTTAAGGCATTAATATAATCTTTGATTTTATTTATATTTCTTTCATACTTGCATTAATTAACCATTATGAGTTTCTTATGTTGCTCTTAAGACTAAATTATTGATTTAATACAACTTTGACATTTCTATATACATGGCTTGCATAACACATTTATATGTATACATAATTTTATCCTATCATTGAATGCTTTTGTATCCACTCTAATGTGTAAATAAAGTTTTAATTTTGAAAGTAAAATATTTGTTGTTTTTTTAAGGCTGAATAATTTATAATGCAGAATGACTGTAGTTTCAGAGTTCTGTTCACTCCTTATAACACTTTTCTCAGAAGAAAACAACAATATGTCTTACATTTTCATTTTTTCTTTTTTAATTCAATTGAAATTAACTCTTTTACAAACACATTTGTTTACATTATTTTTTAATATATAATGTGACAATACAAAATGTCATGTCCACAAAATTCTGAAGATTGCCCATATTATGGTAACTGGTATGAGAGTGCCACTAGGCATACAGCCTAGCACTAGACCGATGAGATTCGTCAATGATTGTAGTGATAATTTTTACATATTTACCATCACATAATAATTTCAAGGCATAATCTAACATTATAATTTATGTTCATCCCAAAGGACAAATAGCTGCTAATTCTATAGTTAAATTAATATAAAAGGCATTTAAGTATTTTTAATAATCTTTATTATACTCTATTTTTCCCAATCCTCCCTTCAAAGCACTCCAACTTGACTCGATCTATTTTCAGGACAAACCACTAAAATTTTAACTCAATCAATTATCATTTTAATAACAGTCCAGTTATTTAATATTTTATACTTTTCCTGGGAAAATGTGCTGCTACAATCCTACATACAACAACAGCCCAAATTTATTATGAAGACCCTGTTCAAATAGGGGTGAACATTAAGGTGACTTACTCCAACCCTCTACTTCCACTTGTTAAATAATTTTATTCTTATCATTAATGGATGATGTAAGTTCCCAGTTGTTTGCTTATAACTGCCAATTTTTACTTTTACATACTCTTATTTCCGGTTTAAGTTTCCAGGTGTTTGCTTATGACAGGAATTTTAACTGATCTTCGCCTCCGTCTCATTGTCTTTCAAGATCGAGTAGTTAATATTTTGGGAATCTAACCTACACAAACATTTGAGTACAACAAAAATGCATGAGTATATATAATCAAATCAATATAACAAAATAATAAAGCAATATACCCACCCCCCTTTTTAAAATAATGTGATAAATCCTATTAAAAATCCCATTGATATGCTAATTATAGAACAGTTTATATTTGCCCTGGTCGATCAGCTGTTTAAACTTTCACCATGAAAGTACAGTCTATGATCTTAGTTCATAGCTTTTGATGTGAATCCTTTTTAGTCCTCGGGATCCTGAACACATCCTTGGCTAGCTGGCTGGCTTCTAATATTCTGTAGTTGGAAATCACTTGGCAGCTCCAGGTGTAGCTGGGAGACAATGTTACCCAGGGGGGAAGTACTTTATGTCTTCAGACCTGAGAACATTTTCATAGCAATGTATATTGACACTTTTGATGAAAAAGTTCTTAATAAAACAAACAAAAGAAAACTTCAAAATTTATACGTTTTTCTGTAAACAGGTCTCACTTTGCAGTTTATTTTTAGCTACATTTTGTCACTTACAATTTCCATCTTTTTATTTCTGTGGAATTTTTAATTAAAGAAAAAAAGATCTTGAACAATTAGTGCAATATACAATCGATAGACTTTAACAATACTGTATTTAAAATTACAAATACATTTTGTAGCTTGAGTTTCAACAATAGAGTTAATTGCAAATCTCCCCCCCCCCCCCAAACTCCATTTTTCCAAGAAACAAAAAAAAAAAAAGCTTTTAAGAAAAAAACATCTCAAGATACTAGTTTATCTTGATTTAGATAAATTAATCAAAGAAAGAAATCCTGATTTCTTCATGAGATAAAAAATAAACTTTCACGATTTAATAAAGATAATACAGTATATTATTTTAAATTCTTATTATAAAAACTAGGACATTTTTACTAATATGAGATGGCCGAAAATGCCATCTCAATAAAGCTTCATAACATTTTCTTTTCTTGCAATTTTTAATATATTTATTACCTGAATATTTTTTTCACATTTCATTCACAAAATGAATATATGACCCTGATTTTGAAAGAGGTGAGGATTATATGTTCATTTTTTGAATACCATTCATAGGATGAATTGTGAAACAAATATTCAAGCAATAAAAATGATGAAAGTTTGTATATTGAGAAAATGTAAACACGGTTAAAGGCTTTGGTAAAATTAGGGCTTTAAAATGGGTTATTGAGTACTTCACAGTTATAATTAATACGTTATTTTTGTAAATTCTTTTGTAAATTGAAAAAAAAAAGGATTGTAATAATTTTTACAATTTATTCATTTTTATGTATATATGTTCTCATTTATAAATTATAAAACTAATAATCTTTAGTTTTAATTTGTTTGTTTTTTTTTGATTTATTATTGTTTATATACAAGCTATTAAATTTGATGGACCCATTTTTATGCTATCTGAATAAAGTGAAAATTGATTATTTGTATTATGAAGTAGTGCAAGTATGGACTTAACACCAGTTTTATAGGGTATTTGAATTAATATGCTGTGGAGATAATGGAGACCCTTTGGATCATGGGACTAATTGCAAAGAATCAAGAAGTACCTATCAAAAATTTTCTTCTGCTGCCTTGTAGAATATGATTTACCATATTCAAGACTAAGAAAGCAATGATGAGATAAGGATTAGTAACTGGCAGTTTCTAGTTACAATTTTTACTTAAGGCAGAATGAATTAGATAGAACTGGATTTGAGACAGAAATTTCATCTGAGTAAAAATAATATGTTTAGGCAGTCTTATTTAGGAATTTCTTTGCCTACCATGGAAGTGGAAAAATTAGATTTAAAAAATAGTCTGTCTCATATAGATTAGCTAGGTTATTATGTTCAGGAGATTATCCATTAGAATGATGTAAGTAATCATATTATCAGTAGTAGTGATAAAGCTGGAGTCAGTGATAATACTAAAAATAATTATCATAAATTTAATTTTTTTCCCCTAATACAAATATAGAGAATGTGGGAATTTTACTTAATACAAATTCTTCAAGAACAAAATGGAGGAAAGCACTAGTGGCTAAGGAACTACTCAAAATTTAAGATCGATATAGCTGCTAATAAAACTCATCTTTCAAAGGAAGAAAATTTAATAGAATGGATAGATGGTTATAAGTTTTGTTTTAGTGAAAAGAGAATACATTGAGTTGGGCTTGGTGTAAAAATTAATTTAGAATCTTTTGTTTTTGGAATTCCTTGTTGTATTGGAAAGATTAAATATGTTAAAACTTAAGGTGGATGATAATGTTTTGGATGATGGTACCAGTTTTCATTTTATAATATATATATTAAGAGAATTCAGATATATAAAAAAAGCTTTTTCAAAATAGCATCATTAAAGAGATTTTGATCCAACATGTTGATAAATAGTAAGTTTTGGTCAAAAGTTGTTGGAAATAATGATATTGGTGCTGTAAATTCAAATGGTCTGTTATTGAATTTTTACACAACATTTTGATCATTACAAAACACTTTATTTAAGCAGTAAACTCACTATAAAAGAACATGATGCATCTGCATGCCAAATAGTGGCATTTAATAGATTATAGTATAGTTAGAAGGTAGAATCCAAGAAAGCCATCTTACAGAGCACTTACAATTATATATTCTTGGACAGATCATAGATTGATGTATACTTCAAGAATAAAATAATAGTTACATTAAAAATAGGTCTAATTCTAATCATATTCTAAAAAAAAAGATATTTGTTCTTTAAAAGTATCTATCATATGTGTTACATTTTAATAATTATTAAGCACTAAAATTGCTAATTTGGACGTTCAAGATTGTCATGTCACTGAGACATGGAATTTTTTTAAAAAGTGTGATATGAATATTAAGTCTAATCTTGAGTTAACTAAAAAGAAGACTCATGACTATTTTTCTGAAACTGTTCTTGTTATTCATGACATTATTATTATTATTTGTGGCATTTTCTACTTGATGGAATAATAAATTAAATGTGGAGCTTCATAATAAATATAAAGGTTTAAAGTCAGATATTCAACAATTGACAAGAAATCTTAAAAACGATTTGTGGGTGGATTAAAATTGCAAAAGAGATACAGATATTTATTGATGATGGTTACTTTAAATCTTTTTTTTTTGTTCACTGAAAACAATATCTGAACCTGTAAAATGATATTACAATCCAATTACATTCAATACTAGCATTCTCTTAGTTGTCAATAATGATATTTTGAATGGACAGAAAGAATATTTTGATTGTCTTTTGAATAATGATACTAAAATTGAGACAACAACTTTTAATGATATGTCCAGTTTATCTACTCATTTAAGTTTAGAGAAAAATATCAGTTTAGAGAAGTCAAAGCATTTTTTCTAAAAAAAAATTGAAAGAGTGCAAGATCTGATGAGAATCCTAAACAAAATTTTAAATATGGTGGTAACATATTACTTTCAAAGTTATCTTCAAAAATATTTGATTTTTTTAAAGGAAAATATGGACTTTTAAAATTGTGCTGTCTGATTTTAAATATATTTCTATTATCCCAATTTTTAATAACAAAGGGAGAGACTAAATTGCAGTAATTATCATTGAATATCATTATTATTTTCTATAGCAAAAAAAAATTTGAAGAAATAGTATTATTACTGCAAAAGCACTTTCAAGGATTTTGCTGAATAGGTTGTTTCAGATGACGTTATCAGAAACTCAATGTGATTTTAGAAAATGAAAAAGCACTAGAAATTTGTTGATAGATAAATGCAAGAAAAGTGTCAAGAACAATGTTATCTTTAGATAGGCTTATATCTATAAATACAATTGAGTATAAAAGAGTTTTATGATATATTTATTAATGATACATAAATACAAATATATACTCTTATTTTACACAATATTTACAATGTCTATACTCCACTTGATATTATTGGCAGTGTCTAGCTCCTAGTTTTAGTGTGAACTTTGGAAGAAGAAACTGTACATGCCCATATAAATTTTCTACCCACCTCCAGTGGTATCTTAGCTGCCTGCCTTATCAGTACGTACAGTGACACGTGACTCTTCCAGTGGCACTATGACAGTTTGTCTCAACTCATCTGCTGGTTCTAGCAGTTTCCAATCCAGACCATGGATTTGCCTAGCTGTGCTGTCTATTAGATTTGATAGCTATAGTCTGGAGAATGTAAATACTGCTGTTCAGTTTAACAGTGATTCTTTTAGACTGTATAGGGAGAATTTATATACTGCTATGCAGGTTTAATAGTCATTGTTTGACTTAACTTCAAAAAAACTGACTGTTTATTTCAAGATCCCCTATCTTGATGGAACTTTTGGATTCAGTGAGCATCATCACTTACTGGCTCTATCTAGCCATTGACTATGTGAAATCTTTTTATATACACATTGGCTAGTGGCAATGAATGCTCAATCCGATCTAGATAAAGAGGAATCTCGATTAGTCCATTATTTGAAAGCAAGGTGAGACATGATTGCTTTTATTAATTAAGTCAATGAGTTCTATGGTCTTGTTCGAAATTTATTGGTTATCCATCAAAGTTTATAGCATTATACAATTGCTAAGTAATGAAAAGAAAATGTTATTACTACAAACAAAAACGGAAGTATTTGAAATAGTATATGCATTTGCTCCAACACTTTTAAATTTTTATGACTGATCTTTGAAACAGTTTATAAATGGTTTATATTTTATTATTATGTTTCTTCCCTCATCAGTAAGTTTTCATACATCACAAAATATGGAATTTCTCTAAATGTGCCAATTAATTTTTTTTTGTTATACATTTTATTTTGTCTTAGATTTTTTTTTTAAAATTGCAATTTTTTGTTTTTGCTATCTGTATATCTGTTTTTAGCAATTTGTCTGCTATCTTTTGTGGAACTTATTCAAATCTGATCCACTTTGAATGTCTGCTATTTTAAAATAACTTGTAAAGTTTTAGCTAAAATTCAATGTAGTGTTTCTGAACCTTTTAGGGTTATCAGGCATTATATTGTTTGGGTTTATTAGTTTTTGCCTTTCTAGCGTTATATTAATACATATCATACATCATTACTTTACTGATATTTCCTGAGTTGATTATATTAAGAGCAATATGTTTTAATTTAAAATATAATCAAACTCTTGCACCTGTTTTTGGCTACTTGCATGCTCATTTTCTTCTTTTTTTTTGTATTTGTTTTTAAAATAATAATTCATAAAATAGTTTTTCTTTCACTGACAAATCCACCAAATCTCTCATTTGTGTGACCATATCAAATTTAACTGTAAAACATTTAAATATTATATTTTTCAATTCTAGCATTGCCATGTATGATTTAGTGCAATGGTAGAATGTCAGTCTCTAGAGCATAAAGTCCTCAGATTGATTCCAGTTCTGACATTTCCAGCATTCATATGTATGAAGTTCTAGATTAAAATTAACTCATATTGGACATCTAAACATAAGTCAACTGCAATTGGCTTCTTCATTGCATTAATTATTACTCTGTCTAATATATCATTGATTTTCATAATATTATTTTGCTTTTATGCAAATAAATCAAGTCAGATGTCACATGACCTAATTTAAACAAGCTTGTATTACAAATAAACAATGAGGATTGCCAATTCCTCTACAAGCTTTGTGATAAATGCTTAGCCAGAGCCAGCACTTAAAATATCTCTGTCAGGAACCTCTCCCCAAATCCCTGGCTCTGGCTAAGCATTTATCACAAAGCTTGTAGAGGAATTGGCAATCCTCATTGTTTATAACTTACCAGCTTAAGAGATAGGGTCATGTGATCTATGACTTATTTTAACTTGTATTACAAATGTTTTATAAAGAGCTTACAAAGAAGCTTTGCAGAATATTCTCAACTTCAGACCAGTTTTTGCTACTGGCTTTATCAGGATATTCCAGCATTAGATTAAAAATACTAGGACAAACTCAGCACTTTATCTAATGGATAACTATTAAGTAGAAAATCTGAAATTTTCAGATATTTATATGTCTCCCAATCCAGCTATCTAACTTAAATATCCATATGGGTCTAAACTAAGTTCAGATACACTATATATGAATAGCTTTAGCAATATCAATAATATATAATATATATGGTTATTTAAGTTAGATAGCTGAATTGGAAGACATATGGATGTCTGAAAATTTCAGATTTTCTACTTAATAGTTATCCATTAGATAAAATGCTGGGCTTGTGCTAGTATTTTTAATCTAATGCTTGAATATCCTGGCACCTCACTGATGAAGCCAATAGCAGAAACCAGTCTGGGGTTGAGGAAATTCTGCAAATCTTGTTAAGAGCTTATTTGTGAGCTCTTTATAAAACATTTGTAATACAAGCTTGTTTAAATTAGGTCATGTGACATCTGACTTGATTTATTTGTAATTTTATTTTTTGCTATTAAGGCTTTGGCAATTTTATATTGTTAAAGCTATTAATATTTGGTGTATCTGAAATTAGTTCAATCCCATATAGCTATTTAACTTAGATAACTGGATTGGAAGACATATGGATGTCTGAAATTTTCAGATTTTCTACTTAATAGTTATCTATTAGTATCTCCTAGTATTTTTAATCTAATGCTTGAATATCCTGCTACCTCACTGATGCAGCCAGTAGCAGGAACCAGTTTGGTGTTGAGAATATTCTGCAAAGCTTGTTAAGGGCTTATTTGTGAGCTCTTTATTATATATATTGAAATCCATTTCATTTGTTCATTCAATATTTATACCACTATAATAAAGTATATCCAGTGTTTAAATCAAATGTTTCATTTCTGTCTTTAGAAAGTTCATTAATATGTCATTTAATATTAGGCAGTTCTTACAATATTCTTTTTATTATTCTTTATTGTTACAGTTAGCAAATCAAACTTTCTTTATATATACTATACCTTAACATAATTATTAATGGACACAAGTTGATAATGCCAGCCAGATTTTCAGGTTAGTTTCTAACTTTTGATTTTTATCAATGAGAAACATTTAGTAGCAACAAAATCATCCTGAAAACATATTTATTTTTATTATGATATCTAAATTAATTATAGTACTTAAATTTTTGAATATAAATCAATTGACCACTTGACTAGCTATATATCTAACACTAGATCAATGGCTATGTTTTAGTAATCTCAGATGTATATCACTTTTGAGATATTTTTGGCTTATTATATTTTAATGATTTAAACCTATATTTTTTACATTGTTTGTTTTTATGCATAAAGACATTGTTTTTAAAAATCATTTATAAAACTATATATTTTAGAATGTCAACTTGTGCCTTCTTTTATCCATTATATCTTCTCTTTTGGGAATGTTTATATTTGGTTATAATACAGGAGTAATAAATGCACCTGAAATGGTAAGAAATATTTTGTATTATTAATTTAAAAAAAAAAAAAGATTTTGAATTTATATAAAATGGGTCAAAATATCTTGGCAGCATTTTTAAAGTTTTTTTTACATAAATTGTATGCATTATATGTATGAAATATATGTCTTTTTGGTAATGATACTCAATTTTTTTCCCCAGAAAAACTTCATTACACTATATTAATGAGGAAATAATATTTCTTATAAAAATGAATAATTCTGAGAAAGACATCTGTGCAGATAGGTTATCTTATTTCAAATACATTTGTATACATTTTTTTTTTTTAAAAAAAAACTTTTCCAAGTTATAACTGAATTTTAAACTGATACAAAAAGTTCTGAAAGCTGAAAGTAATTACAAAAAGTTCTGAAAACTAAAAGTAAACTTAGAAAAGAAAGAAATGGAAAACAGATGCATTTGAAGATAGTGTTGAGAATTAGAAGCACTTTTATAAATATGAGGTGCACATTCTTTATGTTAAAGGTTAATAACACTTCAGGTTTGTTTTTGATATACTTGATTATGTAAACATATATAAGATTGCTTTTTATCATTTCTTTTGTGAATGAAAAATGAAATATTTTATGTATCAGTTAAATTGAATTTACATAGCATCGGATATAGTGATCTGAGAACTCTAAGCACAATTTTATTATTTATCAAGTGTTTCATTGTGCCATAAAATTATTTGATAATAAGATTGTTAAAACTACACTATTGAAAATTTGTGTGTGATTGTTTCATTGAAAGATTGAGTAAAATAAACCAATATGTTTCTCTCATCATTACTCAAATATTACTCTTTCATTTCTTTATTGACTATAAATATGGGGGGGGGGGCTAAAAACATTAATAAAGATGTGTGTTTATCATGGTGTTATTTGTGGAATATGCACTGTGTACATGGAAGAGAATAGCATATTAGTCAGATGTTTTACATACAAAAAATGATTCACACATTAAACTTGACTATCAGTGAAAAAAGTTTAGTGATAGCAAAATCTGTATAAACCATTAAACATCACATGATCACTGTTTCTTATGCTTGCTCATAACTATTATTAAAACAGGAAAACTCTCCACACAGTAGTGCCACTCAGTGTAAAACAGAATAATCAATGGATGCTAGAAGGCTTGTGCATAAAATCCCTATCTAGTGCCTACTCATCCAATATCCACAGACTAGTTTCTGGCTTGTGTCTTTTGCCAATGAGGAGCTTCAGATCTGAGAGTACTGCACCTAGATCTTAGGATATAACGAACCCTCCAGCATCCAGAAACTAGTCTGGGGATATTGGATGAACAGGCAATAGATAGGGATTTTATGCACAACCCTTCTGGCATCCATTGATTACTCTGGCTTGCACTGATTTGCACTACTGCATGGACAGTTTTGCCTGTTTTAATAACAGTTATGAGCAAGCATAAGAATCAGTGATCATGTGATGTTTAGTGGTTTAACACCAATCTTGCATAATAGGATAGTGGTGGTTATGGTTATTAAAGAACTAAAGACATCAAAATGTATGGGTACTGAACTGAATTCAGACTTATATGACTATATAAGCTAATGAGCTTGGATTGAAAATATTGCTGTGTTTTCAATTTCATTCTCATAGTTTTATAGTTAAATAGAGATAAAAGGTGACTGCTGGAGGTGTTGTATTAGATCCTAAGATCTAGGTGCAGTGCTCTCAAATCCAAAGTTCCTCACTGATAAACTCCACAAGCCAGAAACTAGTCTGGGGATATTGGATGAGTATGCACTAGATAGGGATTTTATGCACAAGCCTTCTGGCATCCATTGATTACTCTGGCTTGCACTGAGTGGCAGTACTATGTGGAGAGTTTTGCCTGTTTCAAAATCTGTATACTCATGTTCTTATTATATCTAATTAAAAAAATAATAATAATTTAAAAATATATCAAATGTTTTATTGATTCGTCTGGAAGTTTGAATTTAACATGTCTTTTTTTCTCTCATCAAATTTAAAAATTATTTAAGAATTAATATGGCAAATATTGTAAATAATTTGTAATTTGCAGGTAATGATATTTGAATGTAACTATAGATTAAAAATCGTATTTATTTTATATATATACGCACAGGTTTTTTTTTTTTAATATCCACTAAAAGAAACAGATCTTAATTTTAATGAAATTTATAAATAATGGATGTAAATTAATTTAATTATTTTATTTACTTTTTAAATTTTACCAGCGGTGTATTTGTTATTTTGAATTAATGTATAAGTGATTAATAGAGTAATTATTCACAAATTGAGGTAGCTCATTCAAATAGATTAGCGTGAGAATAAAATATAACGCCCTCTATGCTTAGTGATAAAGCAATTTGCCTTGAAATCAAAAGGAAATTTGATTTAAAATAATATAACACCAAGGGCAAAAACTATAAAAATAAGAAGATGTAGTAAAATAATTAATAATAGTAGTAAGAAAACTAATTTAAAAGAGTGAGAGCTTTCAGAATAAAAACAAAACATATTCTTCATTAAAGAATAGTTGTGAGGTATATATATATAGGATTTCTTTAACAATAAAGAAAAAATCTATGATACATGAGATCCAATTAATTGAAATGGCAGATAATACAAGAAAACATAGATGTGCTGCTGGTAGTGAATACTTTCAAAATAAAAATTAAAATGTATAATGAAGGATAAAAACTAAAACATTCTAAATTGAGGCAATTAAAATCAAAAAATGAAAAATCAGAATGTTTAGTGGAAGTGAGGAAATGATCGAAATGTATTACTCTTTGAATTACACAAAATTTCCATTGAGAAATAAAAATGATAACTAAGCAAAGGAGCAAATAAGCCAGCAACTTATTTACTCATAATAAAGTATAGAAGAAAAATAAAAACAATTGTATTTATAATTAAAATTGTAAAATGCTGCAGATGGCAAAAAATAAGGAAGGGAATATACCTTAAAAAAAAAAAATCACATTTTTTCACAGGAAATTAAACACTATCAACAGATTAAAAGAACATTATGGAAGCAAAAAAAGACACAAATTGAACTGGATGAAATTATTATACAAAAGCAAAAATTATGAGAAGTTCTGTGGGCAGGATAATAGTTATATTGAAAAGCGTGCAGTGTAGCAATAATGCACACACACACATATATAAATGTTGACAAATATGAAAACTAAAAGTATTTTTAATTAATCTGTACAAATAGATAACTGTGATTAGATTATAAAAAACTAATTAGTAAAACATATTGCTAAGAAGCATTAATTAAAAATAGTAACAGTAAATGATTGCAAGGAACAATAGAGCAAAACTATTAAGAAAATGGATTAACCAAAAAAGAAAGGACTAATGGCCTACAACACTGGACTTATATAGATAGGTCTTGAATAAAGTTTAATCCCCATTGAAGGTCCTGATTGGGGATCTAGGCCAATTTAGAGGCTATTCTCAATCTTGTTGTGTTGAATGCTAACAGATATTAAGTGTTTTAGAATAATTAGTAATTAGATATAATTCCAACATACTGTGCTCTAAGGGACTTACTCATTTATATGTTATTTGATTCATACTCTTAGTTATAGTCACGATTGTATTAATTGTATTGTGAGAACATAGTGTATAATTGGTACAGTTGGACAGTTGAATGTGTTAATAATTCATTTTAAGGTTATCAGAGCACTAATAATCAGTAGGTTAAAATTAAAAGCTGGTCAGTGTGTAAATAGATTAAAATAGTGGATAGGCAAGCAGGCATTGTTAGGGATAGGTGAATTTAATATTAATACTTTCTCCAAGTGGCCTATTTATACAAAACGTACAGATAAATATATTTTATTAATAAAACTAATGTTGATGTAACAAAAATTGCCACATTATTTGGAGGACTGAGAATAATTGAGGTAGCAAACTGATTATGTAGACCCAAAGAACCGAATGTTTATAGTATATGGATTTAGTCAAGTAACTTAGTAACCATATTAGCTCTAAACTATCAAAGCATATAGCTTGCCTTCATTTGCTAAATAGATGTGAAATGAGGGGGGGGGTTGCCGAGATTTTGACACTGCCTTTCAAGACTTGCAAAAAATTGTGCATATGGGTATACATAGAGGAAACATTGCTAGAACAGTTTTTGTTGAGATGAGTGATGATAGACTTTGACAGCAGTTATTAACTATTCCAGACCTATTGTATCTGGACACTGTGGCATGACCTACAAGTTAGTTCTAAGTAACTCTAAACAGTTTCAACAATATAACATGGATAGTCCAAAACAAACTACAATCTTTAAGTCAAGTAAGACAGAAGGGTTATAAAAACTGAAAATTGAATGTTATTGCTGCAGAAGGAAGTGGACGTATTATCCAAGAATGTGGCTAATTCTAGAATTGGAGCAGTAATTCATCATTCATCACAGATTGGGGAATGTCCCATAGCTTTTATCTCTAGGATGTTATCAAAAGCTGAAAAAAGCTACAGCCAACTGGACAAGGAGATGTGAGCTATAATAGTACAGTTCAAAAATTCCACCAATAAATTTATGATACATATGCGATTTTTCCGCATGCTTTAGGGAAGCTGTAATTATATTATAATGTTTAATATGCCTGCTTAGCACTTTCAAGATTTAGTATTTTAATTTCATACTCATAGCTTTATGGAAGACTTGTAATTTATTGTACACATGTGCAAATTAGCTTGAATTTTTAATTAGTTAGTTCATTGTTTGGAGAGAGCAAAGCATGCCTTTCTTCTATTAATGGCACTGAGATCATTTGCTATGTAAAAAGCTTTTTGAACTTTCTTTTGGCATCATTCTTCTATGTGTAAATTATTTGGGCAGAACTGGGTTCGAATACATGGCCTGTAGCTGCTTGGTGGTCCCAGAAGATTGATGTTCCTTCATTTTTATTTTTAACCCTGTTGTATGCATACCTGTGTTGGTAAATTCTTGTGTTGATGTTAGCCCGAGTCTCACCATAGTAAGATGCCTGGCAGCTTAATTGAAGGCATGCTATTTTATAGATCACATGAGGGGCTTGATCTTTTTCTATTTTATTTTTGGAATTATTTATTAGTCGGTTAGTGTTAAGAGGTGTTCTGAAGATAAATTTGAAATCATCTGGCACCACCAAGCAGTTACAGGCCATGTGTTTGAATCTAGTTCTGCCCAAATAATTTGCACAGAGAAGGATGATGCCAAAAAAAGGTCAAAGAAGCTTTTTATTATAGCAAATGATCTCAGTGCCATTAATAGAAGAGAGGCATGCTTTGCTCCCTTTAAACAATGGACTAACTAATTAAAAATTCAAGCTCATTTGCATATGTGTAAAATAAATTACAACAGTCTTCATTCATAAAGCTATGAGTATGAGATTAAAATACTAAATCTCAAAAGCACTAAGCAGGCATATTAAACATTATAGTATAATTACAGCTTCACTAATGCATACGAAAAAAATCGCATATTTATAATTACAATTTTTATTGGTGAAGAGAAAAACAATTTATTACAATAAATTTATTGTGGATTGGACTATAATCCATTATTGGAAATATTGGACAATAAAAAAGCTTTGCCAGATCATTTAAGTTTATGTATCATTTTCTGGTATAATTTATTATTGGTGTCCAATTATGAATTGCAATATCAGAAAGTTTGTCAAATAAAACATGGAGACACACTATTTCATGTATTGGAAGTCAGAAAAAACAGATAATGAAATGGAAATAAATTATTTGGACGACTGGAAGCTTAAAATGATAAATAGTAATACAGTACCAGGTGGACTAAAAAGAAACAATGGGATATCAGATGCTCATGAGATGGATTAGAGAAGAATGGCCCAGTAAACAATCCCATTATTTAAACAAATCATTATGGTGTATGTGACAACAGTTATCAATGATAAAGGGCTGCATTGTAATGAGTGATAAGGTACTAATCCCACCCATCGGTCACCCTAAAATACTAGAAATATTTCATCAGTGAAACTTTGACAGATGCGATGTTTTGACAGCATTTCATTTCTTGCATATCTACTAAAAGGATGCTGATGAAAATAATGCATCAATAGTTTTGAATATTGTTGTGTCTTGACTAGCTATATATTTTATTAATAAAGTTATACATAATTATTTGTGTGTATAAGTTAATCAATAAAGGCAATTTTCAGTCACTCTAGAAATAATTATACATAGAAAAGAGAATTAGAATAACTGCTTTTAAGAACATTCTATTTTGCATTTCAATAAAATCTAATTGCATTTCAATAAAATCTAACAATATGCAAATTAGTAAAGTTAATAAAATGCCTGCAGAACTTCTCATGAGAGATGATGTAAAATGGAGAAAGAAAAAAAGTAAAATGAAAAGCAGACTCATGAAACTTGAAGTGCTGAGAGAGAAGGTGATAGTGCAGGTGCAAACATGTTTTAGTAGAGTAAAGATCTCCAGTCAATTTTAATTAGACTGATTCAGATATGTGTGTAGACTGATTTAGATATGTATGTGATCAGTAAGGTGCAGATGTATAGTTATGAAAATAAAGACCAAGATGAGCTCTAACTAGAGAGATATTTGTTTATTTATCTTTCTACAGATATATGAACTGTTCCATGATCACTTTCATTTATTGTTTTCAACTAGCCAGTTGCCTGTTGGACTACTAATTCTAATTACTAATAATTTTTTTTTCAGAATGAATAAACTCATTAAGTTGTTTATTAAAACTTGTATCAATTTGTTATATTATAAATTGTATGGTTGCTAGATTATACTGTGGCACAGTACAGATTAAACACATATCTTTGGTGCTAGTGCCTAATATGAACATGACCTAACAAGACCATTTTTACAGAAAAAAATTCAAAGTTGGAGACACTATATGGATACTAGATATTCTGGAAAAAAGTGGTTTCCTGGAATGATAGTAAAGTCAAAACAAGTTTAATTTAGTTGTCTCAATGAGAAGACAATTCATCAGTGTGAGTCTCTAGAATCAGTAAATATTAGTAGAAAATCTATGTTTAATGGAGAAAGAATTCTAATAAAAGAAGTTGAGTGTGAAGACACATTGGGAGAGCTGTAAGATATATAAAATCAAATAACCAGCGGACAAATGAAATTGATTTAGTTGAAATGAATAATGAGGGTAATGAGTCAGCAATTATACCAATGATGTATCTATAGTGTTTTGTAAAAATGGCAGACAAGTTTGTGCACTCCAGAAAAAATAGAATTTATTCAAGTTGTTGTAGACATTCCTGTTCAATTCCAGTAGGAGACATCTCGCATTAGTGCTTTCGGTTAAAGACCAGCACCCAGTGGAAATGTAGTCCACAGGTATAGCTGAAGGAGATCACAGCCTGAGGAAACCATCTGGATAGCAGCTGAATAAAGAGTTGAATTTCCAGCAGTCTTCAAGTGGAGTTACTGGTAGACTGTTGCAGAGATGGAAGCTGTAAGGAGCTTAAGGTCAGTCACAGTGCTTACTATGAAGAGTTTGTGGGCAGCTAAACTGGGCTGGGGCCAAGGTGTGTGTAAACTGTGCCCATTGTGAACCGTTTTTGTAGCAGCCAGCCTGAATGAACATCGAGGGAATTGAACATTAGAGAACTGTAGAAACAGAGTGAGTACAGAGCGGTATTCAGGAATTTGAGCAGAGCATCCGTTGCAAGAGAACTGCGTGGGAATTGCGAATTAAACTAACTAGTTCGCAAATTAACTTTTGTGCACAGTAATTGAAGAATCAATATACTGCAATCTGGCGCAGTTGCATTTGGACCTGTGAGAAGTGAATAGCTAAAGTTTTCACTGCAAGTTTACGTGATATAACAACGGTGAAAGTTTGGAAATAAAACACTTGCACAGTCACTATCGGAAGCTGAGTCCCAACACTCATGTGCAATCACCAATGAACATGTAACTGGAGAAGTTCGGCAGCAGTTTGAATCGAACAGTTCTGAGTGAAATAACAGGAAATATTTTTCCTCCAAGTAGTTTAAAAAAAAACACCAAGGAATCGCAACAAGGATTTTTCTGGAGTGGAGGGAGGTGTACTGTTTTGTAAAAATGGCAGACAAGTTTGTGCATTCCAGAGAAACTAGAATTTATTCGAGTTGTTGTTTTTAGATCACGCTCTGATAACTGAGGAATTTAATTAAGGCATTGACGTAATGGCGATCGACAATGCCAAGAAATATTTGCTGATTGCAAATATTTCTAGATAAGAGACATTACCTTATTGGACAGTGTATTAATTGCTGCAGTTATCAGAAAGCTATAGAAAGATTGTATAACAACTAGGCAGAGCAGTATAGAGAGTATTAGAGGCAGTATTTGAGTGTAGATGTTCCTGTTCAATTCCAGTAGGAGACATCTCGCGTCAGTGCTTTTGGTTAAAGACCAGCGCCCAGTGGAAATGTAGTCCACAGGTATAGCTGAAGGAGACCACAGCCTAAGGAAACCATCTGGATAGCAGCTGAATAAAGAGTTGAGTTTCCAGTGGTTTTCAAGTGGAGTTATTGGTAGACTGTTGCAGAGATGGAAGCTGTAAGGAGCTTAAGGTCAGTTGCAGTGCTTTCTATGAAGAGTTCTTGAGCAGCTAAACTGGACTGGGGCCAAGGTGTGTGTAAACCATGCCCATTGTGAACCGTTTTTGTAGCAGCCAGCCTGAATGAACATCGAGGGAATTGAACATTGGAGAACTGTAGAAACAGTGAGTACAGAGCTGTATTCAGGAATTTGAGCGGAGCATCCATTGCAAGAGAATTGTGAATTAAACTAACGAGTTCACAAATTAACTTTTGTGCGCAGTAATTGAAGAATCACTGCAGTATCATTCAAATTTAAAACAATCTCAACAAGAAGAGCAGGAACAGACTCAAGATAAAGAAAGACCTGTGAAATATATATATTAAATTAATTAAATAAATAATAAATTTTGAAGATTGAATTTAAAATAAGAGAAATTGATAGCTAAAATCCTTTATAAAAGTAAATTACAAAATGGAATAAATTTCTCAAAAGTAAAAATATTTCTATGTGATAACAAAGTAAAAATACTAATTAAAATTTATAAAGTCAGATCTGGATTAATTGAACTGATAATACACCTATGATCTAGAATCATTCCATTGGCTGATATGCTCCAGAAAGAACAAAAGGATGAAAAAAGATATAAACCATGGAGAAAAGAAAATAATCTCTTCTTCATTTTTGAGGCCAATTTCAGAAGAAGATTACATGGAACAGTAAAAGAAAAACAGCAGAGAACATCTTTTCTCATGATCTCAGCTCCTGAAGGTTTACTAAGCTGACTAGGGACTTAAACAGTTACCTTTGACATTATTATGACTTTTAAAAGCCTTAAGGGCAGCTCAGGCTAAAAAAGAGGATTGAAGATTCTATCTTAATTAATAGACTTTTAATAGTATGGAGAATAATAATAGTCAGAAATTAACTGCTGTGTAACTGTAAAAGTAGAATGTGTGTATTATATATCCATTTGTGTAAAGAGTGTATATATTTAAATTGTCTATTTATAAAGTATTTTGGGTCATTTGTTTATTGTGCTTAATTGATATTCCAAAATATTATTTGTTATTTTTACTCCTAGAAATAGAGGGACTTCCTCCTTAGTGTAACAGGAACCAGGTTTGAACCCTGTTGCAAAGGACAACTACTTATCACAAAACCTTTACTTAGATTCTGCATATATGTATATGCATAATTAACATATAACTATATGTGGAAGTATATATTGTAATGGGCACATATGCCGTTACATTATTTTTTAAAAATTGAGACATTGAAAAGTTCACATTTAAAAACTTCTTTTTTTTAAGACATAAAAATTGAAAATTAATTCTATCTTAAACTTGTATATATATAAAATAGCACAGATGAAAAAAAATTATTAAAATAAAACTTTATTAAAAAGAGAAAAAGTATTTTAAAAGCAAAAACTTAAAAAGATTTAGAGATAAAAATATATCTTTAAGTTTGCAAAATAATTTAATTAATTCTATTGTATAAAAGGGAAATTATTATTTTAATTAGTAAAAGTAAACTAGCCCTTGGGCATTTCAAAATGCATAAGCAAAGGTCAGATAGGAGAGGAAAAACAATAGGAATAGAATGGCCAATGAAAGAAATCCATCGGGGAATCAGACCTCAATGGACGGATCCTCATCAATGACGTAATGTCCATTGGATCCGAGGTTTTACATATAAAAGAAAAAGTTTGGAAATAAATTTTTAGTGAGTGAAGAAAATTTAAGAGAAGATGGAGATGTGTAAAGTCAGAGAGGTGGTGGTGAAGAGATTGAAAGATGCACTTTCAATTCCTTCAGTTGTTATAAAAAAAATAATGAAACACCGCTTTTCCTATATTGAGGACCACAGGATCATCGGGGGATTTAACGCTGGATTCCAAACGGCAAGCAACTGTAAAGGATGAACTTTTCTAAAACAGTAAGAGTATATAACTAATGAACATTTCTAAAACCATAAGAACTTTATGAACTCTAATGAATATTAATTTGAAAACAATAAGAACTCTAAATTCTAAACCTTTCAGTAAATAATAGCAATAGAATCCTATCTGACCAACGTAAATTAATATTAATAATGTTATTTGATGTATTTTTTTATTATTTAGATCATTTCCATTTATTTTTTTTGTTCTTTTAAGTTTTATGATTTTTGTTTTTCGTTAAATTAAACTTAAGTCGGGCGTGAATGGCTGCATAGATTTGCAAAGTTATGTTAGTTTAAGGGAGGGTAATCTTAGGTTATTTGTTTCGCAGTTAGATTGGGTCAATGGATTGGATATATTAGTGTAATTAGTAGATGTAGTATGAGGTTCGCTACATGCAAGATCGCATATTATGCCGCACATCTCTGTTTTGCCTATGGAATGGGATCGTAAGGAGTTTTTTGTTTATTGTTCTTCTTGCCGATAGATGTAGCATTCCTATGTGGTTGAGAGTCAATGTCATCTATTAACCATGCTGTTCAGATGTACATTCCTGACAATATGTCATTTTGGTGCTGATGTATTCATGCTACATTGAATACATCGATATATTAGATAGATTGGTGTTGGTTTTGACTGCGAACTTTTGGCCTAAGGTTAAATCAGGGATAAAATATTTTCTTTTCAAATGCGATCTATGTAGTTTATTCATACTCGACACTTTAATAAAATATTCAACTCATCTGTGCGAACTTCAAAATAAAATTTTAAAAAATGTAGTTAAATGCTAAAGTAAACTTACTAAAATAATAATGCTAAATTTTATATATATATATATGTGCGTAAATAAATGTTTGTGTGTTAATTACTGGCAGTGGCTTCTTCTATTTATTTTTTAAGTGAAATATTATTAGATTAAGAATTTATATCTTATAAATCTCTGTGTCTCCCTGAGCTAGTGACATTGGGCTAACGGTCGGAATAAAAATATATGTAAAATAAGATCTTAACAGCACGTATCTATCTACTATATAAATTTTCTAGGTTCAAATGCCTAGATGGCATCCTTGTAGCGCAAATCACCAATCCAGACCATTATAATATATATATATCTTTTTTTTATTATAATATTATGAGAAGTCAGTAAAATTAAAAAGAATAATTTGTTTTGTTCATATATATAATTTAATTTTGAAATCCACTGAATAAACTTTTTTTTATCATTATAATGAATCTGGAATTTGGAGATAAAGATGCTTTCTGTATGTTTTTTTTTTTGTTTATTCGTCTCTTCACTGTTACATCCATCGCCAAATTATTGGAAAATCTATACTCACAGTAAAAGGTAATTTCTTTCTCTTTTGTTCAAATTTCATAATCAGACAAAAGAAAACAGATATAAATGTATAAAAATAGTTTTTGGTCAGGGGAGATAAACACCAAAATTAATCTCATTTTAAGCTAATCTGATAAGTAGTAAGAATGTCAATAAAATTAAAATATCAGATTGAAATTGATTTTGATTGTTGGCTGAAATATTTAGATTTTTTTAATGTAATTGATTAAAAGAAATGTAAGAAAAAGAAAAGATTTAAGAAGAAAATTCTGGGCATCTTGGTAGGTGGGGAGAGGGGAGATATAAAAAGAAGGAAAGAGAAAAATAGATAATTAAGCCTGCCAAAGGGACAAATGAGCGAAAACCATATGTTGAAGAAAATAAATAATATGAGTAGACTCAAGCTTAAACATGTTGGAATCTTGCCCAGCACCCCATGAATGTAAACCATTAGAAACCTTGCCATCTGTCCATGGCCATATATTATTGCTTCAAGGACTTCTGTTTAAAACCATAGGAAAGCTTCTCTATGACCCTCAAACCAAAGACTGTACAACAAGAAAAGAAAGAAAAATGAACTATTTGATACAATGCATATGGCTGTTCTTAACATAAGCTTACTGATGTATATTAATGTTACCTGTTCCTGGGAACAAAGGTATTATTTTGTTTCTATCTATTAAACCGGTTCTCAATTTAATAAAGAAAAAATCTGTATATATATGTGATCATTATGTTAATTTAAGGTGTCAGCTTGTATTGTAAAATTATTAAATGTTATTGAATAAAAAATATGTATGTACATTTTCTCATAATATCCATGAATTAGTTATTTTTTAGTCTATAATCACTTACTTATATAATACATATGTGTATGAATACAGGCCAAATCCAGAAAACCAGAAGTAAAGAGGGCTTGTTAATTATTTTTTTTAGGTTGTGTGAAATAATGGAGTGAACAAAATTTTAAGAAATTAGATCATACTAGCTTAAATTACTTAAGTGTAGAGGGATAAGGGATATTATATTTGTTATTGTAACAGATCAAGTTAGATGCTATATCTTCATACTCTTGACATATCCATTTTCTCCAACGATGCAATCACCACCATTCCTGAGATACTGAATTAGAAAGGGTTGGACAAATTTCTCCAAAGAAAAGACAAGGAAGCAATATATGAGTGTTACCTAGTGTAATTTCTTACTGGATTCCATAGATTGGTGCTTGAGAACAATAAATCAACACTCATAAATACACTGGGGACAATTAAATATATATTTTAAGAGAGATAAACTTTGTCAGAGAAATATAGTGAACAGTTAGTCACAGTTATCTGAAGTATTTATCATAGGTCTATTCATTCTGATATTTTTAGTTAATACAGTATGAGTAAAGCTATTATATATATTGACTCTCCCATTAACAATTTAAGTGATTAAATGTATCCATAATCTGGTTACATATACATTTGATGGTGACTAAATGTCCATCATTGATATTGACTTTACCCTTAACAATTTAAATAAGGGAATGAAATGATATTAAATTCATCTCTACTGGTATGTATTCACATTATGGTTACATATACATTCAATGGTGACTAAATGTCCATTACTAATCATACTAAAAGGAAGAATACACTTTAGACTTTTCAAAAAAAAAAAAGGGGGGGGGATCATCCATTACAGTGGATTCCCAATGGTGGGGCTTTAAAGGAAGGAGTATGACAGAGTAGGAAGAATGAAAAAGTCATAAACTAATAAATAAATTTAAAAAAGCAATAAATAAAATAAAATCTAAAATAAAAAAAGGACTATGTGAGAGAAGTGAATAAAGTCAGAGAGTTTCAGATAAATAGGCAGAACAGAAATACCTCAGGGCTGGAAATGAGCTCTAGAATGTTGTTAAAAATAGATAAAAAGAAATTACAAGTAGAAATAATAAGAATGAATAGGGAATTGGTGAAAATAAAAACATTTAGAGATAAAAAGAAGGAGACATCAGTAGAACATTTTAATAGTCTCCAAAGATACTTTAATAGCTACATGATGATACTGGAAGGATATAAAATAGTGATAACATATAATCACCTCAAAGGTTATGCTAAAACATGAGATTCACTTTCACACCAACCTCAAACATTTCAAGAATATAAAACTATTCTAAAGAAGACATTTTGGACTAATGAATAGGAGAATATTAGATCCCAGCTAATAAAACAAAAAAGTTTCATGAAGGCAGTGGAGAAGGATATGCAAATTTTTCAGGCCACAAGTGGCCATATTGATGGCCTTAGCAGTGTGTGAACTACCCGAAAAGCAAATTATCTGGATGGTATGCAGAAACCTATCTCGGGAAATAAAATGTATGTTGTGGCAGGGGAATGGTAGATCAGTGATATAGATAAAATATTGGATCAGATGGATACAAGTAGACAAATGTGAGCGGTCAAAGATCAGAGATGTAGAATGATAGATGAGACAGGAATCCCAAGTTCAATAAAGTGAAGGAAGCAAAACTAAGTCACCAACAGGATAGAAAGAAAATTGGAAACAGTATGTTCATGGGAAGATCATGTCCCATGTTATGCTCAACAGGTTTGTTCCAAGCTCCTTATAGCAGTGGGTCAGATAGAAGTAGAAATGCTTGTAGACCCAGGTAATAAAATCTGAGTTGTAGCAGAAAGAATTTATTACAAAATATTGAACAAGCAACCCAATATACCAACTCTCCCATTAAAATCGGTCCAAGTGACAATGGCAAATAATCAAAAAAGCAAAAATAGAGCCCAAAAAATAAGGTTAGATATTTAAATTTATGGAAAAACCTCCTTTTATGTTTTCTTAATCAGGAAAGATTTAATACATGATGCATTACTAGGGTCAGCTTTTTTATATAGGTATAAGTGCACCCTGGACTATGGAAATCGGCAAGCCACATGCAATATGGATTGGTTCAGTTTGTAATGTCCAATTTTATTTCCTACTGATTCAATGTTTGTCTCTTTCCCTTACCAGATGTCCAATTAATGCTTTCAACTATAGTCCTTGCACTGGCACTGGGCCAAGCATTCAAGATCCTTTTTCAATCTCTTCATTTATCTTCAGGCCTATTCCAGCTATATACAAGTTTTTCCCATTTAAGTGTTGAGATTGGGGGCATGTGGGGTTTTGGCTGAGAATATCTGCCACAATATTCTCTGACTCTTTGCAATATCTTACTGTATTGTTGTATTCTAGAAGTATAAACTCCAACATACCAATCAGCTGTTATTTAGGTAGCTGTGGTTTATGAATTCCAAGCTTTTATGGTCAGTAATCACAAATAGGTTTTGATCCTAGTGGGAATGTGTGGAATTTCTGGAATGCTTAGATGATTGCTAAAGCTTTCTTTTCCATTATGTTATAGTTGAGTTTGAGTCCCTTAAGTAATCTGCTTATGAAATATAGGACACCTAGTTGATCATCTTCTTGAATCTAGACAAAGTCACTCCCAACCCATACCCACTTTTATCCACTTGCATGATAAGTGGTTTTGTAAAGTCTGGGAATGATAACACAACTTGTTCCATAAACCCTTCTTTGATATCTTCAAATGCTTGATCCTGTTCAAGCATCCAATACCATGCAATATTTTGTCTTAATAATCTTACTAAAGGTACCATCTATTCTGCAAATTATTCATAAAATCTATTGTAAAAGTTGCATAGACCTAAAAGTGATGAAATTTGCTTACTAGACTGGGTATGGGGAAATCTGTAATAGCCAATAATTTTATCAGGATAAGGCCTAATCCCTTGCACTACATTGACCAAAAATATAACCTCATCCTGGAACAATGTACTCTTTTTTTAAAGTTTATTTTGATTCCCTTTTCCATGCATTCCTTTAGGAACATTTCCATGTCCCTTATAAGTTCTTTGACAGTTACCGATGCCACTAACACATCATCTACATATATAGTGATTAATATATTTATTTCTGCTACAACACTTGGTCAAGGGATCTCAACAATCCTGCCCCACTATTTACCAAATCAAAAGGCATTCAATTAAATTTATACAAATGGGCATTATATTGCAAGGTCGTAAATTTAAGATCCTCAGGATGAAGTTTGATTTGAAAATAGCTGGCTGTCAAATCAAATGTTGAGAAAATCCTCTTACCTCTGAATCTCCTTAATAATTTCTGCATAGATGGCAGGATATTACAGTCAGGGATCATTTTGAGTTGATGTATATCAAGATACAACCTCACTGTCCCATCTTTTTTCTTCACAACAACCAGTGGGCTACAATCAGCAGATGAACATGTTGATTTGTTTCTCCACTTCTTTTCTACCTATACTGATGAGAGACCAGTCATGACCTAGATTTAAAAGGTTGGTTTACCTTGATCCATTGTTCAAATCCCTGGATTATACCTGGTATATTTGAAAAGACTTGACTATAATTCTAATGTTTGCTTCAGTATGCAAATGGATAGTAGTGGGTATGGATTGGAAGTGACATTGTCTTAGATTCAAGAAGATGATCAACTAGGTGTACTATACTTCATATGACAATTACTTAAGGGACCCAAACTCTCAACTATAACATGATTGAACAGGAAGCTTTAACAATCATCTGAGCATTCCAAAAGTTCCACACACTTCCACTAGGATCAAAAGTTATTGTGATTACTGTCCATAAAAGCATGGAATTCATAAACCACAGCTATCTAAATAACAGCTGATTGGTACATTGGAGTTTATATCTCCTAGAATACAACAATACAGTAAGATATTGCAAAGAGTCAGAGAATATTGTAGTGGATATTATCAGCCAAAACCTCCCCTCCTCCCCCAGTCTTACCATTTTAATAGGGAAAACTTATATATAGCTGGAATAGGTCTGAAGATAAATGAAGAGATCAAAAAAGATCTTGAATGGTTGGTCTAATGCCAGTGCAACAACTATTGAAAGCATTATTTGAACATCTGATAAGGGAAAGAGACAAATGAACATTGAATAGGTAGAAAATAAAATTAGCCATTACAAACTGAACCAATTCATATATAAGTTTTGTGATGACTGAGAGGAATGGAAGCTGGCTATACCTTGTCAAATGAGAGATGCCATCATTGCTCATGTCCACTGATTACCCAAAACCTAACATTTGTGTTGGAATAGTTCTATTGGCCAAGCATGCATACTAAAATTATTGTAGTAAAAAACCAGTGTAAAGTATGTCAAAAGGCCAAACCAGCAAACAGAATTATGCAGCACCTATGATATCTCTGATCTCAACAAAACCTTGTGAGATGACTATAGATTATTATGGTCCATTACCAGCTTTCAATAAAAAAGAAGTATCTCATAGTGGTATATGACTTGTTTTCCAGATTTGTGGCCATGTATCCAGTTGCACAGGCAAATACAAAGAACATGATACAGGTGTTAGAAAACACATTTTCCAACTATGGGAAAACCTTAAGTCCTTCTCTCTGACCATGGTATGCTCTTCACATTAGCAGAATAGTGGAAATGGGTCCAGAGATAAAGGATAAAACATGTATTAATGTCTATCTGTAACACACAATCTAACCCTTGTGAAAGGGTGATGTGTGAGTTGGGGTTATTTAGTACATACATTCTGACTAAGCTGAGTCAAGCATGTCTCTCAGATAGTAAACAATCAATGGGGTTTTCACCAATGCAGTTGCATTTAGGTAAGCCCATTCCTAAGTTAATAAAGACTATCTTACCAGGAAAGGAGGAGTCACCCATAGATCCTGAAGCTGATGTAACTTAGGCATATCAAACTTTAGTCAAAAGAAGTCAAAGGAGAAATAAAAGTTCAGTAGGGACCCAAGATAGGGAATAGAGTAAAGAAAACACCATATGTGAGTGACCAAGGGAAGTATATGGTGCCAAAAGTTGTAATTTGTATGAAGGTTCATTCATTATAGTGCAATACCAAGGTAACAATATGTTTTGGGTAGACCAGAGGCAGGAGATGAGAGTCTTATAGTGTCAGATCCTTCAAACCTGCACCAGCAGGCAAATGCCAATGTTAAAAGTGACTTCTATAAGCCCTCATAAAGTAACCCCATTTTGAAGGCTTTCTAATGGGGGGTATTGTAACAGGAACCAGGTTTGAATCCTGTTGCAAAAATCAACTACTTATCACAAAACCTTTACCTAAATTCTGCATATATGTATATGCATAATCAACACATGCCCATATATGGAGGTATATATTTGTAAATATTTAAAAAATGATATAGTAGTGTATATTAGTCATTGTAACTAATAAAATAAATGGCATAGCTATTGTAACTAATATGAATATATTTGCATTGTCATTATAACTGAATAAAGGATGACAGTGAAATCAATATAGCACCAAATATAGTGAAATTATCTTTATCTCTAATAATATATTCTTTCAACAAAGAAAAAAAATCCCTTTTTCTCTTTCCACCTATATAAAACACATTCATAGTTGCATACTAGCACTATTTGTAACTAATTAAAAATATCAATAAATAAACACATCATCAAGATCGGAAAAAGGAAATCAAACTTTTATTTCTCTTTTATTCAGTTTTACCTACTTTTGTGGATATGTTTTATCTGAGTGCCACTAGGTTGTCTAAACCTAGATAAAGTTATATCATATACTTATTTATATGCATACCTGGTTCAAACCCAATTGGTACAATATTTATAACATGCATTTTTGTATGAAGGGAAAATGACATCCTTATACTTTAGTTGTGCAAATAAAATTATAAGATTTTAATATCATAAATCCATAATATTCTCACAGGTGTTACCAGCTCAGTTTAAGTATGATGGTAGTCATTATCTCTAATGATGGCTCACAAATAATAAATACCATGAAAACCATTATTCTTATGGCCATTAAACCCATTTATTTAAGCTATTGATTAATAAGATGGTGATGATGATGATACTTTTATCTACAGCTTTAGAAGTAATTTACAACATTAAAATTTCATCTTTTACAAACCTATAATTAGTTATCTAAAATATTATTATATTTAAATTAGGACTTAATGAATGATATTTATCAGTGATGATGATGATCATAATTAACAAGACAATGAATAACTTCAAGAAAGATACAGCCTCTTTTAATAAAAACAAATTAACATTTATTACTGATTGATCATTAATAATACAGATAAAACATTTATATAATTAATTGTTTACATTTAAATATTAATAATACTAAAAATCTTCCCCCTTTCCCTTAATGACACATACTCAATGTTCATATCATATAGGATAATGTGTGTGCACCAATTTTTATAGTGGATAAATAAAAACTCATATCCTAAAATATTTTTATTAAAAAAAAACATTCTATGCACACACATACCTGCCTATTGTGTGTAACATATATATTTTCATCTTTATAAATTTAAACATAATATAAAAAAAGAAATGATTAGAGAATGGTTAGACAGATTATAGAGATAAATACATTTCAAGAAATAAGCTCCAAACTACCTATCTGACTGTCTACCAATCTAGGTCACTAACCATTTTTAAAAATCCAACTCTCTTAATGTTAAACTTTCTACTGACTTAACACTAATGCTCAACAAATATACATGTAAGTAAGCATTACATGTGTGTGTATGTGTTAACTCCCATTATGAATAATAAACTATTAAACTCATTTGACATACAATATAAATCAACATTTCATAATATTTAAATCAATATACAATAAACACATTTTATAAAAGTAAAATACACACATAAATGGTTACATGTAATAATTTGAGAATACATAATTCATCAATAATGCAATAGTTATTATTACTGAAAATCTTCTATAATTGATTTTCATTTAAGGTTTAGAAAGTTAAAGAGAGAGAGAGACAATTGGATTTATTATTAAAAAGATTGGTTAATAGTTACTGAAAATCTTCTATAATTGATTTTCATTTAAGGTTTAGAAAGTTAAAGAGAGAGAGAGAGACAATTGGATTTATTATTAAAAAGATTGGTTAATAGTCACTGATAAAAAATATAATTAAAATTCATAATACCAGTTCTTTTACTTTTGAGAGTTCAACGGTTTATTGGAACTCCTATTCTGGTTTGGGCTTGCAATTGTTTTTTACTGCGAATGATGATGGTGAAATAACTTGCTTCTATAGGGACCATTTAGCACTGGAATGGTTTCTTCATTTCTTCTTAGTTTAGTTATTTTTGATAGACAGATGGATATTTCTGCCTTTCATGTTATAATGATCAAAATGAAAGTGAAGATAGAATCCAACCACAATCTACGATATCTGCACTACAGGGGCGCCATCTAGGCATTTGAGCCTAGAAAAATTTATAAAGTAGGCAGATACACGCTGTTAAGATCCCACTTTATTTTATATTTAGATCGTTAGCCCATTGTCACTAGTTCATGGAGATGCAGAGATAAGAAATAACTTGTTTAGTTTGTATATATAAAAAAATAAAAGCTACTGCCAGTAATTAACACACAAACATTTATTTACGCACATATAAATTTTGAATCATTTTAAATTTTGAGGAATAATATTTATTGTTTTAGATTTTAACATTCTTTTAATTTAACTTATTATTTTAAAATTTTAAATCATCTACACAGATGAAATTTATATTTATTTTAAGATTGTCCATACAAATGAATTTAATATTTTTTATTAAGATCGCCGAGTATGAATAGACTACATAGATTGTATTTGAAAAACAAATGTTCTATCCCTTATTTAACCTTAGGCCAAAAGTTCACAGCCAAACCAACGTCAATCCATCGGATATATCGATGTATTCAATGCAGCATGAATACAACAACACAAAATACTATACTGTCAGGAATGTTCATCTGAACAGTAAGTAGAGTTAGAGAAGACATTGTCTCTCAACCAACAGGAATGCTACATCTGTTGGTGAGTAGAACAATAAACAAAAAACTCCATAGGAATGGACTATGGTCCTTTTTGCTGACTTACTATCCCATCCATAGGCAAACAGAAGGTCTCCTGCTATATTTACTAATTACATCAATACATCTAATCCATTGTCCCAATTTAACTATGAAACAAATAACCTAAGATTACTCTCCCTTAAACTATATAAATATAACTTTACAAATCTATATAGCCATTCACGCCCGACTTAAATTTAACCTTTAGATACGTTCGCACAGATGAATTTTATACAATTTGTTTTATAATGTTGAGTATAGATCGGCTGCACAGATTCCACAGTTAAAAACATTTCAAAATAAACACAACTGATCAAAATACAAAATTATCGATAATGTCAATTGCATAGTGAAACAGACAGATCGAAGGATCGATCTTAGTTTCATAGTTTTCATTTTGAAGTACGGTAATTCTAAATCACTATTTACCCGCAATGAGGCTTTTTCTATTCCAGGCCACATAAATATTAAGTTAGTTATTTTATGCTTGGTGTAAAAGAATTTAATGTAAATATTACAGGTATAAATATTACAAATCATGATAAATAATATTCGTGTGTGTGGTTTGTGGATTTATATTAGCTCAATTTAAAAGTTTCATTGCGTGTATATTTTTTTTAAATTTTAAATCTTTCAAAATTATACAAAGTCATTTAAAAATGCTGATCAAAAGTCTCATTCCTTTGATCGGTATTTTTAGTCAAATCTTACATGTACAAAATGTATAGAATAATTAGTTTGTACTTTGAAAGTTAAGATAATGAATTTCAATTTTGTATTCACGAATTCCTATGTAATTATTTAATGTGTCAATTTAGAATCATGTATTGAATTTAGAAATAAATGTAAATCAAACAATGGAAATGAGAAATGTAGGACTCTTATCGAGAAAGGCAAATGCAATTGTATAGTCAAAATTAGATATTGCTGGGGGCCAGAAAATCAAAGGAGGCGGAGTCATGAACAAAAACTATGCAGAATGATCAACCGTAGCCAGCTTATATTATAAGATACTAGAGGACTTTTCTTTTTGACTTGGCTGTGCTTAGACCGCCTCGGGCTACAGCAAAGTAGTTATTCCTGAGAAATCATCTCAACTGTGATTAAGAAGTTGCCCGGTAAATTGCAATAATGTGGGGCTAAGTCCAAGAAGCTGATCCCTGTTCTGCCGATTTAAATCTTTTCAAACCGCTGATCTATAATGTTTCCTGTGCTTCCAGTTTTCTCAATTCCAACCTTTAAATTAATCATGCCGTTCGAAGGAATCCAAAATGCGCGCCTACGTTCTGCATAAACATTACCGCAAGGAGAAAAGCCGGACGAAGAAAGAATGGTAACTCTTGTTACATGAACTTTTTAACTTTCCTCTAAGCTTAATAATTTTATTATTTAATCTGTTATGAATTAATCTAAGTAATTACATGTAAATTTCTTGTTTTTCTTTGTTAAAATGTTACACTAAAGCCTGTCAGTAAATTTCTTTTCTAATATTTCTGTGCTCTAGTCTTTAGATGATAATTTACTAATATTTTGTGCCTAATAGTAATTCATTAGTGAATATACTTATATTTTATTATTACTTACATTTACAAACAAAGCGATGCCAATAATAATATTTTTCAACTCTAGTTAACGCCATTAAAGTGTATTTCATAGTATTATTATTCTATTCATTTTAAAAGTAATTTTCTTTTATCGAACTAAAAATTGGTTCGTTTATGTTGAGTTGAGAAATATTCAAGTACCTGTATTGTTCATTTTATTTTGTCAAAATATTTTAATCTCTGCTCCAAATAACAAATATTTAAAATAAAGTCTAAATTTTTATTATATTATTTTTTTATATATGAACGGAGTAATAATATAAAGTGAATATTTTTATTACTATTATTACCTTCCGAACAACCTGGGGAGGTATGGGTTTCAGAGTGAAATTAATTAATCGTTACTTTTGTGATCTTTTGATTTCGCCATGTTTTATTTTGAATAGTCATATCAGACTGTTGCGTAGAAAATGTTACGGAGAGATAATCAAGGTTTTATATAGTTTCGCTTTAAGTCCACTTCCGATCACTCTTCCTCGATGTTACTGTGGCAGTGCCTTTTCCTTCGCCTAAATTGGCATCTCGTTTTTACTACCAATTGGAAAGAAAGAAATTCTTCTCCAGATAATCTCTTGGATCACCGGGGTTCGAAAATGATCCCGGCTGGTTGTAGTGTCCCGGATCTACTTGGGGGCATTAAGACTTGTCAAAGTACAAGCCGCCCGGTCTTCCGTCAATGCACCGCAAGTTATTATTGTAGTATATCTTAATCTCTGCAACCATCAGTACATCATTATTATATTATATTTTTATATAAAGCCTCCTCCAATTATCCGTATACGCAATGGTTTGAATCTATTAAAATCAAACAACTTAATATAAAATAGGAATTAAATATTTTAAATGCTCAAATTACTCTGATTCTCATATCAACTCGTACGACCATTTAAAACATATAAATATTGGCATGCGTTTTTGTTTATCAGTCTAAAATGATTATTAAGGACTAGTAGCAAATTATTATAAATATACGTATGAAAATTTTACCGTATCTGTACATAGTATTCAATGATTTCAATAATTATTAAAAACTTATCTAATCTATTTTTGTCTCTCTTGTCTTATTACTCTCGAAATCTAGTTAATCACCTGCTGTCTGTATCGACAACTTAAATATATATTGAATTATTAACCGTACCAATATCTCGAATATAAGATATATATGAATAACTGATTATAGGGTAATTTAGTCTGTGTTTTCCGATGAGCTAGTAAAGGGAAAACCACGTACCGTTGTTGTGTTGTTCATCTGTTGGTCATGCCAGGGGTTTGGGTTTGAATTTAGTTTGCATTTTGGAATTTATTCCTAGACGTGGACTGGGTTTGAATTCTGATTACTGTGCGTGATTATGCATGGTGATTTTACCGGTACAATAGGGAATACAAAAAACCCAATAGCATTCATCATAAGATGCCGCACTGACATCGATGACTTATATATTCTAATCGAATGTGAAAACCACAACAAAATCAACCGTTAATGAATCTATGCAACGTCTATACCCAACCTTAAATTTCATGCATTTAAATAATTTATACAATAAGGAAATAATGGAAATGATTTTTATCAAATGCCAAACATATAAAATTAAACATTATTAATTGACCTGAAAACTTACAAAAGTCAGATAAAAGTCCATTCGAAATTTAGGTTAACTTGTTTATTAAACTTGTCAACTCTTGACGAAAGTTCTTAATTAATTTTATGATTTTAACAATTGTTCAGTTCATATAGCCTACGGTAGAAGAGCTCCCGGTTCCTGGTGTTAATTTCCACGGAGTCTTTATTTGAAACCCGGTCTATCTGAAGACAGCCTTAGCTGGAACAATCCTGGTATTACCGTCATTTCATTTGAGATAAGTGAGAAAGAGAGAGTGATATGTGCGTCTTATCGCCCTTCTCACAAAAGTCAGCTGGAAACTGTCAGGAAACTGAATATTTCTCTTTTTATTATCCTCCTATGGATTCCATGAACAAAAACATCACTGTTCCATTTTTTCGTTATGGTCTGGGCCTTTATTTCCTGCTTCTATATTGGACAAGCTAATTCTTTATTCTCTTATCTAATTTTCATCTGACTTTTTAATTACACAAGAGCCCCAAGGCTAGCTTGCTTTTCAAGTAATAAACAATCATTTCCATTTACAGATTACAGGAATTTATTAATGCCTGTTTTTATTTTTACTTACGTTATTTCTTTATTAAATATTTTTATATTTAAATCTTGTATTTTTTTATAAAAAAGTACGTTCAAATACTTTTTTATTTATTTATAAAAAAAAAGTATTTTTAAAGTTTTGCATTGGTGCGAATATATATACGTTATATGTTTAACAAACATTTTAATTTTTACATTTAGTTTTTTTTTTTAATACATATATTTTTATTTGCAAACTTAAAAGTTTTTATTTCAATTTAATGTAACGGCATATTTATATATCGTTACATATCAGTAAACTTCCTCAAAAAAACAAAAACATTAAAAAAAAAAAAATTACTTAGTGTTAGTAATTACGTTACACAAATTGATTATATATGAAAATTTCAAAAGGACAAAACTTTTTTTTTATAAGACAAAACAGTAATTACACACAAATATAATGACAAAAAAAATGTTGACTGTTGATTCCTTACTACCAGCTAAATTTCTGCCCCCCTCCCTTCCAAATTTCTTTTCTTCTACTTTTAACTATTATTTACGCAAGTTGAATGATTAGATTTTAAATTAGACAAGACTTTTTTTTTTAAAAAAATATGATTTATATTTATTATTACGTTTTATTCCTCACATTTATTTTTACATATGCGCAATTTTTTTTACTGGCAGTACCTTTAAAACAAAATTCAACCTATAACTTTACGTTAATACAAAAAATATATTTATATTTCAGAAAAAATATTACGGGCATGATTTATCTTTAAAATTCTCAGTGCACTTGGTGGTTTATTAAAGATCAGCCCCAGTTGGGAGACCAATTATAATGATCCAAATGAAAGTGAAGATCGAATCCAACCACAATCTCTGATATCTGCACTACAGGGGCGCCATCTAGGCATTTGAGCCTAGAAAAATTTATAAAGTAGGCAGATATGCGCTGTTAAGATCCCACTTTATTTTATATTTAGATCGTTAGCCCATTGTCACTAGCTCATGGAGATGCAGAGATAAGAAATAACTTGTTTAGTTTGTATATATAAAAAAATAAAAGCCACTGCCAGTAATTAACACACAAACATTTATTTACACACATATAAATTTTGAATCATTTTAAATTTTGAGGAATAATATTTATTATTTTTGATTTTAACATTCTTTTAATTTAACTTATTATTTTAAAATTTTAAATCATCTACACAGATGAAATTTATATTTATTTTAAGATTGTCCATACAAATGAATTTAATATTTTTTATTAAGATCGCCGAGTATGAATAGACTACATAGATTGTATTTGAAAAACAAATGTTCTATCCCTTATTTAACCTTAGGCCAAAAGTTCGCAGCCAAACCAATGTCAATCCATCGAATATATCGATGTATTCAATGCAGCATGAATACAACAAAACAAAATACTATACTGTCAGGAATGTTCATCTGAACAGAAGTAGAGTTAGAGAAGACATTGTCTCTCAAGCAACAGGAATGCTACATCTGTTGGCGAGTAGAACAATAAACAAAAAACCCCATAGGAATGGACTGTGTCCTTTTTGCCAACTTACAATCCCATCCATAGGCAAACAGAAGGTGTGTGGCATATATATGCAATCCTGCCCATAGCGGATCTCCTGCTACATTTACTAATTACATCAATACATCTAATCCATTGACCCAATTTAACTACGAAACAAATAACCAAAGATTACCCTCTCTTAAACTATATATATAACTTTACAAATCTATATAGCAATTAATGCCTGACGTAAATTTAACCTTTAGATATGTTCGCACAGATGAATTTTATACAATTTGTTTTATAATGTTGAGTATATATCGACTGCACAGATTCCACAGTTAAAAAATTTCAAAATAAACACAACCGATCAAAATACAAAATCATCGATAACGTCAATTGCATAGGGAATACAAAAAACCCAATAGCATTCATCATAAGATACCGCAGTGACATCGATGACTTATATATTCTAATCGAATGTGAAAACCACAACATAATCAACCACTAACGAATCTATGCAACATCTATACCCAACAGTAAATTTCATGCATTTAAATAATTTATACAATAAGGAAAAAAATGGAAATGATTTTTATCAAATGCCAAACATATAAAATTAAACATTATTGATCTGAAAACTTACAAAAGTCAGATAGAACTCCATTCAAAATTTAGGTTAGCTTGTTTATTAAACTTGTCAACTCTAGACAAAAGTTCTTAATTAATTTTATGATTTTAACAATTGTTCAGTTCATATAGCTTACGGTAGAAGAGCTCTCGGTTCCTGGTGTTAATTTTCACAGAGTCTTTATTTGAAACCTGGTCTATCTGAACGCAGCCTTAGCTGGAACAATCCTGGTATTACAGTCATTTCATTTGAGATAAGTGAGAGAGAGAGAGAGCAATATGTGCATCCTATTGCCCTTCTCACAAAAGCCAGCTGGAAACTGTCAGGAAACTGAATATTTCTCTTTTTATAATCCTCCTATGGATTCCACGAACAAAAATGTCACTGTTCCATTTTTTCATTATGGTCCAGGCCTTTATTTTCTGCTTCTATATTGGACAAGCTAATTCTTTATTCTCTTATCTAATTTTCATCTAACTTTTTAATTACACAAGAGCCCCAAGGATAGCTTGCTTTTCAATTAATAACAATCATTTCCATTTACAGATTACAGGAATTTATTAATACCTGTTTGTATTTTTACTTACGTTATTTCATTATTAAAATATTTTTATATTTAAATCTTGTATTTTTTTATAAAAAAGTACGTTCAAATACTTTTTTATTTATTTATAAAAAAAAATATTTTTAAAGTTTTGCATCTGTGTGAATATATATACGTTATACGTTTAACAAACATTTTAATTTCACCGTTTAGTTGTTTTTTAATACATTTATTTTTATTTGCGAACTTAAAAGTTTTTATTTCAATTTAATGTAACGGCATATTTATATATCGTTATAATGTATTTAGCATTTTTTAGGCTTTGATTCAAACTCAGTAAATAGCATAGATGAAATAGCATGGTTTCACAAATTTCAGCATTTTTCTGCATATCAGCATTTAGATTTAAAAGCACAGGTGAAAAGCAAGTTTTTTATTTAACAATCAGTTATAAGATGTTGAAAGACTAAAGATTTAAGATCTTATGTGCATGATTTGGTTCCTCAACAAAAAATATATTTAGTCTGCCATTGGGCTGTAGAACACTTTTTAAAAAACAAAATCTGAATTCTCCAAAGCAATCTAGTTTATTTCTTCCATCCAACAGACTTGTCAGCTTTTTATACAAGTTTGTCTGTCTCATTAGCTCACATATTTTTGTTACCAGAAAACACATGGCTTCCATTAATTAAACCACCTGATTGTCAATTTGTTGAAAATTGACAAATTTTTTAAAAAAAATTATTGTTTGAAGTTTATCAAACCTTAACAGCAGTTCCCCTACCCATTTTCTTTAAGTCTAAAATTTGACCTCTATCTTTTATTAATCTCTGACCTTGGTCTGACAGGTCAAGTGAAACTCCAACCTTTTCAGACAATGTAAAATAAATTGCTTCTAAATAATATATGTTTTTAAACAATATAACTTTTTATAAAGAAATCACAAAATGATTTTAATAAAACATTTTCTATTATCAATAGGTGTCTGTAAATATTTTAAGTCTATGTCTGTAAATACAGGCACACACTCATCCATATTCAGACATTCAAAACCTGCCTATTAAAAATAAATCTGAATGATTTAAAAGTTATAAATTAAAATTCATATATCAGTAAAACAAGTTGAAACAGTCAGCTTGTACAATCCAACTGTTTCACCTACTATATTTTATAGTAGTATTCTTTTATATATAACTACCATCAAATTCTCATATATTATGCTAATATTACCATAAAAACCTGGCTAAATTTAAATCTTAATACATTAACCATGTATGTGTGTGTATATATCTACATATAGAGAGAAAATTGCATTTATATACGTAAACCTCTATAAATGCGCAGATATATATTGTAAAGTCCACTACTTATTTAGTGTTTTAAACGAGTTAACTACTCGTACTCAGTGACCAAATTACGTCCTATCTATTAAATTTGTTTCGTCAGACAATTCAGTAAGATTTAATGAACACAATTATTTTTCCTGGTCACACAACACTTTTAACTAATGAAGCTACTAAAATAATGGGATCAAGTAAGCCAGCTTTTAATTTATTTGAAAGGTGCCAGAATTCTATATTAGAATTCACTGGCAAACATCCCTTTTTTATTTAATTAGCTACGATGAAATTATCTCCGGAGGATTGTGTTTCAGTACAACGTTGGCAATTTATTTGAATTATAATAATGTCTAAATTGTAATGAATTTAGAACTATAAGAATTAATAACAATGTAAGTTATATTTTACTTTATTAATATGAAACAAAAACATTAATATGATCGAGAGAATAAAATATAAAAAGACAATCAAAATATAAAACTACAGCTAACATTTGTTTCTTTTATTCATATGACTCATGGCAACAGTTTATCACACTTAAGAGTTCAAGAAAGTGATCACTATTTTTTTTTGATTTAATAAAGTTACTTATCGGTAAGTTTGAATGTTAATGTGCAGGATTTCTAATGTTGATTATGCGTGGATTTCTTTAGAATGGATCTGCAGTCCAGTATTCCGGCGATCTTTAAGTTTTTGTGGTTAAAATCTAGTAGGGGATGGCTTTTTCACTCAGGTAGTTCGCGACACAGGTACAAAGCAACTCCAGCAAATGAACTGCTACTATTCACACATCTTAATATTTCAGTCTATTAGTAACAGTAGTTTGGCCAACTTTCATAATTTCTTCCCATTTATTTTTATTTTTACTGATCTCTGCAGGAAGGACGATCTAAGAAGAACCCTCTGCACCAACTGTTATTCCTTTTGTCCTGTTTATTTTTTTTCTTTCTGTGCAACTCCTATTGACACCTGCCAATGTGTACCAAATTTGAAATAATTTAGCCTACAAAGTCTTCCTTTTTTTCTTGATCGCCATCTTTAATTACTTAATGAATGTTATCACTTTGTTTCCATGCTGCTGATGGCCTTGCCATAAAGGTTTCTTTTAATTAAATTATTTTTTTTTATTGTACCTTTTACATTCCTTCTCTCTTTAATTTCATTAAACACAAACCAAAAAAATATATACACTCATGTTGTTTAAACTAATAGATCAAATATATTTACATAAATATATTTTTCGTTAGAAATTTATTAATTTAACTTTTAAATTGCCAATGCTATTTGTACTAGGATAAAATACAGTACAATACCTCTGCGGTCAATGACAAGAATAAAATATGGGGTATGACATTATTTTATTCTCAAAGCTCTATTAATCACTCTTTATTGATGTATTTTTTATATATACATCAACTGATTGCTTAATCAAAATATTGACATTGAATACACGATCGAGAGGTTTACATAATGCATTGCATACTAATTTCTTTCATGCTCACAGTACGAATATACAACCCCATGTAGTTTAACAAAGAGTCCAAGTTTAAGCATGACAGAGCATTGCTCATTTGTTTGAGATTTATGGCTCCGAGCACTTGGTTCGTCCTCCCATTTCTTGGGACCCTGCTTCTATAAGTCTGACAGACACATAAAGACAATCTTTGCATACTATCTAAAAAGCATGAATTTCAGGGTTATTATTATCCCTTACTAGCGCTTGCACCTCACGAATCACATCGACACCCCCAGTTCACCATTGACTAACCTTCCACCATTTAATAAACGATTACATAATCCCTATCCTATCTCCTTTACCATTAATTTCTTTCCGCGGTTTTCAGGGTTTTGGTCCATCCGTTCGATTATCTACTGTTATCTGTTTGGGTATGTATAACCCGGTTGAGTCGACAATGATCTGCCCATTTCTCTATGATGCTCACACCAATTTCTCCACTGTGTATCAAGATCTTCCCTGTCGTATTTATCTTGATTCCTGAACTTTGCTCCAGGGGATGGCGATCTTGCCCTATTCTTTTTCTTTTTAGTTATCTTATCCATTCCTTGATTTCCCGCATTATCGGTCAACATCATAATGTTCAATTGCACTTGACCTTTTTGACTTGGTATCTTGTTCATGTACTTTGGGTTCGTTTCTTCGTCGTTAGCCTTGTTGATCTCAAATGCATTAAGTAGTTCAGCCATCTGCTCAACCGTTTCGCATCCGGTACGTATCAATAGGTGCCCTACTGGATTAGGGAAAGTTTTCTGTGTAATTTGTATAATCTGTTTTTCGTCAACTTACACTTCGTTAAGGCTCGTAGTTGTGCTACTTGCTTCCAGAAAAACGGCACGTAACGCTGCTCTGTACTAAATTTTTCTTGAGCCACTTTACTCTTGATTCTCTTGGTGGTCTTCATTCCAATAAAATTTCATTAACGTCTGATCATAATGCGCAAAGTTATTCGGTCTCTTGAAGAGAGCCTCCCACCAAACCTGTGCAGTTCCTTGTAAATGACTAACGGCTAGAGTTAGTTTAAAGTCTTCTGACATCGGGTTTATCACGAAGTATCTCTCAAGACTATTTAAATGTTCCATCGGTGACTCCCCCTCCTGCCCATAAAAGATTTTCAATTTCAGAAAAGGATTTATCGCACTCGGCATATTTTCTCTATTTTCTAGAGGTTTTATTTCCTGGCTCTTCTGTTTATCAGATCCTACTTCTATCACTTCACTTTGTGCCTTTTTTTAACTTTCTCATCTATCATTTCTATTAACTCTTCTTTCATTTCTTTAATCTCTTCCCTTATCTCAGTTTTCACTTCCCTAATCATCTCCACCACTTCTTTTTTATTTCTTCTTTGAACTCTCTTATTTCCTTTTTTATATCCTCTTTGAATTCATTTAGTGCTTTATATAATAGCCTTTTCACTAATGTTTCCATACCCTCTTTAGATCCTTTTTCGTCTTCTGCCATATTTCCCGTATTTGTGACACTTCTCAATTTCATACACTTCTATTTTTTTTTTTAAAAAATTATTATTATTTTGCTTGATTTCTATTTTGTTTATCTTTTATTACTACATTTGCCAAAGCTGCTCCACCCTGCTGTCACTTTACCTTACGAGCTACTTTATTTTCATCATTTTGCCTACTCTTTTTTTTTTTTACCTACATATGTGAAACAAAAACAAAAAAACCCCACAAAACTCTTTTATATTTAACTTTTATTATTTACTCCTATCTCAGGACGTGGTTCTCATCGAAGCCTCGAGTTGGGCAGCATTGTAACATCCACTACTAATTTAGTGTTTTAAACAAGTTAACTACTCATACTCAGTGACCAAATTACATCCTATCTATTAAATTTGTTTCATCAGACAATTCAGTAAGATTTAATGGATGCAATTATTTTTCCTGGACACACAACACTCTTTTAACTAATGTAGCTACTAAAATAATGGGATCAAGTAAGCCAGCTTTTAATTTATTTGAAAGGCGCCAGAATTCTATATTAGAATTCACTGGCAAACATCCCTTTTTTATTTATTTAGCTATGACGAAATTATCTCTGGAGGATTGTGTTTCAGTACAACGTTGGCAGTTTATTTGAATTATAATAATGTCTAAATTATAATGAATTTAGAACTATAAGAATTAATAACAACATAAGCTATATTTTACTTTATTAATACGAAACAAAAACATTAATATGATCGAGAGAATAAAATATAAAAAGACCATCAAAATATAAAACTACAGCTAACATTTGTTTCTTTTATTCATATGAGTCGTGGCGACAGTTCATCATGCTTAAGAGTTCAAGAAAGTGATCACTAATGTTTTTTGATTTAATAAAGTTACTTACCTGTAAGTTTGAATGTTAATGTGCAGGATTTCTAATGTTGACCATGCATGGATTTCTTTAGAATGGATCTGCGGTCCAGTATTCCAGTGATCTTTAAGTTTTTGTGGTTAAAATCTAGTAGGGGATGGCTTCTTCACTCAGGTAGTTCGCGACACAGGTACAAAGCAACTCCAGCAAATGAACTGCTACTACTCGCACATCTTAATATTTCAGTCTATTAGTAACAGTAGTTTGGCCCACTTTCATAATTTCTTCCCATTTATTTTTATTTTTACTGATCTCTGCAGGAAGGATGATGTAAGAAGAACCCTCTGCACCAACTGTTATTCCTTTTGTCCTGTTTTTTTCTTTCTGTGCAACTCCTATTGACACCTGCTAATGTGTACCAAATTTGAAATAATTTAGTCTACAAAGTCTTCCTTTTTGTCTTGATCACCATCTTTAATTACTTAATGAATGTTATCGCTTTGTTTCCATGCTGCTGCTGGCCTTGCGATAAAGGTTTCTTTTAACTAAATTATTTTTTTTATTGTACTTTCTACATTCCTTCTCTCTTTTTAATTTCATTAAACATAAACCAAAAAAATATATACACTCACGTTGTTTAAACTAATAGATCAAATATATTTACATAAATATATTTTTAGTTAAAAATTTATTAATTTAACTTTTAAATTGCCAACGCTATTTGTACTGGGATAAAATACAGTACAATATATCTAATAATAATAATTAAATGAAAAACAAGTTGTATGTGTAACTTAAGACTACATATATGCTAGAATAATAATGTTAACAGAATTTAAAACATTAAGATTTCTTTATTTTAAAATATTTATTAAATTAATAATATTTGAAATTACATATTTCTGCATATATCGCTAAATTAAATGGTCGAGTTACATATATAACAAAATGTTTTTCCATAATTTTAAATTTGTTTTCTATTAATAGTGATGCCAGAAAAATTAATCATGCTCGCTGAAAATTGACCCAGTTTTAATTAAAGTTAAAATCAGATTTAAATTGGGAAAAACTGAATAAATTACCGCATATCACTCAGGTTAAATTGACCTAATTAAAAGTTAGCCACAGCAGGATTCCACTGAATTTTAAAACAGCAAGTAAGCTAAGAAAATGGGTCTAGAAATAATATAATGGAGGGGGGATATACTAGTATATAAGTGGTAGCAGCCATCTTTGAAGACACTCGGACACTCTAAGATTATAATTTCTGATAAAGTATTTGAAAAGGATTGATGAAGATGATGTCGGGGTAATAGGCTAAAATTCTTGTCGCCGATAAGAAGCTACCTGATGCGGGAAAAGATGAAGTAACAACCATCACCACCTAAAGAGGTCCACGATGAAGAAATAACTTGCCAGCATGGAAAAGAACATGGTAAATACTCCTTCAATTCTAAAGTTTTCAACTAAACTCAACTCTAAAATGCTAGCTTAATTTAAATCAATGGCCATAATAATAATGTAAACTAAACTTATTTCTAAATGTAAATTTTTGTTTTGTTTTAATTCTAAAAGCTTGCCTAAATTATAAATGATGTAATAACTTTATTTTAAACCATAAAATCTTGCCTGATTTACAAACTCATTTGCAAACTGATTTAACCTAATTTATAAACTGATTGATCTATGATTTATTATTTCAAAATCTGAGTTATTATTTGCATTGAAAACATATTTCATTTATTGACTTGATTTTATGTATTGGTTTACTTATCGAACATAATTATGATTGATTTGGTTTTACATATTTAGTTTAATATAATTAAATCTATTTAAATTTAATGCTTACTATGATTTTTATTACATATAATTTAAATGATGTATTTTAAAATAATAGTTAGATTTCTAAGCTATTATATATATTTTAAGTTAACAATAATATTTCCCCTCGTTAATTTTATAAACAACTTCAAATTATCATAAACTAAATCAATCAAATTTCTGCCAATATCATATAAGTTTCATTTTAAAACAAAGCCAAATTTCAGATTTCACTTACGTGAAATCTTATCTTATTTTAAATATACATTTCTTTTATTTATGTCTATGCCAAATCTTATTATTTTGATTGTGTTATTGTTTATGCTATATGTATTCAAAACCGAGTTTTATTTGTAATTAAATCATTAGTGAGAAGTAAATATAGGTTCTCACACATATATATGTAATTTCGCTTATATATGTAATCCCATGTATATGGACGCACAAACCCAAATCTCTGTTTTGAAATGAATAAATATCTTAATTAAGATATAGTCACAAGTTTACAGTTATTCTAAGATAGATTTGCTTTTAAATACAATATTTAAAACAATATTCAGTTGAAGTGAGAAAATGCAGCATAAATCTATAATTCTATAATGTAATTTCCCTCAATGTGCTGTAATTCTCCTTATAGAAGTATAAATGCCTATATAGATAGCTTTATAAATTGGATTCACAAATTTTCCTTAATAGTATAATTATAAATACTATAATATGAACTGATACAGGATAGTTTCGTGAAGGAAACTATTATTTAGGGTCTTAATTTTTCTTATATGATAATGTCAGCGGTGCGTATGTGTCCTTAAGAAATGCCACGGCATACTCACTTATTGCTGTATTCTTTAATGGTTGTATGTGATTGTGCTGCACCATTACTCTTAGTTTGGGCAATTATCTTCTTAAGATGGTGGATTGGTGCACTCCTCCCCATTCTGTATCCTTAGAAATGGAGCATGAGACTCCCACTTAAATAAATTGCTCAATCATCCGGACTAAAGGCCTCCTATTTCACAGCAATGAGTTCGATCAAACGGAACCATTACTTGGTAAAAATCCCGTGAATAAGGCACATATACGAGACGCAAAAGACTCAGAATTGTATGTTTCTATATGCATTAGTATCTGAAGTCTGGCTGCCAATAATCAGTTCATCCCTCCATTATAATTGTTATTTTCAGCTTTGATCTGAATCTGAATCCAATTTGATAGGCAAATTAGCTATATAGAGAATATATTAATTATTTGTGCTTAGTTAAGTATTGTTCTTTATAAAATATTCATAATCACTTTTGCTAACTATAAAGCAAATCTAATTCATATGATATAGCATAAACTAGGCATAGATAAGCATGAGAAAATTCATTTAGTTATAAAAATAATATTAAAGCTCATGAAAATGTACATTCAAATGTATTATAATTTCATCACCTGTGAGTGATTTATATATATAGCGAAGTAAATTAAATATTTGTAACCTACAGAATACAATCATCTGAGAATGATCAAAATGCTATATATAAACCGGAAATGCCTAAATACTAAATTATCACCTACGAGTGATAAACACACATATATATATAAGAAACCCAATAATTTGTAAACTAGAAACAATATCACCTGCAAGTGATTTCGTATACCTCCTATATATGTAAACCAAGCAATGTAAAACTCAGCCATAAAGAATTATATATCTAAAATCATTACTTGTGTGTGAAGCCAAATTTAATGTAACTATCCCTTAATCAGCTGCATGTGAGACCAAAACATCTAACTATTGTAATATTGTTTTTAATTATTATTTCAAAATTTAACTTTATTAAATTTGTTTTAATTTTAACTTCGTTTCATGTCTTAGTCTTGCTCACCGACTCATAATAATTCCATAATTTGATAATTATTTATTACTAGTTATGGAATTAATTTCATTGTTTAATAATCACAGTATAGCCACATGATACCTATATAGCTATACTAGATAAAATGCCAACTTTCTTCCAGTCTTTTGCTCTGCTGATGTTCTACTGCCGGAACGTGATGAGGGAAAATATTGCTGTAAACTCAAGTGTGTCATCCATAAGGTGATAAATCTCTGAGCAATAGTAAAGGAACTAGGGCTATATCAAACCTGTAGTTGCACCATTGTATTCTGGTCAGCCTTGGGATGATTTACTAAAGTTCTAGGTTTTGTTACACAAATGTACATATTTGACCGTTACAAAGTATTAGAATTAAAGATTAAAGAAAAATACTATAATGTAGTAAATATAAATTAGTTTTAAGGAAGATTAATAAGCAAAATTAGAAAAATTAGTCATTCATTGAGTCTATGTGTACATACAACTATTTATATGTGCTCACTATATAACTAATAGATATTTAAAATATGTGTTGTTTTTCTTTGATTAATAAAATGAGTTGAATAAAATATATTTCTCCAGCATTCCAAGGAATTTGGGAATTTGTTATGTAGGGTTTGAATTCAATACCCTACAATATATATATATCTTTTTTTTACTATAAATATTATGAGAAGACAGTAAAATTAAAAGAATTTCTTTTGTTTATATATAAAATTTAATTTTGAAATCCACAGAATGAACATTTTATTTTTATCATTGTAATGGTTCTGGGATTTAAAGACGCTTTCTGTATTTTTTAGTTTTTTTTTGTTTATTAGTTTTTTCACTGTTATATCTCCAAATTCTTGGAAAATCTATACTCACAGTAAAAGGTAATTTTTTCTTTTGTTCAAATTTTGTAATTAGACAAAAGAAAACGAATGTAAATGCATAAAAATAGTTTTTGGTCAGGGGAGATAAACATCAAAATTAAGTTCATTTTACGCTAATCTGATAAGTAGTAAAAATGTCGATAAAATTAAAATATTATCAAATTGATTGATTAAAAGAAATGTAAGAAAAAAAAAGATTTGAGAAAAAAGTTCTGGGCATCAGGTAAGTCAGGGGATATAAAAAGAAGGAAAGAGAAAAATAGATAATTAAGCCAGCCAAAGGGACAAATGAGTGAAAACCATATGCTGAAGAAAATAAGTGATATGAGTAGAGTGGGGTAAAGCTCAAACATGTTGGATTCTTGTCCAGCACCCTGTGAATGTAAACCATTAGAAACTTTTCCATCTTCCCATTCCTGTATATTATTGCTTCAAGGATTTCTGTTTAAAACCATAAGAAAACTTATCTATGACCCTCAAATCAAAGACTGTACAAGAAAAGAGAGGAAAGTGAACTATTTGGGATTATACATATGGCCGATGTTCTTTATTATGTAAGCTTACCAATGTATATTAATCTTATCTTTTCCTGGGAACAAAGGTATTATGTATTCTTTTGTATTTTTTTATCTATTAAACCTATTTTCAATGTAATGAAGAGAGAATATATATATATATTGTAATGGACACATATGACGTTACATATTTTTTTTATTAGTAAACATGAAAAAAATAAAAGTTCGCCAATAAAAACTTCTTTTTTAAGAATTAAAAATTGGAAATTAAAAAAATCATCTTAAACTCATATATATATATAAAATCGCACAGATAAAAAAAAATTATTAAAATAAAACTTTATTAAAAATAGAAAAACTAAATCTTTCAACAAAAAGATTTAGAGATAAAAATATATGTTTAAGTTTGGAAAACACATTAATTAATCAGAAAATGGAAATGATTGTTTTAATTAGTTAAATATAAACTAGCCCTTGGGCATTTAAATGTATAAGCAATGGTCAGATAGGAAAACAATAGAAACTAATGGCCAATGAAAGAAATCCATCGGGAAATCGGACCTCAATGGAAGGATCATCATCATCGATGATGTAATGTCCATTGGATCCTAAAGTTGCATATAAAAGAAAAAGTTTGGAAATAAAATTTTTAGTGAGTCAAGAAAATTTAAGAGAGGATATGTGTTAAGTTGGAGAGGGTTGGAGGAGAAGAGATTGAAAGATGCACTTTCAATTCCTTCAGTGATTATAAAAAAGAAAGGAGAAACAACCGATCGTTTTCTACATTAAGGACCAGCTAAAGTAAAAGACCTCCGGATAAATAAAAAACAATGGATAACTGGATACCAATATCTTCAGGACAGCATGGGAATTCCCATTCAAAATTACAAACAACTACAAATTATGGACCTTTTAAAACTGTAAGAACTTTAGATAATTCATGAACATTAAATTAAAAACTTTCCATATTTAAAAAAAATAGATTCCTATCTGACCAAACTAAATTATTTATTAATTAGTTATAATTTTATTTGATGTATTTCTTTTTTGTAAAATCATTTCTATTTATTTTTTTTTTGTTCTTTAAGTTTTATTTATGATTTTTGTTTTGCGATAAATTAAATTATATAAATGTTAAACTTAAGTCGGGCGTGAATGGTTATATAGATTTGTAAAGTTATATTAGGGGAGGGTAATCTTAGGTTATTTGTTTTGTAGTTGAATTAGGTCAATGGATTGGATATATTGGTGTAATTAGTAGATGTAGTACGCGATTCGCTACGGGCAGAATCGCTTTTCACGCCGCACACTTTCTTTTTGCCTATGGAATGTGATCGTAAGTCGGTAAAATGACTGCAGTCTTTTCCTATGAAGTTTTTTTTTATTGCTCTTATCGTCAGATAGATGTAGTATTCCTATCTGACAAAAGACAATTTCCTCTCTTAACCTATTTGTGGTGTTGTAGTCGTATTACATTGAACACATCGATATATCAGATGGATTGAGTTTGGTTTGACTGCGAACTTTTGGCCTAGGGTTAAACAAGGATAGAATATTTTCTTTTCAAATGCAATCTATGTAGTCTATTCATACTCAACACTCTAAATAAAAATGCATTAAATTTAAGTTGGGTATAGACGCTTGCATGGGTTCGTTACCGGTTAATTATGTTTTTGGTTTTCATATTTGATCAAAATATATAGACATTCGGTAAATACTGATACCTTACGGTGAGTATCTAAGATGTATTTATGTCGGATGTCTTTTAAGTTATTGGTGTCTTGTGGCATCTTATAATGAATGCCATTGGGTTTCTTATAAATTTCCCTCTGCATTTCCATCAATGACTTTATATTTTGATCGTTTATGTTTATTTTGAAATGTTTTTGACCGTGTAATCTATGTAACCGATCTATACTCAACATTTATAAAACAAACTTTTATAAATCCATCTGTGTGAACTTATAAAAAATTAAAATGTAAATTAAAATCTAAAATAAAAGTTAAAAATAATGTTAAATGTTAAAGTAAACATACTAAAAGAATAATGTTAAATTTTATATATATATATGTGCGTAAATAAATGTTTGTATGTTAATTACTGGCAGTGGCTTATTTTATTCTTTTTTTAAAATATTCTTAGATAAGAATTTGTTGTAAAAATATAAATCTCTGCTGTTCCATTGAGCTAGTGACAATGGGCTAATGACCGGAATCAACCAATATAATTTTTTTTAACTTACGTATCTGCCTACTATATAAATTTTTCTAGGTTCAAATGCCTAGATGGCGCCCTTGTAGTGCAGATTACATTAAGTCTTTCATCTGGATTGTTATAATATATATATGATCATTACATTTAGTTGTCAGCTTGTGTCATAAAATTGCTATTAAAACAGGCAAAACTCTCTATACAGTAGTGCCACTCAGTGCCAAACAGAGTAATCAATGGATGCCAGAAGGCTTGTGCATAAGATCCCCATCTAGTGCCTACTCATCCAATATCCCCAGACTAGTTTCTGGCTTGTGGCCTTCATCATTGAGGATCTTTGGATCTGAGAGCACTGCACCTAGATCTTAAGATCTAATGCAACTCTCCAGCAGCCACCTTTTATCTCTACTTAACTACAAAACTATGAGAATAAAATTGAAAACATAATAATATTTTTAATCTAAGCTCAATAGCTTATATAGTCATATGGATCTGAACCCAGTTTAGTACCCACACATTTTGGCATCTTTGGCTCTTCAACAACCATAGCCACTATTATCCTATTAGGCAGGATTGATATTAAACCACTAAACATCAGATGATCACTATCCATTGATTACTCTGTTTGACACTGAGTGGCACTACTGTAGGGAGAGTTTTGCCTGTTTAAATAAGTTATGTGCTAGCATAAGAAATAGTGATCATGTGATGTTTAGTGGTTTAATACCAATCCTACCTAATAGGTTAGTGGTGGCTATGGTTATTAAAGAGCCAAAGACACCAAAATGTATGGGTACTGAACTGGGTTCAGACCCATATGTCTATATAAGCTATTGAGCTTAGATTGAAAATATTATTGTTTTCAATTTTATTCTCATAGTTTTGTAGTTAAGTAGAGATAAAAGGTGACTGCTGGAGGGTTGCATTAGATTCTAAGATCTAGGTGCAGTGCTCTCAGATCCAAAGCTCCTCACTGACGAAGGCCACAAGCCAGAAACTAGTCTGGAGATATTGGATGAGTAGGCACTAGATGAACATTTTATGCACAAGCCTTCTGGCATCCACTGATTGACACTACTGCATGGAAAGTTTTGCCTGTTTTAATAATAATTATGTGCTAGCATAAGAAATAGTGATCATGTGATGTTTAGTGGTTTAATAAAATTATGTTATTGAATAAAAAAATGCATGTATGTCTTTTCATAATATCCATGAAGTAGTTATTTCCTAGTTTATAATCACTTATATAATACAAAGGTGTGCAAATTTAGGCCAAATCCAGATAGCCATAAATAAAGAGGGCTTGTTAATTAAATTTTTTTTTAGGTTGTGTGAAATAACAGAGTGAACAAAATTTTAGAATAAGATCTTACTAGTTTAAATTACTTAAGTGTAGGGATAAGGGATATTACATGTGTTCCTGAAATGGATCAAGTTAAATGCCATACCATCGTACTCTTGACAGGTCCATTTTTTCCAACAGTGCAATCATCCTCCTCAAGATACTGAGCTAGAATGAGTCAGGTAAATCCCTCCAATGTAAAGATGAGGAAGCAATGTATGACTGTTATTCAGGGTAATTCTTACTGTATTCAGTAGATTCATGCTTGTGGTTGATAAATCGATGCTCATAAATAGACTGGGGACAATTAAATATATATTTTAAGAGATATTTTGTCAGAGAAATATAATGAATAGTTAGTTAGTCACAATTATCTGAGGCATTTATCATGGCTTATTCTTTCCAATATTTTTAATTAATATAATATGGAGTAGAGCTATTAAATGTATTGACTCTTCCATTTACAATTTAGTGATTAAATTCATTTCTACTAGTATGTATTCATATTCTGGTTATATATATGTTTGATGGTGACTAAATGTCCATCACTGGTATTGACTATATCCTTAGCAATTTAAACAAGGGAATGAAACAATAATAAAAATTTGTTTCTACTGGCATGTACCCATATTATGGTGGCATATATGTTTGATGGTGACTAAATGTCCCATTACTAGTCATACTAAAAAGAAGAATAAACTTTATACTTTCAAAAAGGGATGCCATTTGTTACTTTAGTGGTAAATCATAGCAGCTATACCTCTGCCAAGACATGTGAGACACTGTCGATTACCTCAAAGGCTGCAAGATTATGTTTGTGACTAAAAAAGATAGTTTCTGGAGTGAAGGAAGGAGTTGGACTGTCTATAATTGGTATAATGCAGTGTGTGTGGATATGTATACATGTATATACTGTAACGTTTATTTATATACGTTTCAAATATATTGGCATTTGGTAAAAGCTAAAAAAGTAAATTTAGATTTTTTTTGATTAGTATAATTTTTGTTAAAACGTGCAATGAAAGTTAAATTGTCATTCTTATTTTTTTTTATCTAATTGGAAATAAAAATTGGAAAGAATAAATGACATGCAGATTACTAATCCAGATAAATTAAAAGAATTCCAAAAGTATAAGCTAAAAGAAAAATATTTTAGCTAATTAAAGATGGAAGAATAATGATAAAAAAAATTAAGACTTTGTAATTTAAATTTAAGAGAGAGTGTACAAGATTATTATCTTATATGCTGATAAAAAGACAAAAGAGTGCGCAGAAGTTTCATGAACTGGATTGCGATATAAAAAGGAGAGGACAACTTCAATCTGGGTCTTCTCTTTAACTTCTAGTTACGTCTCTGAAAGTTGGAGGTTTCCTCGAGCATAACCTGTGGCAAGAAATATACTTCTACACAGGTATGACCCTTGCTGTATCAAGCTGTCACGCAAGCATGGAAATGGGACTTGTGAAGACCGCTTTTTGCAATAAAAGGGTCACTACAACCGTGCTTTTTCTCCAGCTATAGAACGGAACAATAATGGAAGATGCCGGCAGGAGAAACCAATGGAAATTCTCATGATCTGGGATCCCATAAACCTACATGAACTTAGTGGTAAGTTAAGAATAAATTTTCCTGATAGTGACTTAAAAGTTTGCAAACAAATATTTATCTAAGCTTAGACTACCATCCTGATATAGACTTTTCTTTTCGTATTCAAGGGACTTTCTAATAAAGAATTTTATACAAGATCTTGGGACATTATTAAATTGCTTAATCTAACTGTTTTTGTTAATCGATTCATTATCTGGATTAGTGTGTGTGTATTTTCCTGTTTAGTTAATTCGTAATTTAACTTATAAATATTTTTAGTTTGTTAGAATAAAAGAGATTTTACTTTTATCAACCTTTTCATTGTGCGTTATTTATAATAGTTATTATTTTTTTAGTATTAAATTTATTATTAGTTTAATAAGATTTAAAACGGAATTTACCTTGCCAATATACTTAAACAAGCCCAAGAATAATAATCAAAAAGGAGAAAATAATTCTCGTTACGGTATGATGCACTACCGATTAGTTTAAAAGCATTTTTTTTCTTTTTAATTTGCGAGATATTATGTGACGGTTTCAGTGAGTTCTTGTAGAACTCTGGCGCCTATCAAATAAATTAAAAGCTGATCCCGTCGATAGCATAATTCTCAACAATTACTAGGCCGAGTTGATCAGGAAATATAGCTGTGTTTTAGGATAGAAATACAACTTTCTTCTTTTTTGACATAGCTTGATCAACTCGTGCGCAGTTTATATTAGCGTGTAGAGGCCTAGCAAAACGGAAAACGTTATAATATTTAGTTGATTGTAAATAAACATTTTATTTAATGTGATTACAGCCACATAACATATGAATAAAATTTGCTTCATTAATGGCATTCTAGAAAATGAAGATATCATTAGCATACATCGGATATTAAAATTAATGTATACCAATATATTCAGATTAATGAAGAAACTAGACTGATATAAAGTTGCAGTTAATCTAGAGAAGTATATCTGTGTGTAAATGGCAACATAACCCACATAAATGGGTAGTATTTGCCAAGCATGGGTATAAACAGTTTATAGACGCACCAATTGCAAGATAAGTCTGCAATTGTAGATCTTATTTTCTAAGATTAAATGTTTTAATTTTTGTCCATATATATATATATATGTGTGTGTGTGTGTATGTAAAAAATCTCCAGCTATCTAATTGTTTAGTTTTTTCCATTAAGTTAATTTCTATAGTAAGCCAATTTGTTAGTGCTTGATATTTAACTGTTAACACATCCTATAATAACTTTTATTAGTTTTAATTGCTTTGAAATTTATTTTAATATATTGTTGTAATGCTTCAAAACCATATGTAGTTGTAGAAACTTTAATTTGCTTAGTTTAGAGATATCCTTACCCTAAAGATTGAAGAGTTAATATTAAAAAAAAATTTAAGAGTTAAGCTATTTTAATATAGATATTAGTGTGTAAAAATCAATGTTCAAGTTAAACTTTAAAATTAAATTTGAATCTTTACTTTAATATTCATTGTTAATAATTAAATTATTTGTTCATAATGCATTTTATTTAGTTGTTTGCCAATAAACGGTATATTTTTCTTAATGCCAATTGTAATAAAAATTAAATCAGTCCAGTAAATTTAAGCTAGTTAATTGAATAAGATGATGAATTATTTATTAATAAAAACTTTTAGTTTCAAATAAAAAAAGCAGCAATGAACATGTGTGAAAGTGCTTGATTATAAACCTTATTTTAATTTCCTTGTTGGAATATTAAAAATTATTCTTATTTTATTTTAAAAGTCTTTGGGAAAATGTTATGGGAGCTTATACTTACATAGTGTATAAAATTGTTTAAAAGAATAATTTAAAGTGCACTCAAGGCGCATGTACTAAGTTTTTAGCCTTATTTAAATATTAAAAGAATAATGTAAATTAATATCTTTGTGAAATAATGTAATTTATTATACAATATTTTATTTTGTATTTAAGAAATAAATTATTTATTTTCTTAATTATCATATGGATCACTTTAACCAATTATATTCTGTAAAAGAAAACTGTCTTAGAATATTATTTTTGATTATAAATCATAAGTATAAATAATGAAATAATTTATCTTAAATCCATAAAGAAATATTTAGTAGAAGTTATTAGTATGGTACCCTGAATGGCCATAAAATTCCATATCCAAATTATTTCTTAATAAAAACTTTTAGTTTCAAATAAAAAAAGCAGCAATGAACATGTGTGAAAGTGCTTGATTATAAATCTTATTTTAATTTCCTTATTGGAATATTAAAAATTATTCTTATTTTATTTTAAAAGTCTTTGGGAAAATGTTATGGGAGCTTATACTTACATAGTGTATAAAATTGTTTAAAAGAATAATTTAAAGTGCACTCAAGGCGCATGTACTTAAGTTTTTAGCATAATTTAAGTATTAAAAGAATAATGTAAATTAATATCTTTGTGAAATAATGTAATTTATTATACAATATTTTATTTTGTATTTAAGAAATAAATTATTTATTTTCTTAATTATCATATGGATCACTTTAACCAATTATATTCTGTAAAAGAAAATTGTCTTAGAATATTATTTTTGATTATAAATCATAAGTATAAATAATGAAATAATTTATCTTAAATCCATAAAGAAATATTTAGTAGAAGTTATTAGTATGGTACCCTGAATGGCCATAAAATTCCTTATCCACTTATTATATATGATTGCTATCCTGGTATATTCTTTTATTTCAAATTAAGAGTTTTTCATGTATTTGTTTTATGTAAAATATTTTCTTTAAAATTTATTATTATTGTAATTTAGATAGACATTATCTTATGGATAACAGTATGTCTTCCCATATTATTACTAGGATTTCATTCATTGCCCAGTAATTGTTAAATGAAAAGAGTAAATTTTAGTATTATAAAATTTGAATTACAGAACCCTGAGATTTTAATTTGCAGAAATAACTATTTGAAGACATTATTTTACAAAAGAAAATTAATTTTAAGAGATAATGTGGCACAAATATGAGAAACATATTGTTACTTATCAAATGAGATAAATGTGGATCTGATCATGGCAATGAGATGCTGATGATTGTTATTAAAAGTAATGTAGTGGGAAGAGATATAATAAAGAAGAGGATTTAATATAACCTAATCATTCTATGATATATGCTTCTAATATTAAGAACCTTCCTTTAATGTGTGAGAGTGAGTTGAGAGTTCTCAAAATTTGCTAAATATTATCATTATATTTACAATGTTTATTAATTGTTATTATTACTCTTATGTCTTCTTTTTATTGTAGCATATAGATAGCATTTAGTAACATCTCTGAACTTAGTCTATAGTGTTTATATTATTTTGGCATTTCTATTTTAGGTTACAATTTATATATTATTTGTTACAAGTAAACAAATTATTGTTTAAGTTTTATATGTGTTGATATTTCTTTATTCCAAATATACTGATGTGATCCATCTGGTATTGTAATTAATATTCTTGGAGAATATGTCAGAAACATGAACAATCAAGTTGAAATTGCCTTTTACTCATATTATGATGTATTAAATTCATTAGAGAATTTCATAATTCTCCCAAAGACAGTGAAAGAAAAGGGACAACTTGCAAAAAGTTGAGTGAATTTCATAACAAAAAATGTTTCTCTCAAAAACCAAATTAATAATAGAATCATTCTGGATAAATACTAATCATGTAATTGCTAGGAGTCAGTTTGGAAGCCCTTATGAAGCAACTAATAAAATTGGTATCAATTTAAACACTATTTGCAAATGTAATTGAAGCCAGTAAAGGAAATGTGGAATATAACTTTCCTTGTTTGGAATATATTTTTCTTTTGTTTTTATAAGTTCATTGATAGTCAAAAGTAAAAACAAGCAAACACAATATAAGTAAGGTAGTATATACAAAAGTAATTTTATTTCTAAACCATTAAAAATAAAACAAAACTGAGGAAACATAATAATATAGCTAAGGCCGTATATATGAAAGTAATCTTGTTTCTAAATCATTAAAATATCATGTGATCACCTTCTAGTATCTATTAATTACTAGAGCTTGGACTAAGTGGAACTGATGTTTGGAAAACTTTGCTACTGTTTTAATGTTGTTTCTGTAGAAGAAAAATGGTTTTGATTAGAAGGAATCTGGATGAGATCATTATTTGAATCAAGGTGAGATATGACAATATATGATTTTTTATTCTTAGGCAAATAAAAATACAAAATTATCAGATATTGTTCTTAAAAATAGTATTTACTACAATGTCTTCAAAAGAGAAAGCATTGATTGGAATGAAAAAGATTTAGGTTTGTAACCAGACATTATATATATATATATATATATATATATATATATATATATTGTGATGATCGCACATACTGCGATCACACATATAGATATTTAACATTTAAATAATATTAAATAGTGTGTTTTAAAATATTAGCAAAAGGATTTAAATTTATGAAGAAAGAATGTTTTAATTAATAAAAGAGAGGGAATTAGAATCGAAAAGATTCTTATCTTTTACCCTCCAAAGTCAAGATTTTGAGAAATAAAAAATAGTTAAAGTTAGAAATATTGAAATTGTACATTGGAAAATTAATAGTGATAAAGAAATATAAATGAAAGACAAACTAAAATATGATGTATAAAAAAAAGTAAAGTTTGAAGAGTTTAAATAAGAGTAAAATAGAAATTTAAAACATGACTGAAAGATAAGGATCTGGGTCATAAAAGTAGACATTTGACGATAAAACGAAATGCATGTATGGAGTGTGTCTGAAGTATGACAAAGACAGCAATAATTAATGCTTGTCAAAATAAAATAAATTAAAAAAAAAACATTTTATTAAAAATCTGTTTAATTAAAAGAAAATAAATAAATAAATAAATGTACATAGTGCTACGAAATTATGTAAAAACAAATCTATATAAATGGCCGAAGGCGCATTCAGAAAAAGAAAGGTGGGAATAAAAGCGAAAACAAAGGATCAAAAGGACAAAGAACTGGGGAATTTTAATTAAAAAATTTGAGGATTAGAGTTGGAGACTTCTTGTCGGGCGGTTGATGGAAAGACTGCTCCGATAATAAGCAGCCATAGTTGAGAGAAATGCAAACTTAAGAATCTTTTAAAGTTTAAGAAAAAACAAACAAGAGAGAACCCAGAAACAGAGTGGAAGGACTCCAACGTAATAACGGCTAATTAAATGAACAATATATGATTCCTAACATTGATGACTCATCAAGAATGGCTGGCTAAGGGCCGTCATGATCACTGGCAGATCCAGACTCACTGTGCTCTAATGGTTCCAATCTAGATGTAACAACTGCCGATGTAGCACCTGCCAGAGGGTTTGTTTTGCCTGGTCCTTGATGTCCTAAATGCGGAGGAGTTCCCACAACCAAAATCTAACCTAAAAGCAACCATTCCCTGCTAAAGAAGTGGAGAAATTCCACGTGGCGGTCAGCAAGACTTTAAGTTAATTCAGAGACTTAATAACCTAGGTAAATATGTATCTTACATTTTATATTTCCATGTGCACATACCTTTAATTTAGACAATGACCAAATTCTTCCTTTGAATGATACAGACATTCTTTAACTTTTTTTATATATACAGGGAAGGACGATTATAAATGTGCAATCATTTATAGGATCTTTTTATTTTGTTTTACTCGTAGCATTATAGCATGTAATCTGTTTTTTTTTGTGTGTAAATGATTTAAAGTATTTCTTTTATTGTATAATCTATTGTATTAAATATTTATTATTGATTTAAATCTGTTTCGTCTCATTCTTTGCCACTCCAAAAAAGTAATATAGTCATAGGGTTTGGGGAAATAATTATTACTCATTTTGAGTACTGAATTAACACGTGAAGCTGGTGGGGCAGTATTTTGATCCCAATAAAATTAGTGCTGTAAATCTTACAGCAATTGAGAGACAGTTGACGGGGAAAAATAACCTGGGGCTATACCTGTATAGTTACAGGTTCGGTTAAGTACGGATATAGACTTGTTAATGTCCGTATGTTCTCTCTGCTTGTGGTAGCGGAAGGTGGACGATCTTGAATTTTAAGAATTCCCCATTATATATAAATAAAAGGGAAGTTAAGCTTCCGATCATCGTAATTCCATTACATTTGAGGGCCAGTCCATGGTTTGTATTGCTGTGCAATTAGTGATCACACGTTGAATTAATTTTATAAGATAACGTAAATATTTTCTAAAATAAAATAAAAATAAAAATATGTGTTTTCAAAATAGATGAAATTAGCGTCATAAATCAGAGTGGTGAGAAGCGAAGATGAAGGGGATAAATTTTTTTTTTACTTTATATATGCATTTTGACGTCAAATGTATACAAAGGATAGAAAGAAAGGGAAATTTTTTTTGAATATTAAAAAAGTTTTTGAAGTTCATAGTGACATTTTAATATCAGACAAGAAGTATTCAAATATAATCATCACGAACAAAGAATATATCGATGTGATTGCTGTTAACGAAAAATAAATTGTTTCAGTCAAGTAAAAAAAAAAAAAAAGAATAAAACAAAGTTTCAGGAAGGTTTTAATGATAAATAATAAAAATAGTCGCATATCTAAGTTAAGTTGAAGAAATATATATGTATGATTTTAAAAATAATTGTGAGGATAACTTGATCAATAAATTACTAACATAGCCTGTACAATGAAGTATATCTGTTAAATGGAAGGAAATATAAATGTATGATTTTAAAATAGTAAAGTGATCAATAAAGTACAAACATAATGTGTGTAATGAAGGATGTTAGGACGTTAAACAAATATATATGGGTATGATTTTTTTAAACAGCCATAACCTTAAAGTGATCGAAAATTATAAACGTAATATTAGAAAATATATATCAGAAATGCATACTGTTGGAAATACAGTCAAATAGAATGAATTTATTTATATGTATTGTTAACAGAGAGGAATAAAGTATAGTATTGTATAGTATTTAAGATAAGTTAAATTTAAAAAATATATAAGTGCGTCATTTAATTAAGTATATTGAGTAAGAGTTGCATAAGTAGGGGAAATATAGGACAATCATCAAGGTGGGACAGGCAGTCAAACGAATCTGGAGACAAGATGGTGAACCAGAGTGCGGGTGTTTGTGTTGGCTAGTGGTCTAAATGATAACTAACAGATAACAAAGAAACTAAACAGCTAATCAAAGTAAAGAGCAAAGAGTCAGTAGAAAGAATTTTTCGTATAAATATATCCAGAAGAGCTTAGTAAGATAATAATAACAAACACAGATCAAGGATTGAATCAATTGATATTGATGCATACAAGGTCCCAAGCTAAAATGGACCTTCAAGAAAAGGAATTAAGAGAAGGGAATGAAGATAAGGAGAGGGAAGTTAAAGATAAAATAAACTATAGTGATATAATGGATATGCTAAGGCAAATGAGGGTTGAGCAACAGCAATTCATGAAATAATACATGGACAGAGAGGAGAGAAGGATGGAAGAATGGTGGGTAAAGATAGAAATAGACAACCAGAAAAGAATTGCTGAAGCCATGGAAGAAATTAGAAATGATTTCATCCAGTAATCAGAGGCCAAGGACACAAGAAATGGACTTGACGGAGAATTTAAGTGGGATGAACAAAAAGGTATGGGGCCATATGAATATGACAAATTAGATAGGACCGAGAGGATAGGTAGAGAGTCAGCAGAGTTTGATCGGAGGGAAAACATAGGGCAGCCAGAGAAGGGAATAAGAAAGTTAGATGAAGAGGAAGTTGAAGTGATAAGAGTAGAAGAGAATAGGATGCTGATAGGCATGCAGTGGGATATAAGCCAGATAGTCAAGGCAATAGAAAGGTTAGACACAAAATTTGAGAGAATCAGTAGGCCAGACAATAACAGTGCCGATACTGAAGTAAAGGGCATAGGACCAAGAACCAATGGAGAATGTACAGATATGGGCTCTGGAAATTGCTTGGATTATCCCGTCGGCTTCCACCAATTTCTAAAAATACAAGTTTTTGCTGGAAACCCTGGAGAAAGCCCTTTGGAGCACTTGGGAAGCCTTGAGCAGTATTTCAAGTTTAGCTGGATGAATGAGGAGGCCAAGATAGCGGTCGCCTGCAGTCACTTGCAGGGCGAATCTCAAGTCTGGTGGAACTCACTGTTCCAGAAACCCACCACATTTTCAGGGTATCACAAGGCTTTGAGGACCAGTTATTGGAGTGAGGAACTCCAAGAAGATATGCTGCATCAGATAACACAGGAGAAATGGAGACCGGAGGAATCATTTACAACATTCTTTCACCATCAAGGGGCCAAGTTAAGGATGATGACAGCAAACCCATTATCTGAGATGCAAATAATCCAGATAACTAGGCATGGGTTCCCATGAGATATAGGACACACACTAATTAGTACGGAGAGGAAGACAGTGGACCATATGGCTGAGTTGCTGAATGCCTTGGATACCATCAGGACCGACCAGAAGGAGGATGGATATAAACCGAGACCACTTCCAAAAGAACCACTTGAAATTAAAAATGGTTGGGATCCTAATAAAGGACGATGGAAAGAAAACAGAAAAGATTCTGCAGACTGGAACCCAAGAAGGCAGGAAAATGGATGACAGAGATTGGAGATGGAAGGGAAGCATCCATATGACAGGACAGAGGACTGAGAACATAGGGATCAAAATCCGTATCACAGAGGAGATAGACATGAGTTCAATAGAGAAAGACAACCACCAGATAAAACCTAAGTGCAATCATCAATAAAGGACGGATTCACTGGAACAAGATGGGAAATGCAATTGGATCACGAGTAATGGAGAATGGACTTTAATATTGATCGGGATAATGTGAGGGAAGAATGAGCCAGTAAATGGCCAAACAGTGTAGAAGAATGCTATACCCAAACTAAGACAAATCATCAGATAGATAGTAGTGTGAGATCGTAGATAGAGGCTGAAGGTGTGTAGGTATAGATATTTGTAGGTGGATCTTAGCAGTATATGGTGAGCTTTCTGTTATGCATTCATGTGTGAGTTCTGCGGTGCACCAGATCTTATTAGATAGAGAAGACAGGGACAGAGATCCCCTTCTCATAATGACTCACTGGATTAAGAGTTACAGTTAGATATTTGACAAATATTGTGAGTTAATGGATTAGAGACCAATGTATGGGGAAGGAACCCCTTATAAAAATAAGAGCTATCAGTAAATATTCTGAGCTCATGGATGAGCTGGAAAAGAAATGCCAGCCTCACAACCACCTTGGTATAGTGACCAGAGTAGTCACTTAGAGGAATATAGTTTGTGAAATGTGGGGTATGAACAGGTTTAATCGAGTACAGAGATATCCTGTGGATTCGAACCTGTATATACAAATAGGAAGCAGAAATAAACTCATGTATTGTTTATAGCAAGATTAAATCGTTTTAGTAATGCTGGTTGGATCGTCAGAGTAGGAATGTAATTTGCCTGGTCGCTTCTCTAGGAATAATCTCATCACTAAGTTGTAGGAGTACATAGATATGAGATGGTTCTAACAGTAGTTAGGAGCAGCTATCTTTCAATGCAGTAAATTAAAATTTTTTTAAGAAAAAATTTTAAAGGAGGGGAACGGTGTCATGTGATGATCACACATACTGCGATCACACATATAGATATTTAACATTTAAATAATATTAAATAGTGTGTTTTAAAATACTAGCAAAAGGATTTAAATTTATGAAGAAAGAATGTTTTAATTAATAAAAGAGAGGGAATTAGAATTGAAAAGATTCTTATCTTTTACCCTCCAAAGTCAAGATTTTGAGAAATAAAAAATAGTTAAAGTTAGAAATATTAAAATTGTACATTGGAAAATTAATAGTGATAAAGAAATATAAATGAAAGACAAACTAAAATATGATGTATAAGAAAAAGTAAAGTTTGAAGAGTTTAAATAAGAGTAAAATAGAAATTTAAAACATGACCGAAAGATAAGGATCTGGGTCATAAAAGTACACATTTGACAATAAAACAAATGCGAGTATGGAGTGTGTCTGAAGTATGACAAAGACAGCAATAATTAATGCTTGTCAAAATAAAAAAAATAAAAAAAAACATTTTATTAAAAATCTGTTTAATTAAAAGAAAAAAAAGAAATAAATAAATGTACATAGTGCTACAAAATTATGTAAAAATAAATCTATATAAATGACCAAAGGCGCATTCAGAAAAAGAAAGGTGGGAATAAAAGCAAAAACAAAGGATCGAAAGGACAAAGAACTGGGGAATTTTAATTAAAAAATTTGAGGATTAGAATTGGAGATTTCTCTTGTTGGGAGGTTGGTGGAAAGACTGCTCTGATAATAAGCAGCCATAGTTGAGAGAAATGCAAACTTAAGAATCTTTTAAAGTTTAAGAAAAAACAAACAAGAGAAAACCCAGAAACAGAGTGGAAGGACTACAACGTAATAATGGCTAATTAAATGAACAAGATATGATTCCTAACATAGGACTCATCAAGAATGGCTGGCTAAGGGTCGTCATGATCGCTGGCTGATCCAGACTCACTGTGCTCTAATGGTTCCTGTCTAGATGTAACAACTGCCGATGTAGCGTCTGCCGGAGGGTTTGTTTTGCCTGGTTCTTGATGTCCTAAATGCGGAGGAGTTCCCACAACCAAAATCTAACCTAAAAGCAACCATTCCCTGCTAAAGAAGTGGAGAAATTCCACGTGGCGGTCAGCAAGACTTTAAGTTAATTCAGAGACTTAATAACCTAGGTAAATATGTATCTTACATTTTATATTCCCATGTGCATATACCTTTAATTTAGACAATGGCCAAATTCTTCCTTTGAATGATACAGACATTCTTTAACTCTTATTATATATACACGGAAGGACGATTATAAATGTACAATCATTTATACGATCTTTTTATTTTGTTTTACTCATAGCATTATAGCATGTAATCTGTTTTTTTATGTGTAAATGATTTAAAGTATTTCTTTTATTGTATAATCTATTGTATTAAATATTTATTATTGATTTAAATCTGTTTCATCTCATTCTTCGCCACTCCAAAAAAGTAATATAGTCATAAGGTTTGGGGGAATAATTATTACTCATTTTGAATACTGAATTAACATGTGAAGCTGGTGGGCAGTATTTTGATCCCAATAAAATTTATAAATATCCAAGCGCTGTAAATCTTACAGCAGTCGAGAGACAGTTGACTGGGAAAAATAACCTGGGGCTATACCCGTATAGTTACAGGTTCGGTTAAGTACGGATATAGACTCGTTAATGTCCGTATTGTAACAGTGATATCTGAACATTCACGCAACAAAATCCAGAGTTTTGGTAAATTATACCAAGGCTGATCTAGATGAGGGTTTGAGACCAAATCTGACCGCATCTCAGCTCCTTCACCAACCCTCCCTGACCTTATGAATGACATATATGAGGTCACACTCGTAATCTCTTAATTTTCGCACCGACAATAGCAAAGGGTAAAACGAGAAACTCTGGGATAATTAACTAAATGCTTTATAACTTAACCAAACACTCTCACACATCTTATGGCTGATTATCAAATATATATATTAATAGTTATGGATGGTGATTTAATATAAATAAAGTGAATAATACTATAGACTTTAATATGTTTTAAAATTATTTAATATCAAACAAAACACAGACAACAACAATTAAAGATACTGCGTATACCACTCGCAGGTGGGATGGTGAAAATACGAACTACACGTTCTGTAATCAATATGCGTAACGATCATCATTTATTATAGTGTTTATACATTTAATTATTATTTTTCCATCTACACTGATGTCTAAATTATGTCCTGCCATTCCTACTCAGTTTGTCAAGGGTTAAACTTTAAGAGAGTGGCAACTTTATACAATGTGTACTTAAATTTATCATTATGTGACGAGCAGTCAAGGTATTCTTCAATAAACTAGATCTTAGTTTCAGATCAATGCTGAACAATGGATATAACAGCAGATGAACTGGCATTTTGTAGCATAACTTCAGAGGCTACGGCGCTATGCAAATCACATCAGAGGTGCGGCTTGAATGTGCCTTTACTCATGAGATTCAGCAATGTTTACTCGGTTCTCAGCTACCGGTCGCCTGCTATATGTGAACTTTTAGTTCGGATGATCGAACAGCTATAATGTACGATGCTGGATTCAGTGTTCCAGTTTTAAAGGAGGAAATGGGAATGACCCTTAAAATCATGATCCCATTCAAGATAGAGGGTTGTCCAAACTAGGGATGATAAGATAGCCCTTAAAACCTAATCTTATCTTAATAATTATATGATAGCAAGGCGGAATGCACATCAGTGCTTCGTAAAAACTCATTCACAATGCTTTCTAAATATTAATTATTACAATTAGTAAAGCGCAAAATCTATAGTTTCTTCTGCAAACTACCTTATGCCAGTTAGTTAAATAAGCACTGAAATGGTGCTAAAGAGGACTTTATTAAAATTGATCTAATTTATTAATAAACTACATATTCTATGAAAATACATTAATGGGGTCTAAAGCATATCTGGGGCTTAAACTTGGCTAACTACTGAAATATGCCTTAAATTATCACTCTCTTTTATTTAACCAAACAAACCTTTTAATAAGCAACATGTGTGATATTAAGTTAAACATAACAGCTCAAATAATGCATCAAAGTAGGTTTCGGACCAGAGATATATAAATATGCCAAATGGCATACATTACTTTACTTGAGAACAAAACGTCTCTTTAAGTTTATAATAATTAATAATCTCTGCTCCGAAGGTAAAGCATAAATCAATAAATGCATTTTAACAAAATATATATATAGAGAGATGCAAAAGTATAGATGTAAATAGAGAAAATAATAAGGCAAATAAGCTTTTATAAGTTGAATTTAAAAAGATTTAAGAGTTTGAGATCAGGCAAGATTTACATTTTAACTTTTAAAGTATTTTAAAATTATACAGGTTGAGATACGTTTATCTAATACAGTTAATTACTTTAAGAGAGAATACACTTTTTTTTAATATAGTTTGATTAATTTATAAGATTAGAATTTAAGAGTTTGTGCACATTATTTATTATATAGCTAGCTTTAGGAAAGATTTATAGATTGCTATAGCTTTTAGATTTAGTTTGTGGAAGTTGTTACCGATTATTTATCTGAAGGCTTGCAGCTTGAAAGTATGAAATACACATGCATGGACTGATTTCTCTGAGCTGGTTCATCAATGGGCTATTCTTTCAGTAGGGCTGTGGTTTGGGTCTCTGGTCTCCATAACAGTTCTAGCCACCAAGGAAGATGGCAATGATGGTCTCTTTAGCCAATGGTTTGCATACTAAAATGCGGGCACATTGCCTGGATATGAGAGCAAAAGCAAAATGGATTCCGATTTCTTTTCAACTGGCCTTTTTATATTTCTTTAACCCCCCCTCTTACAGTTCATTCATAGTCTTTATTTTTAGACTTTAAAACTTAAGAAGTCTTAATTTCATCCACTTCAAACGAATCGGTTAGATTGAATTCAGGTTTAATGTTTATTAATTGTTCCCTTTTTTATTTCCAAGATTCAAGTTCAGCTGGATTTTATTGCAGGTTTAATTGTCCCATTTTTATTTTATTGAGAATCATAAAATCTGGATTTGTACCAGCGGCGGTGTCTCATAAGATTGATAAAGTTCTTTTTTTCTTTAAACATTGAATTGCTTCTCCTTTTCTTTTCCTGAAAGAGATTTAAGCTGCTAACATTTTATCATAGACATGAGAAATCTACATTTGTTTTTAATTGCTTACGTGATTAAGTAATTGGGTAACTTCAAAGACAGTTTGAAATACTTTAGAGAATTATGTTCTTATATAATACAATTTTCCCAGCTTAAAACTAATTTAATTATTTAAAATCATAAAATGAATATTTATAAAAATATAAGGTGTGTCATTATATAATGATAATATCAATCAGATGTGAATATATAATTTTTAGCAAATAAAAATATTACAAAATATATATACAATTATAGCAGATGTGTGTGCATATACAATTACACACATCATCATCATCATCATCATCAACCATTATCAATCCACTGCAGGATGAAGGTCTCTCCAAGTTTAATCCATCTTTTCCGATCTTTAGCTTCTCTTTTCCACAACACCACTGCACATTTTCTTATTTTATCCATCCATCTCACATGTGGTCTCTTTCTCGGTCTTTTACAATCTCTTGGAATCCAGTTTAAAATTTCAATTGTCCATCTATTATCATTTCTTCTAGCAATATGTCCAGCCCAACTCCATTTCAATCTTTTAATTTTTTCAATAAGGTCAGTAACACCTGTTTGTTGTCTTACCCATACATTGCGTTTTCGATCTCTTCTTGTTACTCCCAACATACATCTCTCCATACTCCTTTGAGTGGTCTGAAGTCTCTGTATTGATCTTCTATTAAGTGTCCAAGTCTCAGATCCATAAGTAAGAACTGGTAAAACACATTTGTTAAAAACCATTCTTTTCAAACACATAGGCATATTTCCTTTTAGTATCAAGTTATTTCTACCAAAAGCATTCCAACCAAGTTTAATTCTATGGTTAATTTCCTCCATTATGTTTTCATCTGTATTAATAATCTGACCTAGGTATTTGTAACTGTTAACTTCTTCTAATTCTTCATAATCAATCTTTATTTTCATATTTTGAGCAAATCGATTAAACATTACTTTAGTCTTTTTAACATTTATCTTTAGTCCTACTTTTCTACTTTCATCTGCTAACACCTGCAACATTTCCTGCAGCTCTGAAGCATTACTTGCAAAAACAACTATATCATCTGCAAAATCTAAATGACTTAAATACTCTCCATTTACTTTCCTTCCTTTAGTTTCCCATTTTAATCCACAAAATACTTCTTGCAGCACTGCTGTAAAAAGTTTTGGAGATAAGGAGTCACCTTGCCTTACACCTTTCTCAATGATGATTTTTCCAGTATCATTATGTAATCTAATTGTTGCTGTTGCATTTTTATAAATATTCTTTAAAATATGACAATATCCTGGATCTATACCTTGATGATCCAATGCTTTAATCACTGAAGAAATGTGTATAGAATCGAATGCCTTTTCATAATCTACAAATCCAAAACATAATGACAATTCATATTCATTTGTCCTTTCTATGACTTCTCTCAATACCTGGATATGATCTATTGTACTAAAACCACTTTTAAATCCAGCTTGTTCTCTTGGTTGGTGGAAATCCAAAGTTCTCTGTAGACGAGTTGTAATTATCTTGGTAAAAATTTTATATAAAACTGATAAAAGGCTGATAGGTCTGTAATTTCTAATATCTTCTTTATCACCTTTTTAAAATATTAATATTATTACTGCATTCTTCCAATCTTCCGATACATCTTTATCATTTAGACATTTGGTATATAACTTTGCTCAAATTGTTTCTATTTCTTCACCTCCTTCTTTTAATATATCAATTATAATTCCATCATTTCCTGGAGCCTTTCCTTTCTTCATACATTTAATTGCATGTCTCACTTCTTAATTTAAAATTCTGGGCAATTCGGAAGATGTAATAGATATAGGAGGTACTTGTTCTTTATTACTATATAATTCTTGATAAAAATCTTCTACCAATTTCATGATGTCATCTCTCTTTTTAGTAATAATTCCATCTTTTTTCTTATTGCAGATATAAATTTCCTACCAATACCAAAATGTTGTTTAACATTCTTGAGACTTTTATTTTCTTCTACAGCTTTCCTTGCTATTTCACAGTTATACTTTCTTATATCATTTTCAACTCTTTTCCGTACCATTTTACAAAATTCGAGATATTCAATTCTTTTTAATACATCATTTTTGTATATCTTCATATTCCTTCTTTTCTTCATAAATTCTCTAGTCTCAGTAGAAATTTTATTAGTCAATTGCTGCTTTTTTCTAGCAGCTATCTTTGTTGCAGTTTTTAAAAGTGTATCAGTTATTTTCATATTAATTTCATTCAAATCTGAATCATGTTCAAAATCTCCTAACACTTGAAACCTATTTGTAAGTTCTAATTTAAATTCATTAGAATGTTTCTGAAGATTAGGAATATCAACTGTAAATATTGTTTTTCTCAATAATTTTTGTCTCTCTAGTTTTACATTAACACGTAACTTACATCTTACTAATCGATGATCACTTCCTGTGTTAAATTTATTAAGAACATTACAATCTTGAAATATGTATTTCCTGTTAGTCAAAATATAATCCAATTCTGCTGTACCTTCATTTGGATGCTTCCATGTCCATTTCCTTTTAACATTTTTTTCAAAAAATGAATTCATAATATAAAGTTTTTCTTTTTCTGCAAACTCCATAAGTCTATGTCCTCTCTCATTTCTATTACCATAACCAAAATTACCTACAGCAATTTCATCTTTCATTTGTCTACCAATTCTAGCATTAAAGTCTCCCATAACAATTTTAAAATGTTGTTTACTCTGATCAAAAGCCTTTTGTACATCCATATAAAAATCTTCTACTACTTCATCACTATGAGAACTTGTTGGGGCATAAACCTGAATTATCTGCATTTGGTATCTGCTATTAAGTTGTATAACTAATCTTACAACTCTGTCCGATACACCACCAATCTCCACAATATTGTTCTTCCACTTTTTATTTATAATGAATCCTACTCCACTTGTATTTCCAATATGTGTGCCTTTATAATAGAGTATATGTCCACTTTTTAAATCAATTGTTTCTTAACCTTTTCTTCTAACTTCACAAAGTCCAATAATGTCCCATTTAATATAAGACAATTCTTCTTCTAATTCTTGCAATCTTCCTTCACTTGAAAGTGATCTGCAGTTGTAAGTACCTAAATAAAAAGTCATCATCAAATGGCAGCCTGGGTCCACAATCAGGGGATTCTTAGCACCCTCCGCCTTCGGCCACCAACCGCTGCCTTGGTTGGTGACTTTACAGCCTCCTTGGAATAAGGGCCATGCTTTATTTTTGTCTGTCATAATTGTATATATGTATTGGAAAAATATTTATCATTTACACAAACATTCATTCTGCCTTATCAGGCACTGAGAAGAAAGACCATGGTGTTTCTTGATCTTAAACTCAGAGGTAAAAAGCCAATAAACTCACCACGCTGGCTAATGCGTGTTGATGAGCAGCCCTTCCATGTTCGTATACTATATGAATAATCACATAGTAATAACAGCTGCAAACGACAAGAACGTATGGAGTGGATATTAGGAATTTGCCCTGCTCGGTTCCTTTAAGGCCTCCAAGAGGAATCAGAGGGTCTCCTTTCAGTTAATAGCAAACTCCTTTCTGCAGCCATTACACACATATACGTGTAAATATACGTTTTTATACATGTTAAATTCCCAAGTATATTGTTATATATATGTGTACCTTTAGGATTTGAACTAGGGAAATAAAGGCTACTATTTTATAGAATAGGTGAAACGTATAATGATCAAGTCATACTGTTTCAGTATGTTCTCTCTGCTTTTGGTAGCGGAAGGTGGATAATCTTGAATTTTAAGAATTCCCCATTATATATAAATAAAAGGGAAGTTAAGCTTTCAGTCGTCGTAATTCTATTACAATATATATATATATATATTAAAGAGTGTGAAATATTGATACTAATATGTGTATTATAAGTGAAGTAAAACAAAAATAGCTAGAAATAGTTGTGTAATTAAAGTTAGCTAAGTAAAATACCCTTAAAAACAAAGCTAAGTAACATGGAGAATCATCTAATTAAATATAATAGAAACATGAGCAAGTAAGCAATTGTATCCAGAAAAAATGTAGTTAAGAATAGAATAAGGAATGCAGATTTTTTTACAGAAGGTAGATCAAGCTGATTAAATCCAATTAATCATCTTAAAATATCTGCTCTAAAGGATAGAATACTCCAAAAAGAAAAGGAATTGATATATAAACCTTTCTGCATTTATTGGATTTTTCTGAAGAAATGTGATATGGAGCAGCAGAAAAGATAATTGACAATATCATTTCCCAGTGAATAGATCCCAGAAAACTGACTAGAGAAACTAAACAAGTTGTCTCAATCTTTATTATTGTTATTATTATTTGTTATTATTATTATTATTATTATTATTATTATTATTATTATTATTATTATTATTATTATTATTATTATTATTATTATTATTATAACAATAGTAAAAAGTTTCAAGGGCTGCTAGACTATATACAAACTCACAGTAAAGATAGTATAACTTAGAATATTATCCTATATTTATTTACATATGTCAATTTTCAACTAAAGAAGGATATTAGTTTTAATATGAATTAGACTGTTAACTTTATATATATATGTAAGTGTCGATATGTAATTTAGAGAATGATTTTTATTGAAGTAGCTAATAGAACATTATGATATATATGGGTATTAGAAGAACATTACTAAATTAGCTTAGGCTAAGAACTGTATATTGGGAATAATAGTAATTTATTGGGAATGTAGGTTATGGAACTGTTGAGCCAGTAATGGCAAGAAGATAAACATATATTAATATTGAACGTATCAAATTAGTGTTTATTAAAATTTATTAGCGTTATGTATTGATTTACTTATCAGGAAATTATTTAGATTGTTAGTCCGTCTCTTAAATACTACTTTTCTAATGAAGAAATTGGGAACTCAGTCGTAAGTTAATATAGGCATTCGAGAGACGACTGACGTAGGCGAGTCAATAACTTTGTTCTGATCGTCAGACACAAGAGTCGAACACAATACTAAGAAATCACTATGATAAATTAAGATAATGTAAAGTTAGGGTTAATTTAGGGAAATGAGTTCATTTAAAATAATACCATTTCAGTCTTCTTTTATACATTTTAATAATAAAAATTAACTTTAAACGTGTGCTGGTGATGGTGTGGAGAGAGAGGAAGGCATTAATTTATTTTAATGAAATTAGCAAAAAAAAAAAATTATAATTTGAAAAAATATATATAATTAATTTTTTTAATTAAAAAAAAATATAATTAAAATTCTTGATAAACTTAGACTAATTTATATGCATACTGAAATATTTTTTTACAAAGGTATTAAAATACCTTATAATGCGTAACTTGCATTCTTTCTAAAACATTTTGTTGTTGTGAATAATTAATCATATTCTTAATAAATACTGTTTAAACTTTTATTTCAATTACTTGTACTATTTTTTACCCAAATTTCAGTATTATATTTAAATCGTATCTGTAAAGTGTATGTTAAGTGCAAATTACATAAAATGTGCTGTTTTAATTAATTTCTCTGAAATCACTTCTATATATTAGTATATTAAATTTTTTTCTGATATGATATTTTTTTTTTATTACTCATTATTCACATTGCCATCTAATAGTTAAGTAAATTATTAACTGATCATTAATAACTCCCCATTGTGTCTTTGTTATGGATTTGGAGAACTCGGAAGTAAATGTATCGGCTACGCTCATTTAATGCTCTTCGTGGATTAGGACAGAGAATGGCAGTTTCCAGAAAAAAAGTTTTCTGGATTGATTCCCAGTTTGGGAGTGGGAGGGGGGGGGGGCTCTGTTTAGTCAATTAAGTAGAATTGATATATTTAGCCTATCATTTTGATTTACGAATATCATCACATGACCTATGTTTAATTTATTTATGTATGCACACACTTATATATTTATACATCTTTAAATATATATATATGTATTTTTTTTTTTTTTATAGATAATACGTAAATTTATAAATGAAACGTATGAGCAAAGATATAATGAGACAATTGATCGACACAGTTTAAAAAATATATGGGGTTTTATAGTATCCATTTTTGCTATTGGTGGAATGATTGGTGGTTTAGCTGCTGGTTATCTAGCTAACAAATTTGGAAGGTATTACAACTATTTGATTTATAATTATACTAAAAATCTTTGATAATTAATAAACAATATTACCAAAAATTTATTAATTGAAGCCCTCTATTTTTTGTTTTATTTTATCTTAGAAACATTTAGGGTAAATATAAATTGTTTGTATGCTACATTTTCTTCTTAAATTAGTCAGAAATATAAATGCATTCATTTTAATTCTTGTGAAAATAAGCATGGTATATTTTAAATTAATTTGCATTTTAAATTTAGAATAAATATCTATCAATTTTATGTTTTTCAATTTCAGGAAAAAGGGTCTACTTTTAAGTACTGTGCTATGTATTGTAGGAGGGTTACTAATGGCATTCTCTAAGATGGCCAGAAGTTACGAGATGCTTATGATTGGCCGCTTTGTGATTGGAATCAATTGCGGGCTTTATACAGGCTTGTGTTTTATGTATGCATCAGAACTTTCACCTACTTCAATTCGAGGTGGTTTAGGTATTAAAAATGTTATATATTTACATGAAGATTAGAATTTATAATATTTAGATTTGAAATAATTCTGCACAAAAGATTCACATACTATCATGTACATGTAAAACATGTCCCTAAATTTTATTTGCAACTTTGATCAAAAATAGAAATATAACAAATTGGAGAAATATTTTTTTAGGCCACCTCTTTAAAGAAATTCAGGATTTATTTTTCTGAAACCAATCTTTTATAATACAATATGTTCCCATGATTACCTCAGTTTTTTGTGCATATTTAATTTATTTTTGGGGAATTGATCAAAGACTATGTAAACAATATTTCAGCATTGATGTTCTGATAAAACACATTACAAATATAATTAAAAGAATTGATGTTGATTTTATATGGAAAGAGTTGGAATATCAGTTGGATATTTGCTTATGTCTATCAATACTGTGTCTTAATAGATGAAAATTATAAAGTATAATGAATTTGGCCAACTGAAAAACCTAATTCTTTAAATAAATTTATTTTATGATCAGAGTTGTGAAGATAATTTATAAATTTAATTGACATATTCTATTAATTAGTTAAAATTGTATTTTTAAAAATAAATCTTTTTAAAAATTATAGTTGACTAAAAATATTGCAAAAATGTAAATTACTAAAATTTCTTTATATGATACATTAATCTACCCCTTCTGAATTGGAAATCCATTACCAAGTGTTAAAGAAATTCAAGCCCAATGTTACCTTGATAAAGAAATGATGCCACCATAAATATGTAAACAATTATATGCTTAGCTGAAATCTAATGAATGTTTATTTGATTATTTATGCGAAAAGAAGTCAATTTTTGGATTTAAATTATAAAAAAGATTGTATCAAACAATGGTAGATAGAATCATATTATCAGTCATACTAGAAGATGCTGACATGAAATTTTTCTTAAAATTATTTGTAACCAATTATTGTCCAAAATAATATTTAAAATCTCAATAGCATTTGAAGTATAATAATACCACATTAATAATATAGGAAGAGCAGTTATACATGACTTTTGAAATTAATTGACTATTATTTCATTTAACTTTTTTATTATGTTAATTGACTATTCTAATAAGATCTCTGAAAGATTTGATACCAAATCAATAAATATATAAACTATATGAAAGTATCTACTAACTGTAAGATTACAATAAGAAATTTGAAATCATGTAGCCCTTAACCATTATTTATCCTCTGCTGAAAAATTATAAAACAATTAAAGCAATAATTAGCTTTGCAGATATGGATATGATTGATATGATGATGATGTAACTTCAAAGCTTTAACTAAATTAGAATTTGTCAGATCAAAGGTTCTGCAAACAATATGAATCAATAAATGCAAATTCATTTTTCAAATAAAAACATAACATTATTAGATAAGTCATGGTGTTGATTCATCATTAATTCCATCAAATATTTTCCTGAAAATGTGCATAAATGGAATCTGGATTCATTAAATTTCTAATAAGTTGAACTGAGTGTCCAAATAACAAAACATTTTTGTTTTCACCAGATTCATTTTTTACTTTATTGTCTTTATTTTTTTATTTGTTATTGTACTAATTTTTAATCTTTTTATTAAGTGAATACATTAAAAATGTAATCTTTTCATTATTTTTGATCATAACTGCTATTATTATGTCCAGTTTTTTTTATAAATTTTTCATGTTGTAAATTTTTCCAAACAATTTTTTATTATATATAATATCTAAATGCAAATTTTTTTTATATAAAATAAATATTTATATAGGTTGATAAACTGAAAAAACTGTATTAATAAAAAATATTATTTTTATTCAGTCTTATAAAAATATATTATCTGTGTGTTTTAGGTGTTCTTAATCAATTGGGTGTGACAGTTGCTCTTCTAATATCTCAAGTTTTAGGAATAAATGAGATTTTAGGAAATGAGGAAAACTGGCCTATTTTATTAGGTAATAATTTTAATGATCACATTAGTAAATATTTTAATATGATTTTATTTTTATTTGGGGGAAAAAAGACTATTAAGAATATTAGTTTACTCTTCATATATTTAATAATATTTTTATGAATGTAAAAATTTATTAGATGTTTACAGTATTGCTTTTAGTTGAATAGACAGATCATGACAAAACTCTCTCCATACAGTAGTGACACCCTGTGCCAATCAGAGTAATCAATGGATGCCAGAGGCTTGCCACCCTGTGCCAATCAGAGTAATCAATGGATTCCAGAGGCTTGCCACCCTGTGCCAATCAGAGTAATCAATGGATGCCAGAGGCACAAGCCTCTGACATCCATTGATTACTCTGATTGGCACAGGGCGGCACTACTGTATGGAGAGAGTTTTGCCTTGTTTATAATAACAATTATGTGCTAGTATGAGATGGTGATCATGTGATGTTTAGTGGTTAGACAGATCATGCTTACTCTTTTGTATTTTGCAAAAAAAATATTAGGTATAATAGTCAATGTATCAAAATTTCAGTTGTATTTTAAAATCTCTATGACCCTTATAAAAAATTTATAGTAGAAATCAAATCTATAGAATTATGAGATGCTGTAAAAATAAAGATTTTGAAAATGGTTGCATTTTTATAATTTTACAACAATAATTTGTTTATTTATATATAGTTTTTTCCATTTATTAATCACATATTTTTATATTTTAAAATCTTTTCATTCTGGGCTAAATTTAGCACCAAATTTATGAGTTTGGTCTTATATAGGATATATATAACAGAAATTATTTTTGTTCTTTTAAATTAAAATTACTAAAAATATATGTAAGAAATAAGACAAGAAAGATATCTGCTTTGACATTTCTCCCTATTGTGCATAAATAATGTGAAACTTTAAATTTCAATTATATACTTAATTATTTTTTCAAAATAAAAAACAAGAAAAGTAAATTTTATGAAATAATTGGACTTTTATAATTTCATTAAAATAAATTTTCTTTAAATATAAGTGTATATGAAATAGAGAAGCAAGATTCTCTTATTAATTAGATGTTTTCAAATCTATCAATTTTTACTTTGAGTCCTGAAAACTGTAAAGGCAGTACTGGCTGCTTAGCTGTTTAAGAACTAATTACACAGCAATTGTTTTAAAAAAAAACTGAAAATAAGTTCCAATTAATATCCAAGTTTTACTGCTTAATTATAGTATCCTATAGTTAAGAGATTCTTGAGTTATCAAGATTTGGATATATAAAGAAGATATTAGAAATTACAGATCAGGTTTTTTTATAAGTTCTATACAAAGTTTTTACCAAGATAATTACTACTCATCTATAGAAATTTTGGATATTAACCAACCAAAAAACAAGCTTGAATTGAAAGTGGGTTTAATACAGTGGATCACATACAACTATTGAGAGAAGTTATAAAAAGGACATATGAATTGCCATTATGCTTTGGATTTGTAGACAACTAATATTATAAATGGAACTGGCTATTGAGTGAATGCCCTTAGATCAATGTAATAAAAATATTATAACTGAGCAGAGTTTATTGGTCTGTAAATGCATCACATATTTGGGTAACTACATATAATAAATATAAATCGAGTGGTTTTCTCCACTTATGCATTATATATTTAGACAATCTGAATATACTAAGTAAGTGTCATACTCTGGTAACATAATTAATAAATAAATGAGTTGATCACAAATGACTATAATAGTTTATATCTATATGTACAATAGACTTGTAAAGTTTATAAAAGTGCCAATGAATCCATAATAAATACACTTGCTTGGCAAAGAGGATAACATTTATTAAATAATGTTTTACTCGATAGTGAGATATCACCTGGAATATACTATATGATAAGATAAAATGGTCATATAATAGTTCATGCAAAAGTAAATCAAAACACCTAAATGATTAATAACAGTATGAATTTATTAAGATAAATATTAATTTAATAGTAGTGGCTAAAATAAATAATAATTTATAAAAGCAATTAACATCATATAATGTACATTTATAATTCATTTATAGTTCACCCTATATAATTTATAATTAAAATTATTAGTGCATATAGTCAAGAAAGGGTTAACTTAAATTCTCTTTGATTCAAATAGAAATAGAAATATATGGAGAATACTTAATATTACCATTTAAAAAGAATAAGAATCAAGTAATAATTTTTTAATAGTTATTTATAATTTTAAACTGAGTTATTCAAATATTACTTATTACGATAGAATGACAGCCTAGTTGATCTTTTTTTCTACTTGATTATTATTATTTAAGCTATCAAATGACAAACCTAAATTGTGTGGTAAATAATATTACTAAGTTAGAAGAAAGATTTTATAAATATTACCATTTTACTTTTAATTGTTGTTGATAAGTGATTTTTTATGAGCATCTGTCACTATTAGCATACACAAAATTTCAATTTTTTAATTTTTTTTATCTTGCAGCAGTTTCTTTGGCATCTTCATGCTAGCACACATATATGTAAGGTTCTATAGATATTTTAATCCCTGAATGTTGTCCAATTATTTTTCTTTGTCAATATTACAATCCAATTTAGATTTTACAGTCTTAGATCTACAGCAGTCAGCATAGCATTGTGTTGTTAATTATTCCATTTAAATCATAAACACCAAATGGGAGAAATCCATGTCCCTTCCCTTGCAAGGTTTTCCACTCAGAATACATTTTCTTTACTGCAAGTTCAGAATCTATTTATAGAATATGATATGGTAAATTACAAAACTCTTTAAAAAAGTATGTGTTCTTTCTTCTGAAATCATTTTTGTGTCTATAGTAACATAAACAATGCAGTTTATATTTTTAAACACTAATTTTGAACATGTGATTTCTTTCTTCTAATTTTAATAAATAAATGATTTATTCTACATTTATTTAAAATAAATAAACATATTTTCATTAAACATGTAACCTTGAATTGTTTTCTTTATTTAATTACATATATACTATAGAAAAATAACAAATGAAGATATGTGTATACCACAATATAGATTTAAGTGTGTGTGAATAAAATAAAAGATAGCTAGATAAATTTAAGTAATATATTTAAGATAAATCTATGTATTTAATGAAATATTTGTAAAAAATAGCCAAATGAAAAACTAAAAATCAGTTTTCTTTTAAAAATTAAAATTGTGCTTTTGTTTTTTTTAAAAAGAAATTTATTTATAATATAATATATTTATGCAATAAAAAAATTTAATACAGACTAAGTTCAGATTAGAAAATATGTTAATATTAATTTGCAATAATAATACAAACAAAGCACAAATTTTACTAATAATATAATTAGTACAAGGAAAAAACATGCATATATATCCATAGATATATGTACCAACATATCCAGTCATAAACCAGTTAAGTCATTTTATTTAAAAATAAAATTCAAAATTTATTTAAGTGATTTTCCAAATAACAATATTCAGGCCTAAAAACAATTAATTGCTTGGAAGAAGTTCAAGTACTTGAAATGACATCTGGAGCCATGATCCATGAACTGAAAAATCCAGAGTCCAACTGCCCTACTATCATACTGAACCACACAGGTCAATATATAAATCTGTAAAAATAAAAGTGTTGGCACATTTAAATCTAAGTTTTAAAAATATTATTGCAGAATGTGATTCTACTATTTGCAGAAATGACTGTTTTTGATTACTTTAATTTCTAAAATTATTGATGGAATAACTGTTACTATCAAGTAAGTATCGTTACTCTAAAATATTTCAAGAAAATGGGATAAAATAATCACTATTACAAATGGATTGGTAATATATGAAGAATAATTATTGTCATATTTCAAAGATTTATTACAGATTTAGCCCTTCTATTTATTAATATATGTTTTAATTTTTTTTTCAGTTCAAAATTGTTGGTGTAAAATTTACTATCTAATAAATATGCTCACATTCAGAAATTCAGTGGAGATAATGATTATTGCCTATTTATCCTATCTGATTTTTTAAAAGTATAATGTATTATTTATTTATTAGTCTTTCACAGTGGCAATTGATAATGACACAAGAAAGCAATTATGTTTAGGTCTCATATATGAATGTAAAGTTATATCTCAAGATTTTTTAATAGCTATCAAGGGTAAAAAAAGTCTGAGTCTACAGGAATTTTTGTTAGTGAATCAAACAGATTTATAGTCTTATAATTGTTAAACTCTTTTTTTAAGATTTCTTTATTCAGCCACAATAATATTATATATAAAGTGTCAATAGTAATAATGCTATAATTTGCTACAAATTCATCAATGTTGCTTAGAAGATTTGTGCCATGTTAGTGGCAGATAAGAATCAGTTTGACATTAACATTATAACTTTTTTAATTTATAAAGTAGCTGTTATTTTTTAGTCATAGTATTGAAAAAAATTAAGCAGAATTTCTTGCAAATACTAAAAGTTTAAGGATATAAGTAAAAAAGACATATATTAAAATGAAAACTTGGTGCTCATGTCTTAAAAAATTATTTTTTTAAATTTGGAATCCACAAATCTCGAGTAGAATTTAAAAATTTTTAAATTTATATTACAGTAATTCTGATTTTTATTAGTAAAAAATCATTTTGGTTATTTTGGTTATATATATTGTAACTGGTGCTGCAGGTAACCAAAAATGAGAAGCAAATGATAGTTTTAACCCCCCTTTTTTAAAATTATTTTCAAAAAAATCCAAATATAAAAATAAAATTATTATTTTTTTTAAAAATTTTAAAAAAAATTAATTTTTTTTTATAAAAATTTTTTTTTCACAAAAAAAAAAAAAAAAAAAAAAAAAAAAAATTATTTTTTATATAAAAAAAAAAAAATATTTTTTTTAAAAATATATAAAATTTTTAATAAAATTTTAAAAATTTTTAAAAAATATTTTTTTTTTTTTATTATTTTCTATAAAAAATTATTAATTTTAAAAAAATATTTTTATAAAATAATAAAAAATTATATAAAAAAAAAAAATCTGATCTTTTTTTTTTTTTTTTTTTTTAGGGGTTTTTTTTTTTTTTTCCACCCAACAAAAATTTTTTTTTGTTGAGAGAGAAGGAAAAACCAACAAAAAATTAATTTTTTTTTTTTTTTTGGTTTAAATGTGTTTTTTTTTTTTTTTTTTTTTTAAAAAAATTTTAAAAGGAGGGACCCCCCCAAACAAAAATTAAAAAACTCTACACAACCCCCCAAAAAATATTTTTAAAAAAAAAAAGGGAGAGGGAGGGGGAACACAGGTGGTTGACGGGGGGGGCCGGAAAAGGGGGGAAAAGGGTTAAAGCACTCTGTTAAGTAAATAATCAACAATTATATAATGGTAAAATTGAAAATTAGTATTTGGGGTTTGATATATACAAATCACCACTATACGGGTATCATAACCACACATTCTAAATTTTGCACATTGGAGAGTATGTTCTCAGAGCTATGGGGTGGGTTTCTTTCTGTGAGTTGTGTGTGGCACTAATGCTGTATAATTATTAGCATGTGTTATATAAAACAAAATGTATTATGACAGTGCTCTAATTAAATTAATTAACTCATGTATTTTTAGACAATGGAAAAGTATTATAAACTATACTTGTTTTAGTATATACATAAATAACAGTCAGACAAATTAATAAATAAAAAAAATTATTAATAAAAGAAATAAATCAATAAAGTATTATTTGCAAATTCCCATTTGAATACTTCTCAAGTTGGATATCAGAACAAAAGTTTAAATCTTTTATAAATCTAACTGTTCATTATAACTTCTCACACATATATATGGAAAAAAATTATTTGTTTTAATGTGACTTTAATTGGAATACTTTCAGTCATATTATTCTCAGTGAATTATAACATAGTTCACTCTGTGAATAATTCAAATTTAAAGATTTTATTATTCTCTGTCTTATTTGACAATCTCAAATTTCAGTTTTCATTCTATATTCTTTTATAATTCAATATAAAACAGTTACATGTAGTGTTAGTATTTTATTTTGCTTGAAATAAAAAACTTTTTTGGCAATTTATCTGTGAGATTCTCTTTCTCTTCCTCCTAGTAGCTTCTAATAGTTGATCAGAGGAAACACTGGACAATGTATCAAGAATAAGAGCTGATGTGCTACTTGCTTCAGTCTAATGTTTCATATTAAAAGAATATCCAAATAAAATGAGTATTTTTATAACTTTTAATAAATAAATGTAATAAAAAAAATTGACAATCCTTGTAGTTTTTAACTTGATAGTTACTTTTTTTTCTCTTCTACTTCAAATAAGAATGAGAGAAAGAGAGAGTCATTTGTTTTTGTTTTTTTTGCATATTATTGATTTCATTTACATATGAAAATTGTTGCTTTATTTATAAATTTTTGAGATTGTCTCCTCAATGAATTTATAAAGTAATCTGTTTTCTAACTATTGGGAAATTGACTAAATGAATAAAATCATTATTCACATAATTATTTTCATTTATTCTTGGTTTTTATTTACTACTGCTAGCAACATTTCCAACATGAATGTGACTGCTACTGGCTTTTGCTCTTCTGGCATTGACATAGTCAACTTTACCTTTTCAATCACTGGCTCAGTTTCCTTAGTTGTACTTCTATGGTACTAGGTGAATCCATGGTTTTGTTGTTTACTATTTTTATTCTTCAGACATGTTAACATTGGTATCTATATTGATATTTAACAATTTTCAATTTGTTATTCTTTCCCCTCTTATTTTATAAATTAATAGCACATTATTCTCTACCCCACATAACATTATTTTAGCCCTTCCCCCATTCAACTTTAATAGTGCTCTCTTAACAAAAAAATCATTTTATTTTATATATATGTTCCACACACATTTGTCTTCCAATCTTCTTTATCAGAATATATTTTGGCTCTAAACATTGTTGGCATCAGTTTATGTAATGATCACTATTCACAGAGCAGCCAAGTGTTACTGCAGATAAGTGAAAATGAGAAGCAAATAAGTGTTAGAGTAATCTGTTAAATAAATAAACAATTGTAGTGCAGTAAAATTGAATGGTATTTGGGGTTTGATATATATATAAATCATCACAACACAGGTATTAACAAACTTTTGCTTCTACAACTGCATATTCCAAACTTTGCACATTGGGGAGTATGTTCTCAAAGCTTTGGGGGAGGTTCTTTCTGCAAGTTGTGTATGTGGCACTAATTCTATATAATTATTAGCATATGTTATATAAAACGTATTATGATAGTACACTAATTAAACATAATTAACTCGTATATTTTTAGACAATGGAAAAGTGTTGTAAACTATATTTGCTTTAGTATATGCATAAAATAACAAACAAAATAATGAATAATAAAATAATTTATTAATAAAAAACATAAATCAGTGGAATATTATTTTTAAATTCTTTCTTGAATATTTCTCAAGTTGAATGTTAGAACAAAAGTTTTATAACTCCAACTGTTTGTTACAACTTCTCACATATGTATATGAAAAAGAGATTATTTGTTTCAATGTAACTTTCATTTATATTATTTTCAGTGAATCATAACATAGTTTGCTCTGTGAATAATTCACATTTAAAGATTTTATTATTGTCATTCATTCATGAACAAAATATAATGTCTTATTTGACAATCTCAAATTTCAATTTTCTTTCTATACTCTTTAATAGTTTATTATACATTTAATCAGCCATTCAAGCTATTGTGTGCTTTTACGAGTGTTAAATAATAAATGAGTACTTTCACTCCCAACACAAGATATAATATTTAGGAAAGAATAAAATGAATCCACTTATTCTATCCAACCCAAATGCTTATATATGGGCAAATCTTAAGTACTGTAAGTGAAAGTGTGAGGATAGACTACTCACTTTAAACCACTGTTTACGATATCTGAATGAATGATGTCGATGAAATTATCTAGAATTTACTAGACGTCACTCACAAATGAAACTTTATACATATGTAAATAAACATTTATTTTTAGCGCTGTTTCTAATTGTAATACATTTAATCAGCCATTCAAGCTATTGTGCACTTTTACGAGTGTTAAATAATAAATGAGCACTTTCACTCCCAACACAAGATATAGTATTTAGGAAAGAATAAAATGAATCCACTTATTCTATCCAACCCAAATGCTTATATATGGGAAAATCTTAAGTACTGTAAGTGAAAGCGTGAGGATAGACCACTCACTTTAAACCACTGTTTATGATATCTGAATGAATGACGTTGTCGACAAAATTATAGTTTATTATGTTTTTTTTATTTATTTATCTTGAATATTCAAAAAAATATAAAACATTAAATTTCTTTTCTTTAGACTATCTTACCATTGTGTCTTGAAAGTCTTTCTTCTTCCTTTGAATATCTTTTCTCTTTTAATTATTATCAAACAAACATTAAATGTAGTTATCCATACTGTTAGTATTTTATTTTGCTTGAAAGAAAAAAAACTTTCTTGGTAATTTATCTTTGAGATTCTGTTTCTTTTCTTTCCTAGAAGCTTAGACAATGTATCAAGAATAAGAGCTGATGTTTTATTTGTTTAAGTGTAGTGCTCTATATTACAAGAATATCTGGATATAATGAGTATTTTCATAACTTTTAACAAATCATTATAATAATAAAAAATTCAAACTCCTTGCATAGTTTTTAACTTGTTAGTTAATTTTTTCCTCTTCTACTTCTTCAAACAAGAATGAGTGAGAGAGAGAGAGAGAGAGCCATTTGTTTTGTTTTTTGTTTTGCATATTATTGACTTTCGTTTACATACGAAAATTATTGTTTTATTTATACATTTTTCAGATTGACTCCTCAACAAATTTATAAAGTAATCTGTTTTCTAACCAATGGGAAATTAATTAAATTAATATATCAGTGCATATTTATTAAATAAATAAAATTTTTATTGACATAATTATTTTCTGTGCATGGATATTCCATGCATCATTTATTTATTTCAATCTCGTATATATATGTGTGCGTAAGTAAGCACACATGTAATTTTCCAAAATATAATCACAATGTAACTTTGGCATTGCTATGCCAATGGTTACAATGTCTTTAATACTGTAATTTTAAAGAAAAACACGTGAATTGTTTATATATATTTACTTTTAGTTAATTAAATTATTTGACAGAGTAAAACTAGAATATCCAAAAAACAGTAACATTTCTAAACTGCACAACACATTTCATTTATTCATACAGTAATACAATTTTTTTCTAAAAAAAAAAAATGCATTAACAATAGATAGATATAAATTCTTTTACAATGTAATTCATTACAGAAGTCATGAAAATCCTTATAATCATCCCAATACATTATTAAACAATAATAATTCAAATATATTTTTCAAATTTAATCATAATTATTATGATGATACTTAAAGTAAGGGATCAAATATAAAAGAAGAAAATCTGTAAATGATAATTTCTTTCATAAAAGGCTTTTCAATAGATTGGGAATTAACAATAATATAATTACAGAGAGGCAGTTCAATTACTTTATTTAAATAGAATTATTACCAAACAATATTCTATCTTGCTTAGTAGTAACCTAATGATTTTTCCATTGCATTCAAAGCAGAATATATATATATATATCCTTAAATATTTTTTTTTAATTCTATTTATTTAGTGAAGAAAATTACACTAAATTTCTTGGGATATCATTGTTTTTTTTCAAAATCAAAATACTTATCATATGCTTATAATTAAGATTATCAATTAGTTTCAAATAAATATATCTGAACAAATAGGTGACTATTATGCAAAAATATAAAATATTGGAAACTTCATAATCTGAGCTAGGATAGCATTAAGAGTGAAAAATCCATTGAATTGTGGATTTTATTCCAAGTGAAAGAAGATTAATTATTTAGAAATTACTTGCTGTAGATATTTGCAGTAATTAGTTACATTATCTAGTGATCATTGTTAGGCATTATTCATGTAATATTGTTAAATTGGAGATTGATAACATGGCTGCCTATTTAAGATAACTAATGATTTAACATTTTAAAAATTTTTCTAATATGTATAAACATTTGTGAAAAAGTTTGGATTTTAAATGTTTATAATTATAGTCTCTAAATACTCGAGATATTTGTTATTTTTCATAAAAAAAATTTAAAAAAGTTTATCTTCTGAAATAATTAAATATAAATAAAATAGTTTATATATAATAATTAAAACTTAATTTTGGCTTATTACTATAATGAATTAATTATGTATTACATTTTTATAGGTTTAACTATAGTTCCTGGTGTGTTACAAATGTTATCACTTCCTTTCTGTCCAGAGTCACCTAGATATCTTTTAATTACGAAGAAAATGCCTGAAGAAGCATATGCTGGTAATTTATATATATATAAGTGTGTGTTTTATATGTCATCATCAGAAACCATGGTCCCATTGCCCATATATATATATATATGATATTTTCTCTATCAATTTTTTGAACAATTGCAAATTATCATCTTTAATGTTATCCTTCCATATTTGGGGACTTCCCCTTTTATTACTATCTTGTATAATATCAACAATTTGAGTTTTTAGTTTCAAATTCAGTAAGATAATGGTGACATTATTTATAATTTTTTTCAATAAAACTTTCCTCTATCATGTTTTGGGAATTTCTTTATCAGAAATGTTTTGCATTCATCCAATTCTCATTATTTTGCAGTAGCATGCTCTTTTAAATATCAAAATTTATCTCACTGAATGTTTTGTTTTTACACATGTTTCAAAGCAGTAAAACATGCTACTGATAAATATGCATGTGTGCAGATCATCTAATTTCGTTTACAACTAATCAAAATATCTGATATAAACTTCAGTATACTGGCAAGTGAAAAAGTATTAATTATAAATCTATTTCAAATATGACAATTTACTTGATCATTCAGTTTTTGACTTAAAAATTGCATTATTGGAAAAATAAAATTTTAACATAAGTGTATAAAAGAGACACCATAATATTGAAATAATATACTCAAATTGATACACCATAATATTGAAATATTATACTCAAATTGATTTAATGCAAATGTGGGTATTATCACTAGCTAGTTATAATCTGATGTATAAAAGCATTATCATTATACATAATTAATTAAATATTCCATAAATATATAATAATGCTACCATTATTTACCCATGACCTCTGTAGAAATTTTCTGGTTTTAAATGGCAATGCATGATGAAAAAGTCATCTAATTTTGCATGTCTCAATCAAGGTAATTAATTCAGATCCCAACAAATATATTGAACTTTGCAAAGGTATTTAATAGAGATTGAGTGGCTATGTTACATGTTTTACAGAATAGTTAACCGAAATTCTAAATAAAACTTTTAAAAACATAATGAAGTAGTTGCATTTACTTTCCATTACTATAATACGCTTTAAAGGTATATAGGTGAAGTTAATAAAATTTTTACAAATAACGTTTAGCTTGGCACTTTTGGAGTATATTTACTCTATATTCATAGCCATTCTTATGTGTTAAACATGATGAATGCAAATTTATGTAAATAATTATCCTGACAATTTTTTCAATATTATAAAGCTGGTATCCCTTCGATTGATGGTGTTTGGATCGTTCACAGTGAAATACACTTATTTTTCTTTTGGTGTCATTTCTTTCTTTGCAAACAATTTCAGTGCTAGAAGGTTCAAATTTATGATAATAAATAGAGAAGCAAAAAATGCCACATGATCTCAACTCATTTCCTGAGCTGCTGATGTGTTGAATTTAACTGACAGTTGCATAGGTTTAGCAGGAGATTTAGTTGATTTTTTAAAATCAAGCATTGCTGCTTCATAGCATTATTACATATATTTATGTGAGAATTATAATGTAAGAAATATTATTCATGATTTCTACTCTTAGTTTTCTTATCATTGGCATAAAATATCTTCAATAGTTTAGACTATCAAGCATCACATGATCACCATTCTTTCTGCTTACACAAGCTGTTTTTACAGAAGTGATGCAATGCACTGTGACTTCTTTTTATACAGAACCAGGAATCTCTCAGCCACTATGCTTAGAGGAATCTGTTAGCCACTTTACCTTACCATTCCATTCCCTGCCCTAAGTTTTTCCCATATTCCTCTCTATCTTGCTCCATGCTATTTCCACAATATAATATTTGTCAACTTCATGGGCTTTATATCTAAATCTCCCTTATCTTTTCCCAAACCCAGCATAAAAACCAATAACACACTTTCTGTATAATCACTTTGTTTATATTTATTTTTCCACAACTTCATTATTTGTACCCTTTCTGCTTTCAGGCATTTACATTCAAATAACAGATGCCTAATATTTTCTATGCTTTTCTTACACAATTTTCAGACTAAGTCAGTCATATTTTGTCATTTGTGTGAATATTTTCTTGTTGCTAAAGGTCCTGCTTGAGCCTTAAACCCTAAACTACTTTTCTTGCTGTTATCATAAATTAACTTGTATCCAATATTCCATTTACTTCTATATATATTTAAACTGTTTTTACTCTCCATACTCATTCTCTATCTCTCCAACTCTCTATTCTTTATTACTGCATTTATTTTTCTATCCTATTTCTTGCCATTATAACACTCAACAGTCCTTCTAACACAATTATCCCATCTTTTGTATAAGTATACTGATATAAATTCTTTATCCAAATCTTCTGCATACCATATTACTTTTCTCACCTATCTTGTTGTCTGTCCTTTACTCATAACCCAATTAAATACTATTTTGGCTATTCTCTTATTATCCATAAACTGCAATCTACTGAACATTTTCATTTTGCTTTTTGCATCATATAAAAACTTGCTTATCCCATTTCTCCTTGAATTGCCTCCTTTGCCTTCCACACATCTGCATCTAATGCATGTCTTTCTACTTCTCTTTGTATTTTTTCTAAGTAATCTAACACCCCTCTACTAATACATAATGCATCATTACCATATGTTAACCCTGCTACTGCCACTTCCTTCCATACAATTCTAGTTACATCAGTATTTATTGTATGAAAACACTGTTGATTTCTTTATCAGTCCCCTTCTTTTCTTTGCTTTATTATTTAATTTTTTTCTCCCATTCATTTTAGCAATTTCTCTGATTACTTAAGACAATTCCCAAATAGTTATACCTATTCACCACACTTAACTTTATATCCCCCAATAAAATTTCTTTATCTTCACTTTCCCCAGCAAAAACTCTCCATAAAGTAGCACCACTCAATGCAAGCCGGAGTAATCAATGGATGCAGAAAAGTTTGTACATACAATCCTTATCTAGTATCTATTCATCCAATAACCCCAGACTATTGTGTTTTTATTTTAGATTCAAAACTTTATTGTTAGCTAAAAAAAAGTAAAAGGTGGCTGCTAGAGGTTTGCATTGGATCTTAAAATGTTGGTGCAGTGCTCTTAGATCCAAAGTTTCTTATTGATGAAAGCACAAGCTAGAAACTAGTCCTTGGGATATTAGATGAGTAGGCATTTAATAGGGATTTTATGCATAAATCTTCCTACATCCATTGATTGCACTGGGTGGCGCTACTGTATGGAGAGTTTTGCCTCTGTATAGTTTTTTTTTTTTCATATGTCATAACATCAGCCGGGATGCGAACCCACAACCGTCTGCAACCGGCTATAATTTAGACCAGTACTAAGAATAATAACTCAAGAACTAAAAATTTGTAAATTATTTTCCAGCACACACACAAAAAAAGAACTATTTTAGTTTAAAATCATAATAACTTATGCATATTTAATAAAAGATTTTTTTAAAAAATAATCTTTTTAATATTCTCTTAACACACATTGTATTTTCATTCTATCGGGTTTTTTTTCATGTGTCAAAGCATCGGCCGGGAAGTGAACCCACAAACCCGGGACCACTGCTTGTAAGGCAGCTGTGCTGACCACTCGGCCACCAACGCTTGACTATCCTTTTTTTTGTGTGTGTTATTTATATAGTGATTTTTTATCTAGTAATATTTTTCATTCTTCATGTCTGCAATTTCTTTTTTAACAAAAAGCTTCTCTTTTTTAATACGCAAAGTATTAAGTCTATTCTACTTTAGCAGCAATAATCTTAAATTGCACCACTATTTAGATATTGAATGTAATTTAAGAAAATCACAATGCTTTGTTTTAGTACATACTCCCTATTTAGGTTTGCATCTTTGCGAGTTGTTCTCAGTTAAAAAAAAAAAAAAGCTTTTAAATACAATGTAATTTTTACCGTATATTATATCTAATAATAATATGTTATATTTTATCACAAATTTTTAAATTACTGTAATCTCTAAGAAAAAGCAATGAATGTAAATTTAAAGCAGTTGAATGAATTTTTTTTAATAAAAAGTCTTTAGGAATGTTCTGCATAAGTAGGTTCAACTGTAATATTTAAGCATAAACAAAATCATTTTTATTTTTAGATTTATATTTATAAAATCTATTTATTTTAAAGCAGCCCTATGACATGAATAATAAACTCTTGACTGGCACATCATCCCAGACGTGGACAAAGATCAAGAAAATATTATTTGATTAATCATTGACCAGTCAGATATTGATAGACCAGCAAAAATAAAAGATATATTACTCAAACATCTGTCTGATATAACTAAAAAACAATCTCTTTTCAAAAATTTCTAATATAAGACAGGTGTCTAGTATTTTCAAAGGGCTAAATGGTTTCTAATGTAAGAATTATTATTACACTTATCGATTACAGTGAATCAATATTAATTGTTTTTAGGAAACAATTATTTGCTGCAGTGAAATGTTTGTTTTTGCAGTTAAAAGCTTACATAATTTTAAAAAAACGGAAGGCTAAATAACATTCTAAAGTAGCATTTGCCATTATTTAAAGTTTAATTGCAAGCATAAAAAGAATCAGATTTTAATTTTATGCATTAGGAGTTTAACATTGTTTAATTATATATCAATGAGTAAAAATAGTAAATGAAATTTATAAATGCTAATGCTCATGTGAAGAAATAGTAGTCAATAAAAAGAGAAAATATATCTGATAATTAATAACTAAGATAATAATGTAATGCAAAAAATTTAATATCCTTGCAATACATTATCTAAACATTATTTTATTTTAATAATCATTTGATTAAAATTTTGTCATCATTTCTAATCATTATCAGTCCATTATAAGACAAAAGCCTTTATTTCCCCCATAGTTATCCAGACAACTTCTTTATTTTATCCTGCCACCTTAAAGTAGGTCTTTTTAAGGATGCTCGGTTTGATGATTGCTTTAGTTAAGGGGTCAGCAACTTTATGGAGAGAGAGAGGGCTGCAGTGTCTTGAAGGGGGGATATAATATCCAAATGTACTACAAAGAAATTCTCTTGACCTTAGATCGCTCTGTCCAGAAAGCTATCTTAATCTGGATATTTAAAGAAAACAAAGAAATTAATGTAATTTTATATAAACAAGGTTACTTATTTTACTGTAGGAATAACACAACAAAAAAATTGCTAATTCTTTACTATAAACAAAATACAATTAGAAATGGCAAATTAATTAATGTGACACTTGTCTCTGCTTAGTGTTTGCTAACTCCCCCTGAGATCAGGAGAAATTTTTGTTGATGACAGAAACAAAACATCATTCAGATGGTCATCACACAACCTTGTTCTTAAACGACTTTTAGAATATTTCATTTTTGAAAAAAGTTGTTCATAAGCATACGTACATGCAAATAATGATACCATCATTCTTGCATTATTCAAGATGTTTTTACATTTTCTGCTTGGCAATACATATTTCTTGTAGAATTTAACAGTGGACTTGTGGACTCTAAGTAAAATTTTGATTTCAAAAATTTGTCACATTGTAAGTCAATTAATTCCAACTGAAATTGTTCTGCCACATGTTCCATATCAACTTCATAAGGGAAACCAAAAAATATTAATTGATTTCTATATTACTGGAAGTCCACAAAATGGGAGAAAACTCCTTCTCAAATATTAAATAGAGCTCACAAAAATGTCGGGTATTATATCTTTCTTGTGATTTTGGAGATTTGGAAAATGAGAGTTGTTGCCTGTCTGAAATTGTGATTTCCACAGTCAAAGTTTTCTTTCAAAAGCAATAATTTTGACCAAACATTTCAAATATAAGCTTGTTCCTCCCTTGAAGGTCAAGATTCAGATTGTTCATGTATGTCATGATGTCTACCATAAATGCTAAATTGATAACCATGACAGATCTTAAAAACAAGAATTATCTCAATCTTTGTTCTCTAAAAACATAGCAATCTCTTCTCTCAATGTATATACTCATTCCAGCATTTTTCCTCAGCTAAGTCATCAAACATGTGTAAATATGTAAGGTCACCATACTCTGATTTCATTTGTTTTAGAAATTATTGAAACTGACAGTGATTTAGTCCTCTTGAAAGTATACAATTCACTGTTTTTATGACCAGTGCCATGATATTCTTAAAATTCCATGACTTTGCACATAATACATCCTGATGAATTATGCAGTGAAGTTTGATTAGTTTGTGATCGATACCAGTGTGTTCTTGAAGCAATGAAACAAAACCCTTTTTCTCTCCAACTATCACTGGTGTTCCATCTGTAGTTACCCCAATAAGCTTTGATAAATCAAGATTTATTTCAAAAATAGATTTTATACTGCCTTCCAAAATATCTTTTCCAGTGCTAGTGTTCTTCATAGGAATCAATTGTAAAAATTCTTCCACAATATCAAATGTCAGTGTTACACCCATCATAAATACTACAAGTTATCTGTGGTTTCATCAAAAACAATGGAATAATACTCCAGATTTGTTAAACTGCCCTTTAACCCACTTCTGACATTTCCTGAGTTTCTTCAATTCATCTTGTTACAGTTCTTGCCAATAAGCCTATTGCAAGAAATAATTCCTTTTTTTCTGGACAAACAACATCCACTACATTCAACATACATTCTTTGAAGAATTTTCCATCACTAAAAGGTTTCATCTTTTTTGCAATTAGTTTTGACATCTTGTACCTACCACAAGTGTGTTTGTCAATTTCTTCAATTTTTCTTTGTTAAATTATTTCTCAGCTGTGCAACTTCATCTTCTCGTGTTTTTTCAGTGAGATTGCTATAACGATTATGACAAGTTTCATAGTGCCCTTTAATATTTGAAACTTTCTTCATGGCAATGGCATCATGACACATCAAAACAAATACATTCAAGATCTATCTTTATTTTCTTAATATCCATGGGTTTGTTTTTATTCAGAAAAAAAAAAGTACTTTCTGAAAAGGAAAGAGAAAAAAAGAAATCAGTATGAAGAAATAGGAAACAATGAAAACAAATGTATCTACAGATATGGTAATGTAATGAGATTTAATAATTGTGATTAAATTTTTATTAAATGTTTGCTGGTACACTAATATCTAACTATTGGCTACCAGTCATCTAATCTCTAGATAATTGGTGTCCAGTTGTTAAGCTGGAGGGCTGAACAAAAATTTCTCATGTGCCAGATGTGGCCCATGGGTCTGGAATTGCTGATCACTGCTTTAGTCCATCGCTTATCATTTCCTCTCAGTATAAATCTAACCCATCTTCATTAAAAAATGTATATAATCATGTATTAGTCCATTGCTGTTCAATCCTTTTTTATTTGTGTAACTCTTAGCAGATTGTTTTTTTTTTTAAAAAATACATTACATAGAATTAATTTTTTTTTTGTCATTAATAAATTTTTTTCATGTACCCTAAATATTGTGGCTTTTACATGTGGGGGTACATGTATTCCAGATAAATCATAATAAATATATATGATAAAAAAAGCTATACTTAGTATCAAATCAAAAAAATTGTATTGTAAATATATTCACACAGTTACTTAAAAAAGATACTCTTAAAAATTGACAATTCTACTTTTCAATTTATTGTGATGATATTTTATAATTGTTTATTTATTAGTATTACTGATTGTTTAGCTTTAAGAAGGCTAAGAAAAAAGAATACGATGAAAGAAGAACTGGATGCTATGCAATTAGAAGAGGAAAATCAATCTAAAGAACCTCTTGTAAGAAATATTTCTCATAAAAACTGTGTATTAATTTTTAAAGCAAAACTAAAAATTATAAAACGTATGTAGTTTTTGTTTTTAATTTAAAAATGTATTTCTTTTAAAAATTTAATAAAAAAGAATTTGTATTGAAAATATTTACTTTTCTCTAATAGGTTGGTATTACAAAGATGCTTACTACGCCAGGGTTACGTATGTCATTGTTAGTGATAATAATTATGCAGCTTTCGCAGCAATTGTCTGGAATCAATGCTGTAAGAACAATATATATATATATTTGTCTAAATATGTATAGTAAATGCATTATAAATTAATTTTTTTTAATATATTTGTTATATATATATATTATACATTGCAGCTTCTACAGATACAGAATATTTTGGTATGAAATAAAAAGCAACATTCATATATTAAAAGAAAGTGCTAGAATTCAGCTTTGATCTTTATATTAAAACAAATTTCTTATTTACAATTAAATTTTTTTGTTTTACAATTGGAAACAGGAAAGACAAAATTAATCACGTAATACTATGTAACATTGCAAAATTTAGTATTGAAAACTAATATCCATTATATATGTTCTTGTCATTGTGGGCTATTATTACTTTATGATTACTTATATAGTATACGAACATGGATAGATTGCTCACTAACATGCATAGGCCAATGTAATGAGTTTATTGGTTTTTAACATCCAAGTTAAAAAACAACAAATGCCATGATCTCTTTTCTCAGTTGCCTGATAATTCTTAATTAATTTAAATATTGAGTTTTCTTGAATGCAGAATAAATGTGTGAATGAATAAACTTTTACATATATATAGATATTTACAATCATGATAGATAAAACTAAATTTATAGTCCTTATTTTCAGGAGACTGTAAAGTCACTAGCCAAGTCAGCAGTTGGTGGTTGAAGACCGAGGGTACTAAAAATCATGACGATGGACCCAGACTGTCATTCAATGATGACTTTTTATTTATGTGCTTTTAATTGAAGATCACTTTTAAGTAAAGGAATATTGGAAGAAGAACTGTCTAATATTTTAATCGGAGATTGTTGTATTTTGTGAAGTTATAAGAAAAGATAAAGAGACAATTGACTCAAAAAATGGACACATATTATACTACAAATGCACAAATATTGGAAACAGAAGTGAAATGGGATTGATTATAAATAAAAAGTGGAAGCATAAGATTGTGGAGATTGATGATGTATCAGACAGAATGGCAAGATGAGTTATTCAACTTAATGGAAGATACTAAATGGGGATAATTCTGGTTTATGCCTCAACAAGTTCTCATTGTGTTGAAGAAATAGATTTTTATATGAATGTACAAAGACTTTTGATCAGACTAAACCACAGGAGACTTTAATGATTGAAAGATGAAAATACTGTGAGTAAATTTGAATATGATATTAGAAATGAGAGAGGAGACAGACTTGTGGATTTTTCAGAAAAAAAAAATATATATTATGAATTTTTTCTTTGAGAAAAGTGCTATTAGAAATGGACATGGAAAAATCCAAATGAAGATATAAATATGATTTTCAAGTTAGTAATATTCTTAATAAATTCAACTCAGTTGATATTCCTAATCTTAAGAAACATTTTAATGAATTTAATTTAGAACTAGGAAACTTTTAAAATATTAACAGATTTTGAAAGTGGTTCAGATTTGAATGAAATCTAGAGAAAGAATTGTAACAAAGATAGTGAATACAAAACAGCAGCAATTGACCAATAAATTTTCTACAGAGACAAGAAAGTATACATAGAAAAAAAGATATATGAAAACATATAAAACTAATCCATTAAGAAAAATTTAATATCTGAAGTTTTATAAAATATGAAAAAGGTTTAATAATTGTGAATTACAAGGGAAGTTATAAAAAAGAATAAAAGGCATAAAAGTGTAAAATAATATCTTGATATTGGTAGGAAACTTATTTTTGCAATAAAAAGAAAAGCTAGAATTATTTCTAAAAAAAAAGAGATGGCATTATGAAATGTATGGAAGAGTTGTATAAAGAATTATGTAGCAATAAAGAACAAGAAAAAATATCTTTGCAATTATTACATCTTCTGAATTGATCAATATTTAAATGAAGAATTGAGACATGTAATTAAATGTATGAAGAAAGGATAATCGATATCTTAAAAGAAGCAGGTGAAGAAATAGAAAATTTGTTGGCAAAATTATACATCACATGTCTAAATGATAAATATATGTCAGGTGATTGTAAAGATGTAATAATAATATTGATCTCTAAAAAGATAAAAATGATGTTAAAAATTACAAACCTGTCAATTCTTTATCAGTTCTATACAAATTTTTTACCAAGATAATTACAAATTGTCTGCAGCAAACTTTGTATTTTAACCAGCCAAAAAAAAAACAAAAACAAGCTAAGTTTAAAAGTAATTTCATCATAGTGAAACCACATTCAAGTATCGAGAGAAGATATAGAAAGTACCAATGAATATGAATTGCCATTATGCATTGGATATAAATTATAAATAGGCATTTGATTCTATAAGCATTTCCATTTACCAAAATGCTAGAGCAATAATTAGATTACAAGATGATTCCATATTTCCAAAACTTTTTACATTAATTTTACAAGACATATTTTATAGACTAAAATGGGAAAACTAAGAGAGTAAAAGTAAATGGGTATTATTTAACTTATCTAGATTTTGCAGATGATCAGTTGATTTTGCAAATAATGCTTCAGAAAATGTTGCAAGAGTTATCAGATGAAAGTAAAAAAAGTAGGACTAAAGATAAATGTTTAAAAAATGAAAATAATATTCAATGAATTTTCTCAAAAGATGAAAATAAAAGTTGATGATGATTAATTAAAAGAAATTAACAATATATTTATCAGATTATTAATACAGATGAAAACATAATGGATTAAATTAACCATAGAATTAAACTTGCATGGAATGCTTATGGTAGAAATAATTTTAAAAAGAAATATATCTATATATTTGAAAGGAAGGTTATTAATAAATGTGTTTTATCAGTTCTTACTTATGAATGTAAGACTTGGACACTTTAAGGGATTAGTAATACAGATATTTCAGTCTACTCAATGAAGTATGGAGAGATGTATGTTAAGAATAACAAGAAGGAATTAAAAATGGAGTATATAATTGAGAAAATAAACAGGTATTACTGACATAATTGAAAGAATTAAAAAAACTGATATTGAACTGGATTGGATATGTTGCTAGAAGAAATAATCATTGATGAACAGTTGAAATATTAAGCTGAATCCCAGATTTAAAAAATCTAGAATGAAACCACAAGTATTATGAAGAGAGGCTAGAGATCAGAGAGACTGGATTAAATTTGGAGAGACCTTCATCCTGCAGTGGATTGATAATGGTTGCAAATGATGATGATATGTAAAAGATTTAAGTATTTATAAAATAAATAAATTAGAATATACTGTTCATTTATCAATTACTTGATTTTAATTTCTGATAATATTTCAGAACTTCACCAAATATATCCATTTTGTTATCAAAGAATATAAGACCAAGATAAGTGGATGTGATGATTTGAAATATTAATGAAATTCTGATAAATCTTTGATGAATCATATTGGTTTTAAATATAGTTTACTAGAAGCTAGATTAAACTAGAAGTAAAAAAGTTTGATTTGATGAGTCAGTATGTAGGGATCAGAATAATTAAAACAAGAATTTAGGATCGCAGTGGTAGCTATCACAGAACTATATGATTCCATTGATAGACAGCTATCAATCAGAATAATTGAACATGAGCTGATTAAGAAAAACTGTCCAGCTTCTAAGACATGGTTTATTGTAGACTTTATGAAATGGCTAGATGGAAACATTTTGGCATCATATGAAAATAACTGGTATAGAATGAACAACAGTTGGCCAATGGGTCTCCCTCTGAGTGGGATTGTTTCCAACATTGTTCTAAATCATTTAGAACAACAAGTGCTTCCAAAATTCTAAATAGCAGTACCAGGTACAATTTATATCAGATATATGGATGATATATTTATAGCAGCACCAGAAAACACAACATGAACTCCACACTCTATCTAGTCTGATTTTTAATTGTACATATGAGAATGAGCAAAATGTATTCAAGTACTTTGATTTAAAAATCAATAGAGAGAATGCTGCACTCAACTATTCCATGATGATCAAGCCCTTGTGCATTAGAGGTTACCTCCATCCACTCTCAAGATCTCCCACATCACACAAACTTGCACGGTTATCTGCTTTCTTATTTCGTAATGACCATCTATGCAAATTAGAGTCGGACAAGAAAAATAACATCACCAGCTACACCAGGGATGTAATAAGCATGAGTTTTAATCACAGAACAATAGCCAATAGGATTGAAGGCTTTCATAAAAGACTTCAGCAAAATAAAAAAGAAGACAGACAACATCTGACTGTTATTTCTGTAAAACTTTACGGAAAGAATTTAAACTAGGATTTAGAACTCTTCCTAACACCAATAGGCTTATTAATAAGACCAAAGATAAAATAAATATTGAAGCAACCCCCCCCCCAGGTAGTATATAGAATTGTGTGCTCTCAAATGGGGTGTGATGCTGTTTATTATGGTGAAACTTGTGCCACAATTGACTATAGATTAGCTCAACACAAATACACATATACAAGAGAAATAACCAAAAAAGAAGGCAGCTCTGTATTTGCTGACCACCAGCAAGAGCTCAACCACAGATTTGAACCCTCCAAGGCTGATCTATTATGCACAGAAAGGAATAACATCAAGAGAAAAATCAAGGAAGCTTGTTTTATCACCAATGATACCAACTCAATAAACAGAAAAGACACTTGTTTTGCCATTTCCAGAAAATGGATAATATAGGAGATAATTTTGCATACATTTGCATATAATGACATTAATAATCGAAGAGACTATGATTATGGAGTAATAAAACTCTGAAAGTGCTTAGTCTGCAGAAATTATGATATTGAAAGCCTACAGAAATTATTATATAAAAAAGTTTCACCGCAACGCATCAGCGTATTATTATTAATTAAAATAAGAATTATAATAGGTCATAAGTAATCAGCTGCTTTTCATTAGATTTTTTTTATAGTGATATAATTATAGTGTTATCTGTGGACAAGGCTACAAAAGAAATATGGGCAATTTATGATAACAAATACCTGAATGAAAAGGAATAAATACTATTACGTATCTGTAATCCATTATTTACTGTTGTTGGCTCAGAAAACAAGAAAGATTTGTAAAGAATTAGTTGAAATATTCGTGATTATGAATGGTCTTATGTCAAAACTGATTGATGTAATTAAAGATAGTTTTTGAGTTAAGATGTGACAGACCTATTAGAAGAGTAGATTACTCAGATGTGCAGCTTAATGTGATAGAGTTTAAGTCCAGAATGAAATTTGAATATATTGTGGGATGTTGAAAGTTTTGGCACATACCACTGGCTATTAATAAGGTAATAGAAATATATATAATCATATGACAGATGTTTTGAGTATGCTAAGATTGATTTTAGTAAAGCAGATGTAGAAAATGAATATCATAAACAGAATTTCATCAGCTAGTGCAACTTATCTTCAAGTTTTTTTGTTGGATTAAAAGTTCATTGTAAATATTATTTTGTCTGTTGCATTAACATTTTTTAATGATGTCTCAAAGTCTCAAAAAAAATTTAAAGTTAATTTAAATATTTAATAATGTTCAAATAAGTTTCAATTTTCAGACTGATAGCCCATAAGTTTAATGACTTGCGTTGCTTCCACCATCTTTTAATGTAAAAAAAAATAATCTTAAACTTTATTTATGCATTGTTATATTTTTTTTTATTGATCATATTTTAATATTAACACATTTATATGAGACATTTGAGAAGGAATTAATTGTTTAAAATAAAACAAGATAGAATCTGATTCTTATTACATTTCAAAGATACTCAAAAATTAGCTCTTTTTTTTTTTTTAAGTTTGAAAGAATTAGGAATCATAGCTATAATTTTTAATTAATAAAAGTGATAAAACTGACCAAAAATTAAAGGAAATTAAATTAAGAAATGTATTAGATAATTCTCTATATTTAAAAAATGTTACAGTTGAAAGATCTTAATAGTTAATATCATAATTTAAAATCAGCTTCTGTTAAAAAGATATCATCATGATTTGGATAAGAATATTAGTTTAAGGCCACAAATGATCTTTAAGCTAACAAACATGGCCTAATTTATTGAAATAGCTTTATTATGATCAGATAATGGTAATAAAATTAGCACACAAATATCCCAGTTAGTAACATTTAAAAATACTTCCATGATGTCAGATGGAGTGTATAGGGAAATACATTTAGTGTTTCAAGTTTTAATGGTATTGGGATATGTTGGAAAGGATAAAACATTGTACTATTGTTAATGTGTGAAGATGTCAGAGTGCATGGATGTATTGTAATATTATTTTTCTATTTGTGATGAGTTTTTTTTTTAAACATAATAAAATCTATGGCAATTTAAGGACAGAATTTACATTCTACAAATAATCATTTGAAAACTTTTAAAGCAGGATGAAGCTAAAAGAATATAATACCATTACCTAAATCATAACTCGGTATATAGTTCAAACTATTGATATTTTGAAGATAGGGTCTAGCTGAAAACATTTCAATACATATTTAACTTGATAAAAGTATTGGGTCTTATTTCTTTTTTGAGCAGAAAAAAAAATTACCAATTGTGAATAATATTATCAAATTGTCTATGTATATGCTATGATTGAACACATTCATATAAAGCCATTATTTCAGCATGATATAATGATGCAGAGGAATTTTTTTTTATGTCCAAGGCACCATTAATTATCATTAATCTGTCAGAATTGGGGCTTATTCAAAAACTTGTCTTTTTTTTAACTGTTGTATGGTCAAAAAAGTACTTTTTATTTAGAATTATTATAATAATATGAACTTTGAATTAAAAAAAATAGAGATACAATATTAATGACCATGTTTCTGTTAACTGATCTAAGCTCTGGGTTATAGAACCAAATAAAATTAGTATTGTTCATGCCAGTTTTATACAAATTACTGCATAAATGATATTCTAATTTTATTTTCATAATTCCAGTAAACTAAATAAATTTGCAGAATATCAACAGTTTTTATTTTAAATGTGAAAAGTTTTATGTTAAATTTCTTTTATTATTTCTTTATTTTTAGGTATTTTATTATTCAGTATCCCTTTTTGTATCTGCTAGTCTTACAGAAGATGATGCTAAATATGCTAATATGGGAGTAGGTGGTGTAATGGTACTTATGACTCTCATTTCTATTCCTTTAATGGACAGGCTTGGTCGTCGCATCTTACATCTTACAGGATTAGGAGGAATGTTTATTTTTGCAATTCTTATAACTATTTCAATCAATGTAAAGGTTAGTTGAGACTTTTTTCTTTTTATAAATTGTACACATTTTATTATGAAAATCAACAACGTGAAATTTTTTTTGAAAAATATCAGATATGCTATTTATAAAATGATTGGGGGGGGGGGGTGAATTTGTATATATTTGCTATTTTTAAAAAAAATATATTTTATTGTAATATTATATTAAAGCTTAATTTTATTTCTATATTTTAATTGGATAATGATCTTTTGATTTTTTAGAGCGTTGTTTTTCAGTTTGCGTATGTGAGTGTTTTTGCTGTTATTGCTTATGTTATCTTTTTTGCTGTTGGTCCAGGTAAACATTGGTTTTTTTATCCATTTTATTTTATTTAATATAGACTTATCCAGAGATATTCAAAAGTTTTATAATCCCCGCTCCCTCTTTCAAGTTACATTAGTAACTTTTTCTTCACACCCATTTATCGAAATAAGAAAAAAAATCAATCTTACTGTGAACATAATCATCAGCTTAAAGTTATACAGAAATTAACTTATCACTTTTTAAGAATTGTTTATTATATATAAAAAATCTTAATAGTTTAAAGCCGTTATTATATTAACACAAACCAGTGCAGTGTGATGCATTGGTAGGCTCAAGAGCAAAACCTCCATGAATCAATTCTTAGTTGAGGAAAGTAAAAGAAATATATTTAGTCAATTGAGTGCTACTATTATGTTTATGTCATTAACAATAGACCACACGGTTATTTTTTAAATTTTTATATATATAGAATTAATAATTTCTCAAAAAGTTTAAAACAAAAATTTTGGTCCGTATAGTATAGTTACTTTTTTAATCCTCTGTGGGTCTAATCTTTTAATTATTTCTGGATTAATTTTGCCATTAAAAAACTTTTAGTACTACAATTTAATTTTTTTAAAATGTGAATAATCATTTATTTGCAATAACTTTCATTTTTTTAAAAAAAATATTAATCATAATTTAATTATATATATTTCTATTTAGGTAAAAAGGTGTTTGTTTATTATATTTACCTCTTGTTTAACAGAAATTTAATTACATATTTAAGAAGCATAATCTATGCTTATATATTCATAAGGCTAGTGAAAAAAAAATGGAGCACTTTTAGTGAGACTGATTATACTTTATTGGTGATGAATATATATTTTATGTGTACTTGGATAATTATTTAGTCTAGATAATGCTAATGCAAAATTTATATGTTGATATTTTTACTGAAATAAATATACAAATTTTTTATATAGTGAGAATAATATTTTTATATTGGTTAGAAAAAGTACATATCATAGTTTACACACCTCTGATCTAATCATATAATGGAAAAAGATGCTAAAAAATAGCAGTATTTGAATGTAAAATGCTGAAGAATTAGAGACAAATTTTGGAATGCTTAGTTTAATTTTGGATAATTTGAAGAATTGTATTTATTAACAATATTTTTGGTGCTTAATGAAAATCACAATAAGTAACATTTAAGTTGGTAGAAAGACAAGTAAAGAATAGGGTGGACCGCTCTATTCTTGTTAAATTCTCTGTCTTGTATTTACGATCTGGTTGGTTGTTATAGTAATGAGTACGAGAGGTTTTGCAGTCACTCAATTTAATTTCAATACTGTTTGCGCTTTATAAAAATAAAAATAAATATTATTTAAGTTGGTAGAGTGAATATAGGAACTTTTTTTCAGATCCCAAACAGAATTAGGATTTTTCTAAGCTGGATGATATGAGAAAAGTGAAAAAAAGAGAAAAAAATGGGATGGAAGAAGATATGAAAAAAAGAGAAAGAAATAGCAAGAGTCTGAGATGAATAAGACAAAATTTATATGGAACTTAATGGAAAAACAATGATATAAATAATATATGTTATAAAGAAATGAATGGATAAAGATTTAAATGACAATTAAAAAAAAAAAACATTAAATATAATAGGAAAAAAGAAAATTTATATATATAAAATAACACCAAAGTTTCTAAAAGTACAAAAATATTCAAAGGATTTTTATTATAAATTATATTAAGAAATTAGAAAAAAAATATTAAAAAAAATATAAAGATTTTTTATCATGAGAAGTTGTATGTGTTAAAGAGAACAAAATATGTATATAATAAATTAAATCACTCATTATATTGGAAGAAGTATTGAGAAATATTGAAAAAGAAAATAGAAGAAAAACCTGTTTTAAAAAATATTACCAAAATCACACTTTTCTTTATTTTGCCGTAATATCCTATAAATACAATTTATCCAAACCACTTCGAACACTTTTTAGCAAAACTCTTTATTTGTATATACACCTACGTTTCAACTGTCCTGCAGTCTTCTTCAGAGCTATGATATAATGAACAAAATAAAATAAAATACATAATTATATAAAAAATTTAAACAATAAAAACTAAAAACAACATTAGTTTTTTTAATATATTTTATGTTGTTTTTAGTTTTTATTGTTTAAATATTTTATATAGTTATGTATTTTATTTTATTTTGTTCATTATATCATAGCTCTGAAGAAGACTGTATGTACAAATAAAAGAGTTTTTCTAAAAAGTGTTCGAAGTGGTTTGGATAAATTGTATATTTTAAAAAAATTAAAGTTAAAATTAGAAATATGTAATTAAATATTAGGAATAGAAATATTATTAATAATAATGATAATCAGATCATTGGAGATAAATCAGTTATTTAAATAGAAAGAAAAAAAAAATTATTAATAAAAACCTAAAATATATTCCCAAAATAAATGTAGAGGTAGGAAAAAAAAATTAGAAATTGACGCAAAACTGAATAATTATTAATAAATATTTAAAAACAAAATATAACAAAATCAGTAATAAAAATTTGGAATTAGTAGATAGAATAATGTTAAATGAATTGAAATATAAAATGAATTTATTAACTGAAGGAACTATAATAGGGATAAAATATATCATGAAGATAATTAATAAAATTATTAATAAATATGATAATCTAATATTTTTCACAGGAGATAAAACTTCAACTATGGTTATTATTGTTGAGGAGAAATACAATATAAAAATATTACAATTATTAGCAGAGAAATATTTTATGAACATTGGTAGAGTTGAAAATGATAAATGAAATAAGGAAATAAATACAATAATAAATGAATTATATAATAGAGAAAGCATAAATAATGTGACTATGAATAACTTGAAAACAATGAAAGCATGGACAGCAATGATATGTAGGCAAACAAAAACACATAAATCAAACGTTTTGCTTAGATCAGTTATAAATAATAGAAATATGTGATTTGAAAAAGCATCAAAATGGATGTATAATAACATTTTTAAGAATATAGAAATATGAATAATGAAAATAATATACACAATTTATATCAGTTTGTAGAAAAGGTAAAAAGTTTACAAATAAGAAAGAATATAAAAATGTGAGCTTTATTAAATTAGCTATAAGCCATATATTTATAAATATTACTGAGGATGAAGTAATTAAAATGGTTATAAGCTTATATATTAATGATAAAAATAAAGAGTTTAAAATAGATTTCAAAAAATGCAACATTTCTTAGAAATATGATATAAAATGTGATATTTGAATATTAGAATGATTACTATAAATAAGGAGAAAGACTAAACATGGGTAATAGTTTAAGTGTTTGTTTCTCAGATATGTATATCCTTTTTCCTGAATTGAATATGAAACATAATCAATTTAATAGACAACTATATATTTAAATCTTAAATTTATTTCCATCTAATCGACTTTCATTCAAAATTGAACCATGTTACAATAATTCAAAAATGTCATGTGATTTACATACCATTTTAACACACCCTCTATTGGTCAATCCCAATCCTAAAAAATGTTTTCATATTTTCCAATTTTTATTTAACACCATTTTCCTCCAAACTTTATTGAACTTTGTACTGAATTCATACATTTCTCTTTATTTTTTTGTATATACATTGTCTCATACACTTTTTTTTAAATAATTTTTACAATATTTGATTACTTCAATACTTTCTTTACATTTGGTCCTGACTTAATATCTCTTTTATTTATTGCTCTGTCATGCTCTTTACCTCTTTCTATTTTACTTTTTGCTGACTGACTTATATATACCATCATACATCCCTTACACATAATTTTATAAACTATTCCTATCTTATCACTCCTATAATTTCTCATTTTTGCATTGCTCACTAACTTGTTTAATGATTTACTATTTTTCCATCCTATACCTATATTCTCATTCATTTTTTTCTTTCCTATCATTCAGAATTTTATATATCTTCTTTTAATATGGAATAGAAATCCATTTCTTATTCTTTCTTTCATTTGTATTGCTAACCTTCTTATATCCTCTTCTATCCCTCAATATATTTCTTACAGCCCTATCATTATATACATATTCAATGTATTCTTTCTGGATTTGGAAAAAAAATAGTAAATCATTAAAAAAATTAGTGATTAATGCAAAAATGAGAAATGATAGAAGTGATAAGATAGGAGTGGTTTATAAAATTATGTCTAAGGGATGTATGATGGTATATATAGGTCAATCAGTGAAAAGTAAGATAGAAAGAGGTAAGGAGCATGACGGAGCAATAAATAGAAGAGATATTAAGTCAGGACTATTTTGCCATTTTTTAGAAACCGGGCATATTATGAAATGTGAAGAAAATATTGAGGTAATCAAATATTTTAAAAATTATAAAGAAAGGAAAGTGTATGAGACAATGTATATATAAGAAAATAAAGAGAATGTATGAATTTAGTACAAGGTTCAATAAAGTTGGGAGGAAAATGGGCGTTAAATAAAAATTGGAAAGTATGAAAACATTTTTTTAGGGTTGGGATTAATCAATAGAGAGTGTGCTAAGATGATATGTAAATGATGTGACATTTTTGAATTTAAGCCAGTAAACATCACTTGATCATCATTTCTTATGCTTGCTTATAACTGTTATTAAAACAGACAAAACTCTCCATACAGTTTGCCACTCAGTGCAAGCCAGAGTAATCAAGCCTTCTGGCATCCATTGATTACTCTGTCTTGCACTGAGTAGCACTACTGTATGGAGAGTTTTGCCTGTTTTAATAACATTTTTGAGTTATTATAACATCTTGACAAGGTTCAATTTTGAACGAAAGTCGATTAGATGGAAATAAATTTAGGATTTAAATATATAATTGTCTATTAAATTGATTATGTTTTATATTAATTCGGGAGAAAGTATATAAAAAAGACATCATAATGGTTTTAAAAGAAATACTATCAAATGAAATATATATATATCAATGAATTTGAGAAATATTTTAAAAATATTAAACCAAGGTATATAGATGACTATTTTTTTAAATATTTGGCATGTAAATAATAAAAATAGCAATATGTTTTTTTAGATATATTAATGAAATAAATAGAAATATTAAATTTTAAATTAAAAATTAAAGGGATGGACATATGACTTTCAAATATGTCATAATAAAAAAATTACACAGACATAATAGAGTATATGTAGAAATAAAAATATTGAAAAAAGGAATATTCTATAGGTGGTTGACAAATTGGGATTCTAACATAAACAATAATATTAAAGTCAATATTATAAATAATAAAATGAAAATTGAAGTAATTAATAATAATGATTCAAAAAGTCTGTTTAATAAATTAACAATGGAAAAAAATGTTAAGAAAAATTAAAAATAGAATGATTAAAAAAAAAAGCTAGATCAGTAAAAAAGTTAATAAAAATACTTATACAGTTTTTAAAACAATTAGAAATATAAATAGAAAATATATATTAAAAATAAAGTTGTATACAAAACATAAATTTATGGAAATCAATACAATGGTTAATGTGAATAAAATGTATATAATAAAGTGAAAATAAGGTAAAAAGGGAAATAAATGCCTATATGCTGGTGCAATAAAAAATAAATTGAAAATGAGAATGAAGCAATATTTAAATGATAAAAATTTCAGTATACATATGCATATAAAAGAATATAAATATTATGACACATTAAAATGATGGAAAATATCAGAAATTATTAAGAAAGATCAGTTAAAGAATATTTATATATAAGAAATAAAAACAAACTTAACATAAATAGAAAAAATATAATATATTAATATTTATATATATATATAAAGAATTGGGTGGAGGAAAAATTGGAATAAAATTTAAATAATAATAGAAAAGGGGAAAACGAACAGTAAAATTTAAAAATCAACATGCAAAAAAAAAAAATAATAAGAATTATAATTATTCTTGATGGTTTTAAAGTTTTAATGTTAAAATTGTATAGTTTTAATGTATTACTGCAAGTATAGCATTGATGCTTAATGTATATTTTTAAAAATGCATAAAATTTTTATTCATTGTATTTTAATTACTGAATTTTTAGAAAACCCTCGATAATGGCCATAAAAAATAGCAGTAAATTAGATGAACAATTTAATTCAAATAAAGAAATAAAATTTAAAAGATTAGACTGGTGGCAGTATATAATGAATGCATTATAAGTCAAATTCAAAAAGGAAAAAGAACATCTTAAATATAATGAAGTTATAATAATAAACAGGACCTTTACATAAAATTACCAATTGTAAGCCAATAAAAGAGGATAATGAATTATCTATTATAATGGTTGCATGGTTTCATGGATAATGAACAGCCTCAGCATATTTTCATATTTAATTTTTGTACTGAACTTATATTGGCATTCCATTGAACTTGTTTAAGTGAACTAGTGATGATAGTTAGAAATAGAATTTAAGGATACCCCACATCACTAAAATTTTAAAAGTATTTAAGAGCATAATATTTATAATGAAGGCACTTAAAAGGACAGGCATGTTTTACTCTTTATGCAGAATATTTGACAGAGTGTGGTCTAGTTAAATAATTATGAATTTATGATCCAATGAAAGACTTTATGAAATAAAATCATGATATTAATGGGGTTAAGCATTGTAAAAATATTTAGTAGTGTATAATAAGTCAGTTTTTCAATTTTACTTTATATGTGGATAATCATAATTTTATATAATTGTAAATAATTTATAATTTTTTTTTCAATAAAATAATTATAAAAAAATAAATAATTTTAATAGTATATATTTGACAACAAAATTGATAAATAATAGTTATAATAAAATTATATATAAATACTGTAATATATTTAATATTATATTTGAGCCTAATTTTTTTAAATATTAGGGGAAATACAAGACATATATTCATTATTTACTTCTATTGATTTTCATCTCTTTCTTTTATTATTTCATTAAATATTAATGCAAAAAAGTCTAATTTATAAAAATAAATATTAAGGATTTTAAACTTCTCCCTTGATAATTTAATATACAAATTAAAAAAGTGTATGAAACACTTGAACAAGAAGCTATACAGATTCCAAAAATTACTATACGCTAAGCGCTTTCGAGGCCATTTGCCTCATATTCAAAGCGGTAATGCGAGGTGCAGAATGAGGAAATAGGGCAAGGAAACAAAGTGGTATGCAAAGCATATGCAAATGAGCTAGATAGTCCAATGTTTGGAGATGTCAAAGCAGGTATCTCTTCTATTGATAGTGTTATTATTGCAATTAATGAAATATGCTTCTCTGATTTTCCACTTGATGTCATTTTTCTCAATATCAACTATTTTGGGGTTGGAGGGTTCAAACACGTCCTGTCTTCTTGGAATGTTCTAAGAATGTAAAAAATTGTATTAATATGAAAATATTCATATCCAGAATATATATTCAACTTTTTCATGTTTTAATTTTAAAATTTCATCCTTTCTCAATTCAATTAATTTTTTTAAATCTAAAAGTCTGTTTTCATATTTTTAATAATAAATGTAAAATGCTTTGTGAGTCTGCTCATTACTGTATTTCAAGTCATCTATGAAATGCCATTGAGGAATCCTAGTGTGCTGTAGCTTGGTATTTAGATATTAGATACACCAGTGTGTGTCTGAATAACACTTCATATGGAAAAGGAAAGTCTTATAAGTGCATGTTATCTGGATATTTAATTAAATATAAATGTTTGAAAAATAAATTTAAAATATATATTATAAATATATATTTTTTTACTGCAGTTTTTAAAATTTTCAAATGCATTAATATATTTGAAAAACCGAATGGTTTATTTGATAAGAACTATCTACAAATTAAAGTCAAATATGATTGCTATATTTAATGTTTATTTGATTTAGAAATGATAATTGAAATTATTTTCAAACAAGTTTTGATTGAAAACATACTAATACTTTTGTATCAGTCTATATTTATAAAAAGGATTGATTGAATTGGATTTTTTTAAATTCTGAGTCTAAGTATGAACTAGGAAAGAAGTTGTAAAAAAGATTGTATTTCATTTATAAGATCTGTATATAATATATAAATCTTGATATCACTACCTCATCTTTGTCAAGTATTTATAAAACTTTTTTTTTACTTCAGACAGTAAACTTTACAATGATGAAGCTTTTTGATAATATTTTTAATCATGTACTTAGAATTGGTTTTTACATAAAAGTGATTGAAAATAGCTGATGTCAGATTTAGTGGCTGTTTGCAAATGGTTGATGAACACACAGCTTTAATGTGGTCATAAAACATCTATAAAACAATAGATGAGAAACTTTTTCATGTAGCTTGAGTTGAAGTTATAATTCAGAAAGATACATTTCCTAAATAACTTCAGAATTTTGTAAAATTAGATTTTGTGATAGCAAAAAAAACATTGAAGATGCTCTATAAAGATATGAAACACATTATTATTATTTTGTGATCCAAACATTTTTGTGGTAAATAGCTAAATTATGTTGCTATATAACACATACATTAATTCAGTGAAGGCATTGCAAGCAGCTTGGAGTGAGCTATATTGTAGAACATTGTATATATGTAAATGAAGTCATGCTTTTTGTATAGTATAAAATATTCTGGTTAAATTAGCAATTTATTAGAATATATATACACAAATTTTAATCAGTTTTTCTGAGAAAATCCCGTATATCTTATCTTTTAATTAATGACAAGCCCCATAGTTTAATAATAAAAATTTTAGTCATTCTGACTTAGAAGTGATTTTTCAAAATACATAGCCCAAATATAAATTAACTGTTACTTTTCCGTCTGCAAAATTGTTGAAATTTTCAAATGATAATCGCATAGTTGCAAAATAATAAAAATTAAAATAATTTATTATTTCTAGGGACTTCTATAAGTTTATATTGTCTCTTATTTATAATGGCAATATATTTGTTCAAAGAGGCATAGAACTTTTTTTATAGCTCAGTTGATAATAAAACATTTATATTTATAAAAAGTTTGCAACTTATTACAAATATTATTATCATGTAAAAATGCTTTAAGTAAAATTGTTTTTTATCATTTTTCTATCAAGCTTAGTATTGAATTGAAAGATAGTTACAAACTAGAGGAAATTGTTACTAATTTTCTATGTTAAAAATACAAACTGTCAGAGCTGCAATGGCAATTTTGAAAAAGTTTCTCTAATATAAGTAAGAAATAGTAACCTACATTTCAAATAGAAAATATTAATTTACCACTAGTGAATATGCTATAATTTTTATAGATGAATATTTATTTTTTATTAAAATATAAATATTTATTTAAATAAGATGTAAAAGATATTTTCTGACATTTAGTCAATGGTCTCAATTTTTAGTAAAAATTATAAAATGAATTTTGAAATTAGTATTTATCAAATAAAAATATTTGTATGGGTGTGTGTATGTGTGTATATATATATATAAGGGGTACTTCAAATGACCTGGCAAAGTAACATGACTTAGGAATTTTAAGTTATATTTTAGTTTCAATAATATGACTTGGTTTTTGCTACAACTTAAATCAAAGTTATATATATTTTTTTGTTAACAAATCAGTTTTTCTTAAAATTAACTCATATAAATATATATATACAATATTTTATTTTATAAATATAATTGAAATGCTTCTCAACTAAATATTTCATAGACATGTTAAAGCATAATTTTATAAATCTTTACTTATGAAAAATTTAGTAATTTAATTTCATATATATATTAAAAATATATCTTTTTTTAAGGTCATGCATATAATACAAATTTTTAAGATTTTTAAAATTGTTCTTTTTATAGAAAAAATATATATAATATTTAATTTTTCAATTGTTTTAGGTTCAGTTCCATGGATTTTAATACCAGAATTATTTTCTTATGGTTCACGACCATTGGCCACTGCAATTGCCGTGTGTACAAATTGGACTGCAAATTTTATAGTTGGTATGGTATTTCCACAACTAAAGGTAGTGTATATTTAAATATTTTATTAATTGTAGTTTTTTTATCAGCAAATAAATTAGTTTTACAATCTATGTATGTATATATATATATATAATGGTTAAAAGATGGATTACAGCCTTCTCTTGATTCCCTTACAATAGAATGCATTAATATGCAAAATAATGTCTATGTATGGAAACTATACTGCAAGAAATTTACATCACAATAATAATATTGTTTTTAGTATATAAAAGATTCTTCCCAGAAATACAAAGTCTTTTAATAATATAGAAAACATTTAGAAAATCTTTTTCAAAGAATGAATTCTTATTTTTAACAACATATAAATATATCATAAACTAATTGTAATATTCTGCAAAAATAGAATAAAACACTGGTCTATCCCATGCTACTTAGATGTAATTTTGAACTATAGCTAACTTCTTTTTCTCATATCTCATGTTATATCTAAAACAATTTTTAGAAGTAATCATCTTGGAAAATGGATGGCTCAATGTGGAGTTAAGATGCAAATATTCTATGGAAGTTTTTTTGTTTCTCTCTGTATACTTAAGTTCATTACTCTATTGTCATTTCCTGTTTTTTCCATATTCTTCTATCAGTTATTAGAAGACAAGCTGCTTCACAGAAAATATATTAAAACCTATTGATTTAAATGAGGAATTTACACCCTAAGCACATGTGCTGTAACATTGCTATAATAGTTTAACAATATTGTGTTGAGTACTGAGGATACTCTCAAACCAAAGCACAAGATAGAGACTTTTGAAAAGATGAGTGGCTGTCTTATCTTTTGAACCTAAATCCAATTATATAGGCCAATCTAAAGCATCTTAGCTTGACAGCATGAGGATGTTTCTTTATTCACTTTACATACATTAATTTCTTTCTATATTAATACATGAAATTTTTCAATTTACTACATGTTAATATTATGAACTATTAGAAGTTATATAATATTCAATTTTATTTACTATACAAAGATCTTATATAATTTAAACAGAAAGGATTTACATCATAAGCACATGCACTGTAACATGGTCATAATAGTTCAATAATGTCTTGTTGAGTACTGAGAATACTCTCAAACCAAAATACAAGCGTAGAGTGTAAAATCCTTCTGTTTAAATTACATACAATCTCTGCACTAATAAATAAAATTGAATATTAGATAATTTCTAATAGTTTGTAATATTAACATATAGTAAATTGAAAAATTATGTGTGCATCAATATACAGAAATAAATTAATGGATATAAAGTGAATAAAGATAACATCTTCATGTTCTCAAGCTAAGATGTTTTAGATTTGCCTCTATAACTGAATTTGGGTACAAAAAATAAGATGGCCACTCTTATTTTTTCAAAAGTCTCTGTCTTATGCTTTGGTTTGATAGTGTTATATTTATATAAATAGGTGAGTAAAAAACAAATATTTAAATATAATTTGAAGTACTGGAAATGAGAAAGTTGGAATTTTGAAAGGCATATTGAATTTTAAAAATCAAAGAAAAGTACTCCAGAAGAAAAGATAAGAAATAACTTGGGGGAAAAGTGACTTAAGGAAATGAGAATAAATATATAGTGGAGTTTGTATAAATATAAATAATTAATTAGAGGTTTTTTTTGTTTCAAAATGATAACGAGAAAATATGTAAGATATGTTAGTTTAATTAATGAAAAGAAAATGAGCTGACTAAATCTGTAATTAACAAAATAAGAAGTTTAGGAAAAATAACATAAGTTAATAAGATAGGAAATGATTAGGCTGTCTGAATAAATTAAAATATTCTAATTGAATCTGTAAATGCAAAATTTAATTAGTGAGAAGATTAAGAGGAAATTCAGAGATATATAAAGAGGGAAAAAAGAAGGGATAGCAGAATTTCCCTGTTTTTACAATTGTGTGGAACAAATTGTGTTTCCTCCATCATCAGCCAATTAGCAGAAAAGATAAATAGCAGAGAGTTAGCACCACAACACATCATGGAGATACCCATCCCAGGCATCAGTTACCTGATGATTAATGAGTTGGTTAGAACTGTATACAGATTGTCCTGATTTTATTGTTATTTCATATATGACTGACAAGACTCTCTGAGAATTTACTACCAAATGGTAAAGTAAAAACAAATATTGTTTGATTTTATAAATTTATGGAATGTAGCAAATAATAGCTGTCTCTAGTTAAGGATCACTATATTTCATAAAAAAGGCATTGGAGATTTCATTTTTAGCTTGTACAGTTTAGAGTTTTGTATCATTGAGGAATATATTGTTTGTTTGTCATATCAATAAACTTAATTTTAGCATATTGGGTTTGTAAATTTATTGAATACTATTTTAATTTATTTTGCTGTGATATTTTAAGTTTGTTTTGCAAATACATAGCAAAAGTTATCACCGCCAAAAAACCTGAACCTAGCTGTAATGAACTAAGCCTAAAGTTATGAAATAAGATAGATAGTGGGAATTTTTCTTATTTTAGTTGTTGTGTGGAGTTATTGCTGTGGTCAGGATAAAAAATATCTTTGGGCCAATTAAATATTTCAGAGTTTGATATTGATAATGCAGTAGAATGGTCATTGTATATTATGCAAATTAAACATTTCTTTGTGCTGAATGATATTCAAGATAATAAATTAAAAATAGCAATTCTGAGCATGTGTCTGGCAAGATGAAAGGTTATCAATGCTATAAATAAATATTTTGAGCAACCAATAAATGAGTCAATTATGTATGGGTCATAGTGATAAAATTTAATGATCATTTTAGCCTGAAACCATCTCAACACCTAGCCAGACTAATGTTAATAAATAGAAAGCAATATAATGGCATGAGTATTAAAGAGTATAATATAACATTGCAGGAGTTATCAAAAAATTGTAGTTATGGCAGTTTTGTAGACCAAGTACTTCTGTATCAGTTATTGTGGGGGATCTCAGATGACAGGCTTCATCAAAATTTATTTACAGAGACACATTTAACTTATAAAAGTGCAATTAAGAAGGGAATTTCTTAAGAGTTATACCAGGCTCTGACATTCAGGAATAGAAATGAGAAAGATTCAAAAAACACATGAGAACAAAAATCGAAGGGTTGTCAATGTAAAAAATAAGAAAATTATTTGTTTTTGCTGTGGAGCAAAGAGCCATTTCACATGGTTTTGCAAATGGAAAAAGAAGACATGCTAAAAGTGTAAAGTTAGGGAGCATCTAGCAAAAGTATGTACAAAGGCTTAAACTTTACAAAAGTATTAAATAGATCTGAAATAAAAAGCTGAAAAGAGGGCAATTGAGTAGCATTCATACAAAAAAACTATGAAAGCAATAGTGGATAACAAGTGCAAGACAAAATTAGAGATATGAGGTACAGAGGTAGAGATGGAGATAAATAGTAGATCGGGGATTACATTAATATCATACTCACTATGAAAAAAAAAATGCAGGAAAAAATAATATGAAAATAAAGAATACGTTTATAAAGGTACAGAATGTAAGTGGAAATGAGAGAGATATTGAGAATAGTGGAAGTACTGATCAAGAGGTAAAACTTCCTTTATATGTAGTGAATTAGGATATTAGTCCCATTATAGGGTGTGAATGGATCGATGTGGTCAAAATCAATATTAATATAATTAAAAATATTAAGATTGAATGAAAAATGACACAAAATTTTTCTAAATTATTTGAGAATGATTTAGTCTTGGATAAGTACAAATCCAATGGACGTGAAGTTAGTGGAGATTGCAACTCAATAATATGTAAAGCAAGAAAGATATCATTCATGCAACATGCTAAAGTGGAAGAAAAACTTTAGATAGTTGCAAATAGCGTATTAACTCCTATTGAAGTTTCAGAGTAGGTCATGTCTATTGTAGTTATAACAAAACTGAATGGACAGGTCAGACTTTGTAGAGATTACAGAGTTACCATAAATATGTTTTTAAATAAGGGGGCCTACATGGTGCCAAACATGAGAGAAGTATTGGCTGCATTAGCAGCTGCAAAACCACCAAATAGTGGTGACAGAAAGGGTGGAACAAATGCTAACTAGTGATGCCTTATGGCTTGTTTAAGTGTAACAGATTACCATTTGGTGTAACTACAGCCCACAATATTTTCCAAGCAAAAATAAATAATGTTTTATAAGGTTTGGAGGGAGTGGTACCATATTATAATGATATACTGATTTGTGCAGAGTCATAGAAAATGCACAAAAGAGCAAGAAAGGTGTGTAAAAAGTTAAATAGAGCAAGGGTTAGATTAAATGCCAAAAAATTATTGTGCAAATGGATGAATTAGTTTTTTCTTAGACATACCATTTTGGAAAAAGGCAAAGGCCATTTTCTGAAAAAGTGAGGGCTGTTAAGAATGCTGATAAGCTAAAAAATGTAAAGCGATTCACAGGCTTTTCTTGGCTTGGTTACTACCATTTCTCAAAAATAAAGCAGTGGTGGCACAGCTGATATATGAGTTGTTAGAGAAAAATAAAAAATGGGAGTGGGCTGATAAACAAAATGTAATTTTTGAAAAAATTAAGGAACTGTTAGTGTCTGATAAGTTGTTAGTACATTTAAACAATAATCAGCTAGTTCAAATTATAACTGATGAGTCAGATTGGGGTGTGGGTGCAGTTTTATCACATATGTTCAATAATGGGGAAGAGTCCAAATAGCATATGCCTCATACACATTAAAGGCTGTCAGGAACTATTGTCAAATTGACTATAGTATTTTCATTAAAAAAGTTCCACCAGTACATATTTAGAAGATTGTTTAAAATAGTGACAAAACATAAGCCTTTGTTAGGTATTTTTGCTCCCAATTGAATAACTCCTGAACATTTAAATCCAAGAATGTTGCAATGGTGAAGGTGTTATATTTTGTAGAAAATATATCAGGCTTTAAACTCAAAAGCTATAAGTTATAAAGCTAAATTTTACTTCAGAGAAAAAATAGTAAATGAAGTGTAAATAGATATGTAAGTTTTAAAAAAATAATGAAAAATAAATTCTGTAAAAGTAAAGGAAACTTTATTTAGATAAACTAGCAATGAAGAAAAATCGACAGTTAAATTAAACTTAAACAGATAAAGATTGTAAGTAAAAAGAATTCTACAAAAGATTTCCAAAAAATAAGATAAATGATTAATTACAAGGCCAAATATAACTCATGGATTTAAAATACTGAGAAAACTGTGTATAGTTAAAATCAAACCAGTAAACTAATTTTAGAAAAAAAAAAACCAAATAGAATAAATATTTGAAGCTAATTACTGAGGAATGCGAATGGACATAATTAGAAGCCAGATTCTAATCATCATTGTAAAGATGCATTAGTCAAATGAATTTACAGTTACATTGGAGTGACCGGAATTTTTCAATGATATCAAGCAAGGCGAAAACAGTATAAATAGTGCATGCAAAAAAGAGCAAGAGCAGGAGTCGTCAGCTTTTCTCCACTCATTGTGAGCTGTTGTTCTTGCGTCAAATGAATTTACAGTTACATTGGAGTGACAGGAATTTTTCAATGATATCAAGCAAGGAGAAAACAGTATAAATAGTGCATGCAAAAAAGAGCAAGAGCAGGACTCGTCAGCTTTTCTCCACTCATTGTGAGCTGTTGTTCTTGCTGTCATAAGGAACTTTGAGGAAAAAGTGCCCCAGACTTTTTTGCAATAATGGAAGTGTTCCAGTTCCCATGCTTCTGAATGTTAAAGATAGCCAGCTAAGAAAAATGTTAATAGACTGCAGTGGGCTTTTTCATTATTTATATATACCTGAGAAGGCCCAATTAGGATTGTGTTGTAAAGTAACCATGAATATAAACTTTAATATATACTTAGGTTTACCAATAGTATAGTACTAGTATTAGTACTCAGTGGTGATTATTGGCAATTGAAGTAGAACTTTTAAATCAAGAATTATAATTATTAATGTGTAAATAAAGTAATTATGGATTGCTACTTAGTTAAATCTAAATTTATGTGATGTATAACGTGTAATTAAATATATTTTATTCTTTATTAATAATGTTTTGGGTAATTAATAATTTTGTGGTAATTGTTGGTATTCATCTTCATAGCCAAATACACAACAGAAGGTATGATCATAAATTAAATTTTAAAAAAGGAAAAGAGATATCTTATGCAGATGTGTTATCCAGATTTCCAGATAGACACAAAATTGTATCAAATGAAATAGAAGAAATCACGTAGATGTGATAAAAATTTTAAACAATTGGATAGAAGGTAGTTGGACTAAGGGATATGAAATTTTGGCACAGTGGATTAGGTCAGGTTAGCCAAACAAAAAGTCTATGTATCTTGTGCATGGGGTTTTGGGCTGACAAAGATATACTATCAAGGTGTAATGACTGCATAGTTTTGGGGATAGAGTAGTGATACCTACTTCTGGTAGACTGTAGTGTTTTGTAAAATGGCAGACATGTTTGTGCACTCCAGAAAAAACTAGAATTTATTCATAAGGCTGTTTTTAGATTGCGCTCTGATAGCTGAGGAATTTAATTAGTGCATTGACGTAATGGCGATCGACAATTCCTAGAAATATTTGCTAATTACAATTTTTTCTAGATAAGAGACGTTACCTTATTGGTCAGTGCATTGATTGATCATTGCAGTTGTCAGAGAGCAATAAGAAGACTGGGTAACATCTAGCAGTGTAACATAGAGAGCAGTAGAGAGAAGTCAAGCAGTATTGAGTAAGCAGTATTTAAGTAGAGATATCTTACGTCAGTGCTGGTGGTTAATGATCAGCGCCCAGTGGAAATGTAGTTCATGGGTGTAGCTGAAAGAGACTGCAGCAGAGATATTGAGAGCATTCATTGGAGAGCTTCGTTGCAGACCAATTCGTTGGAGAGCTTTGTTGCAGACCAATTCGTTGGAGAGCTTCGTTGCAGACCAATTCGTTTGGAGAGCTTCGTGGCAGACCAATTCATTGGAGAGCATTCATTGCAGACCAATTCAGTGGAGAAATTGCAGACCAATTTGTTGGAGAGCTTCGTTGCAGACCAATTCGTTGGAGAGCATTCATTGCAGACCAATTCGTTGGAGAGCTTCATTGCAGACCAATTCGTTGGAGAGCACTCATTGGAAATGAACAGCGTGGGAATTGTATAACGTTATTGGCTGACTGCACAGTATGACTTGCAGATATAACATTGGCACAGTTGTAAGTGCGGATTTAACATAGACAAATAGTTTTAAACTTACTGCATGAAGGTCATTCAAGGGTAATATGAGCTAAAGCTCTGGTGGCCTGGAATTAATGAGGACATTGAAGTTCATGAAGACATGTTCATCATGTCAGGAAGAAGTGCAATTTCCAGCCAAGAAATTTGACAGTGTGGCCTTTATCAACCAGATCATGGGAAAAGGTTCACATCGATCATGCAGAACCAATTAAGGCAAAATTGCTGTTAATAATGATTGACTTGTTTTCATAATGGATTGAATGCCATATAGTAAATAATACAGGAGCAGATGAAATTATGAAATGTAATAAGATTTTTGCAGAATATGATTTTACTGAAGTCATTGGGTCTGACAATAAAGCAGGTTTAAGGGGACACAGAATGCAATAGTATTGTGAATGTAAGGGCATTAGACATATCTGGTCATCACTGTACCATCCTGAGTCAAATGGACAAGCAGAAAAAGCAGTTAAAATAAAGAAGTCTATGGAAGATGAAGAAATCAGATATACAGGAAGCATTACAAGAGATGTTATGTCAATATTTGACACCATCCGCAGCAACAGGGAAATCACCAACAGAATTGTTTTTAGGAAGAAAGCTATTACAGTCCTCCCTTCACTCAGAAGTAAACTATTCCAGATTTCATCTTATCTGATCGGATTAAGCATTTTTTGCTGTTGGCCAATAGGCTGATGTACAGCTAAATACATAGTCAATGATTAATACAGAGCAATAAGCAGTGATGACCACTGAATCTGAATGTTTTCAATAAGGTCAGGAATCTGGCTATAAATGGCCAGCCTTATGAAGACAGTACACATTCTCCCAGGGAAGCTCTGCTAACCTGAACAGCAGTAAGCATTCCCATGATAGCATTACGTTATTTGTCCTATGCAGCTAGGCAAGTTCCACAAGGACCGGACACTGCTAAGACTACTGTTGGCTCGAGGCAAGCTGTCTTGTACAGCCAGAAGAGTCATACCCCCTACATGTGAGACAAGCTATCAGGTGTAGCTGGAAGTGGTAGGCAGAACCGAGAGTTTACATTAATCTATAATATTCACTATAAAGAGAATATATACAAAATTGAATATTATAGATTAACATAAACTCTGGGCTCTGCCTACCACTTCTAGCTACACTTGATAGCTTGCCTCACTGGTAGAGGTATGATTTCCGGCTGTACAAGACAGCTTGCCTCAAGCCAATAGTAGTCTTAGGAGTGTCCGGTCCCTGTGGGACTTGCCTAGCTGCATAGGACAAATAGCATAATGCTATCATGGGAATGCTTACTGCTGTTCAGGTTAGCAGAGCTTCCCTGGGAAAATGTGTACTGTCTTCATAGGTTAGACAGACATTTCCCCGATTCTCACAAAAGGCTGACCAGTTATAGCCAGATCCGTGACCTTATTGAAAACATTCAGATTCAGCAATCATCACTGCTTATTGGCTATTGGCCTGTATTAATCATTAACTATGCATTTAGCTGAATATCAGCCTATTGGCCAGCAGCAAACAATGCTTAATCCGATCAGATAAAATGGAATCTGGAATAGTCCCCTATATGATCGGATTAAGCATTGTTTTCTGCTGGCCAATAGGCTGGTGTACAGCTAAATACATTGTCAATGATTAATACAGGTCAATAAGCAGTGATACTCTCTGAATCCGAATGTTTTCTGTAAGGTTAGGAATCTGGTTATAAATGGTCAGCCTTTTGTGAGAATCAGGGGAGAATGTCTGTCTAACCTGTACAACAGTAAGCATTTTCATGATAGCACTACACTATTTGATCTATGCAGCTAGGCAAATCCCTCAGAGACCAGATGCTGCTAAGACTACTATTGGTTCAAGGCAAGCTGTCTTGCACAGCCAGAAGAGTCATACCCGCTACCCATGAGGTAAGCTACCAGGTGTAGCTGGAAGTGGTAAGCAGAACCCAGAGTTTACGTTAATCTATAATATTCAATATTGTATATATTCTCTTGTATTATATATATTTGTATATATAATAAAGATTATATTAATTGTAACTCTGGTGTTTGTATTATTTTTCTGTAATTTGGGTCTGTGATCCAGACCAAATACAACAGAAGGTAAGGGTTAAGTTATCATTACTTCAAACAACAAAAAAGGATTCATTAGTCATTAGCAAGCCACATACAAATTTTAGTATTGAAGAAAGAGTATAGGTATGTAATATTTTGCTTAAGAAATGGATGAAAGGAGTTTTTTATAAGATAATAGTGAATCAAATTTGCATAATTTAAGGACAGAATAATATTAAATATATTAGCACATAAATCATGTGAGAAGGTGTGAAGAAGAAAATATAAATTATATGGTCATTGGACACAAAACTAGAGGTGAAAGTCAAACTCAATGTGAAAGAAAGTGTAGAAATTGAAAATGAGGAAGGAAAGCCACAAAGTACAAAGAAATTACACAGAGAGTGAAATGGTGGAAAAGGCAGGCAGTAAATTAAACTGGCCAGTATGTGAGAAGCATAAGCCAAAAAAATTAGATGTATAAAAGGCATTGTATGTTATATTTATATAAAAGGGGTGTGTAAAAAAAATTTACAATATAATTTGAAGTACCAGAAATGAGAAAGTTGGAATTTTAAAAGGCACATTGAATTTTAAAAGAAAAAGAAAAGCACCTCAGAAGAAAAGATAAGAAATAAGAATTTGGGGAGGGGGGGATGACTTAAGGAAATGAGTATAAATGTATAGTGGTGTTTGTATAAATAGAAATAATTAATTATGGGTTTTCTTTTTGTTACAAAATGATAAAGAGAAAATATGCAAGATATGTTAGTTTAATTAACAAAAAGAAAATTTGCTGACTAAATCTGTAATTAACAAAATAAGAAATTGAGGAAAAATAACTAGAATTATTAAGACAGGGTTGAATAAATTAAAATACACTAATTGAATCTGTGAATGCAGAACTTAATTAGTGAGAAGATAAGACATTCAGAGATATATAAAAATGGGGAAAAAAGAAGGAATAGCAGAATTTCTCTATTTTTACAATTGTGTGAGACAAATTGTGTTTCCTCTGTCATCAGCCAGTTAGCAGAATAGATATATAGTGAAGAGTTGGCACCACAAGACATCATGGGGATACCGGTCCCAGGCACCAGTTACTTGAAGATTAATGAACTGGTTAGAACTTTATACAGATCATCCTGATTTTATTGTATTTCATATATGCCTGACAAGGCTCTCTGAGGATTTACTACCAAATGATAAAGTAGAAACAAATGTTGTTTGATGTTATAAATTTATGGGACTTAGCAAATAATAGTTGTCTCTAGTTAAGGATCACTATATTTCATAAAAAAAGCATTGTAGATTTCATTTTTATTTGTGCAATTTAAGAGTTTTGTATCATTGGGGAACATGTTGTTTCTTTGTCATATCAATAAAGACTTAATTTTAGCATATTGTGTTTGTAAATTTATTGAATACTATTTTAATCTATTTTTCTGTGATATTTTAAGTTTGTTTTGCAAATACATAGCAGAGATTATTCTTAGTATTCAACAAGACATCATTGTGTTATTATAACAATGTTACAGCACATGTACTTAGGGTGTAAATCCCTTCTGTTTAAATCACCTGCGATTTCTGCACTAGTAAATAAAATTGAATTTTACATAAAAAACTATTAAGTAGTTTTTTTACCATTACTCGTTATATACTTTCAAACCAAAATTTCATTTTTGAATACTCAACCAAGCATTTTTTAAAAATTACTGAAGAATTATAGTATAAAAAATGAACTTCTTGTAAAACCTCAAACAATTTTACTTTTACAGATCTAACAATTAAGCTTATTGGATATTATCTTCATAGATATTACTGGAATCTCATCAACTGATTCAGAACTATTCATGATTTTGTACCTATTTGCTTCAGAAATGGAATTGAACAGATTCTGACTTAATGATTATCAAATTTATGCATATAGTAGCAAAATTGAATGATTTAATAAAATCATTGGTGAATCTGGAATTTTTGCAGATTTTTAAATAATATTTGATAATAATTAACTGTTTGGAAAAAAAAATCCATACTAAATAAACTCATTAATGATTATCAAATTTATGCATATAGTAGCAAAATTGAATGATTTAATAAAATCATTGGTGAATCTGGAATTTTTGCAGATTTTTTAAATAATATTTGATAATAATTAACTGTTTGGAAAAAAAAATCCATACTAAATAAACTCATTTTGTCTATTTTTAACTCACTTTATTAGACTTACTTTTATTTTAATTAAAAATAATTACAGAGCAAATTATTTGCTCAGTGGTAATATCAGGTATGGCAAACGTTATAGGTAGATATTATTACCAGATGCAAAGTGTAATCTCATTTCACAAAATAAATGTTGTTGTTTTTTATAACATTAGGTTTCCAAATTAGCTCATCTATACTTTTCAGCTTTATCAGGAGTAGACAACTTTTTTGATATGAAGAGTTATTTTGTTTAAATCTCCCCTCCCCCATTAAAGAGCCTTAATGATATCCCTCTCCCCCTTCCTCCAATTAAAGAGTTGCATGGAAAGAAATGAAAAATATGTTCATGAAAACTAGGAATTTCTGAATAGCTGTGGATATATTTGAGGATTTATTAGTAATAAAACATAATAGAATCTAAATACATTCTAACAAAAATAAAATTCTCTTAAAAATAAATAAATGAAAACAAAAATTTACTTTGACAGTATGATTTATTGACAAATTTCTAATATTTAAAAATTCGTATTAATAATTACTGTTCTATAAGACTGAATCCAGGAAACAACATTGTAATGCACATTTTTCTTTTCCCAGAGTCATCAAAATATTTATTTACAAATTATAAGAGGAAATAAAAATCCTGTGTATGTTTATCGTGATAAAAAGAGTCACAAGATTAGAATCAATGACACACATTTGACCCATGAGCCACAGTTTGCCAAACCCTGAGCTATATGAATTTAATATTTGCTTCCAAGAATTATACTGAATACCATTTTCATATTGGTACATCGCTATTTTTAATGTCCAGTCATATCTCTAGTTATTTCTTAAACTTTGTGAAATTATTTAAATTGCATATTGCCTATATAATATTTTTGTGTTAACTAATATCTTACATACATATGTATAATAAATTATTACAAATATAAAATAAATATATAAATAAAGTATTTTAGGGGTTAAACCATGTATTATTTTGTATTATGCCCAATGTTTCGATGAAATAACCATTTATCATTATCAAGATCAAGTTCTTAAAAAAAACCCGCTAGATCTCAAGTAGTAATGGGATTGAGCATGAAGTAAAAACCAGTCACTTATATATATTTGGTAGTTAATTATTCAGAATATATGGATTAACAATTAATGTTGAAACTGAAGAAAGTAAACATTTTTATTATTCCACATATTCTGAATAATCAACTATTAAATATATTATCTCTTTCTTCTAAAATTAACTTGAAATCAATTAATGATGAAACTGAAAAAAAAAAAAACATTTTGTTAATCTATGCATTAATCAATTATCAAATATATATGAGTGGATTAGTCTTGACCTTGAACAATGATGAATGTTATTTTGTTGAAAAGTCGGGAAATAATACAAAATAATACACAATTTAATCCAAAAAATACTTTATTTACATCATATAACTGTGAAAACCTTAACTATATAGTTAAGCATTGTTAGCCTAGAGGTCAGCGCAGCCACCTTGCAAGTAAGCAGTTGGTTGCAGATGGTTATTGCGGGTTCGCCTTCCGGCCAATGCTATGACATATGGAAAAAAAAAACATTAAATATAAAAAATAGATATGTACATACATACAGAAATTTAAAGAAAAACTTTCTAAAAATATAATTATTATTTAGAATTAAATAATTCAATTTAGAGAAGAGTAATAATATTATTAGTAGAAAACTTTTACTTCTTTGTCTTTGGTGTGCTTGAAAGAATTAAGAGATTGAAATGGAGCTGGGCTGGACATACATGGACAGATGGTGTTTTAAATGGGATCCCAAAAGATTATAAAAGACCTAGAAAGAAATCAGATAAGGAAGTTTATGATGTGTGGTGTAGAAGAGAAGCTAGGAATCACAGTAACTGGATTAAACTTAGAGAAGGCTTTATTCTGCAGTGGCTCAATAATAGTTGAAAATAATAAAGATAATGACATAGACACAGTTTATAAATAATATATAATTTGATTTGCATATAATAATGCTTTTAATCTTTTTAAAAATAAAAAATTATTTATAAAGTATTTCATAAGCAGAATTTATATATGTCTTTTATTACTTTTATATATACTATTTATTTTAATTTTTATCATATCGCCAAAATAAAATAGTCTTGTATTAATATATATATATATATTTATATTTTTTTAGGAAGGTTTATTACAAGATTATTCTTTCATCCCATTTATAGTCCTACTGGCATTATTCTGGCTGTTTACCTTCTATAAGCTTCCAGAAACAAAAAATAAAAGTTTTGATGAAATTGCATTACATTTTAACATGATCTCTTAGCAGTTAATGTGTAATCTTTTTTTTTTATGACAGTTTATCAAATGAAATTCATTTGAAGCTCTTGTGTAATAGTTTTATATAAAGATTTCTTTTAACAAAATACTATTTTTTCTAAATTTCATTATATACACACACTTTTAAATATATCTTAATGCAATTATAAATATATTAAATAAAGATACAAATGACCACAAGATGCATCTCTAGTTTAGTAAATTATTAGTAATAGTAATGATACTATATTTATCCAAAGTGATTAATATCAAAGATGTGAGGTGAGTTAATTTGACACTTGTAGTTCAAAATATAATTGTAATTATATTAATGCATCTATCTGCCAGTCTCATAATTTGGATAATTTTTTTTTTTAGGTTATTAAAAAAATTAAAATTTTTCTTACCAAAGGTCATATATAATTTTTTTTAATATTCAATTCATACCCAGTCTAACCAACTATTCAAATATTACTTGATAAATAATACTTAGTTAGATGATGAAATTAGCTTGATGAGTATTATCTTCTATTTTATGGTGTCTCCAGAGAGAAAAATTAGAGAGCCTTTAATTTTCAGTAGATATTTAAGATATTTTGTCTTTTTATTTACTTACATTCTTCAACAAGCATAATGCCATTTTTATATTTAAAATTCATGGAAGTCAAATAGATTATTTTTTATATTAAATTTTACAATGTGTACTCATATTTTATTGTCTCTTTAAAAAAAATTTTTTTCCCAACATTTATAGCTTTTTAATAATATATTTGGTAGAAAAATAAAAAAATCATAATTTATATATATATTATGAAATAATAATAAAAATTTTAAAAATAACAATTTTTAAATTTCTATACATAATATCGGGGGAGAAGATAAATATTAATATAATTGTACTATTGGAAAAAAAGTATACATTTAAATAATGTAATCCTATAATTGTAAGCTTATCATCTCAAGTACATATAACAAACAATTTAAGTTTAAAAATACACATTATTTATTAAATAGATAATTTTTGCTTGGAAACAATACCATAATTTGATAAATAAAAAAATAAAATTATTTAGCTTTTACTTTTTTTCCATATATGTCTATTAAGAGTAGTCACTGAAGTTATTGTCATCTCTCCTATATTTGTCACCACACAAATAACAATTTTTTCCCCAAGATAAACAGTTCCATTTATTGATCAAAACAATACCTAAAATATAATAGATTTTACATGAGAAATTTTTGAGTTTCATGACACACACCAATGCATGATTTCATTTGTAATAGCAAAAACATTACCTAATCTGCTTTAAGAATAAGAAATAAATTACATATGTAAACTTCACATAAAGTTAAAAAAAAAATCACCCACTTCCTAAATACAGCTTAAAAAATATACCTACTGCTTTTAAAATAATATTAACCCCACATAAAATAAAAAATCGAAGAACTATGAACAGAAATTAAAGACATCATAAAAGACAAATTTAAGAAAAGATTGTCCAAAAGAAAATCCAAATGAATATTAGAAGATATAGAAAAAATTAAGGGGAAAACCCCCGCATATAACTTTAATGATCATGAGTTCATAAGAAGTTGAAGTACCAGATGTGCAAGGGTCAGAATCAATTCTGAGACCTCCAAATCCCAAATCAGATATTCTGACAACTGCATCAACCATCAGGGTAAGGGAAAGAAAGAATTATAAAGATTTTTTTATAGGATCTTAACTGTGAATTTTAAAGAGTTTACCAAAACAATTTTAAAATATTATTACAAAATATACTAAATTTATGATTTTCAATAATTTTCTATTACTGGTGTGGCCAATACTCCTGTTTCTTTATATTATTTTTGTGTATATAACTCATTGTTTATATAATTATAAATAATTTATAATATGAATTTGTTTAAATTATTGATGAATATGCAATAACAAAACTGATAAAATATCATTTACAGTAAAATTATATATAATGAGAATAATGTATTTAATGTGATATTTGAGTAGCAGCAACTCTTAGATTTTTCTTATATTAAGTGAACTGTTAGGGACTCTTCATTTTTTTTCTCAATTTTTGTTCTCTAATACTTTTTTTGCAGTTTTTAATGTGTCAATAAATTTTAATTGCTTTATGTTTTAATTTTAAATTCCATAGTTTTTAAATATTTAGTTTGACTCCATTAAACTCTTTATGCTTTTAAAAAATGCCATGATGATGCTTATTATTATATTTCTAAAGGGGCATTGCAACTATAGTATGGTATGGCATTCTGGGTAAAATCATTGGACTAAGCAAATAAATATGGATAAAATAAGATCTTTCAGAGAATTTGTGTATAAAAAAGGACGTATAGTTTAAAAGACAAAAAATGAATTTATGAAGAACATTGACAGAGGATTACCAATGTAAAAATAAATAAATAATAGAGATTGCTTAAAAAAAAATGAAAAAGTGATAATATAGTAATAGTATATAGTTTGCTCTGATAATTGATCTATATAGTACTTACCACCATTGAACAAATGAGAAACTGATTGCATTTATTTTTGAATTTATGGTCACAAGAATATATTAAATATATATATTGTGATAAAAATTATTTAGCAAAACAATATCAATTATTTAACAAATATATTGAAATGATATAATCATTTCACATGATCATCTATCATTTCATAACAGGCAAAAATGGGGAATGAGTACAGCATAGGTATTTAAATCTTTGGAGACAAATTAGGCAAGATGAAGGAAATATAGAGCCATTTAAAAATAATAATTAAGAAAACATATTTTAAAAATAAAATAATTCATAATACAATTAGATAGGCATATGTTGCATACATGTATATTTGCACGCATATCTGTGTGTATAATATCATTTATACGTTAATAACACTAGTTTAAAATATAGTATAAAGTAATTTTAAATTTAATTGTTAAAAAGGTAATAATATATTAATATTTTAAATTTATAAAGCACTTGATAAAATGTTAATTTATATACACACATTGACATTATTTTTAAAAGTAAATGATTTAAAAAGAAAAAAAAAAGACATTTTGGGATTGTATCATTTGCATGTAAGTTTTTTTGGAATTGTTTACAATATTTATGGAAAATGGCTATAACTGAAATGTTTTACATGGATTTTACTGTGGGGGTCTGGCTAAAATATATAATCTCCCTTTCTGGATGTGTGAACCAATTTTATTAGAAGATATACAGAGTAAATTAAAAACAGAATTTGTCAATTCTTCTCTTCTACAGCAATTTTGATAAAAATGATCATTAACAATAGGTGTTATAGTATAATTCAAATATTTCAATAAGGAATAAAGAATTTCAGTCAACAATCAAGATAAATACTAATTCAGTAATATTTGATATTGCTACAAGTTTATTTAAATCTAAATTAAAATTAAACATATATGAAAGACATTTCTGTTTGTAAGTTACTAGTAAATTTTGCATAAACTTTAATGTAAATTGTTTGAAATTTCAGCAAGAACTTTGATATAGAAACATTATATATAGATTATTTATTTACATTTATGTATTTTAAAATGCTTTATAAGTGATAGTTGCTGGACAATTTAAATATGTAGGGTTTAAATGTCGTTTTAATTTTGTATTATTAATAATAAAAAGTTTCAAGTAGATTTATTTATTGTTGACAATTTAAAGAATAAATTCTTTATCATTTAGATAAATGAATTGAATTATATATATTGTACCCTCACTAAGCAATCAAGCAATATTTAAAAATAATCCTCCAGCTAAGCTCTGATCTTAATATGTCAAAAATAAATCCTAATAATATCCTATGATAATTTCTACCATTAGGCTAGCTCAAAATTTAATAATAATATATGGTTCGATTAAGTAAATAAATAATATACTAATAATAATCATGAGACATTTAGCAAAAGGTACAGTAGTTGGTAAACATTGAGAATATCTCCCTAAGAACATAATCTCAATGGCATAAGAACACTATCTCCCCTTTTATTCAAATAATAATATAAATCTATAGTATTTTTAAGACTTTAAAATATATTACATAAATTATAATTTCTATTATTGAAAAATATATCATCTCAGGTTTTATACAATAAATCAACAAATTGATTGAAAATCCTGTAACCAAATATGATGAGGGATTTTGCATCACACTCAACTACACCTCACGCTAATAATAACAATAAAAAATAATATTCCCTACTTAATCTAATTAATAATTCATACTATATTTAGTATTTAACAATCAGATTAAAAATAATAATAATAACATTATAACAATCTAATTCTTTTATTTCTCATGTGGCATGTTAAAAGTATGGTATAATCTGAATAGTGTGGCAATAAAAGATATACTCAATTACATAGCAACAATTTAAATAATTGATTATGACTAGAAAATAATTCCAGTATCATATGTTCAATTTTAAATTCTGTGGCTCAAATCGCGTGGAAATGAATAGATCAATGAATAACACTGACAAAGGTTTTATAAAACAACATTAACAAATTTATTTAAGTTAACAAATAAAAATTACACAATAAATCTACAGTTAAATATTACGAAAGCTAACAAATAGAATACTACTATCAAAACAGAAAAATCACAAATGTATAAGCATTCACTCTGGCTTATTTATCATAAATAAAGATCCAAATTGCAATATTTACTTCTCAAAATTATGTTAGATTCATTATCAATTAAATAAATAAAATAGTAGTATTTCTTTATTTTCATGAAATATAAAATAAGATATATAATATTTTAAGTAGACAAAAATATATTCTGGGTTCGTTCTATATTCATAAAATATAAGTCAGTGAAATAATTTTTATTAATATACTAAAATACTTTGCTTGGTACCACACTTAAGTTTTATTATATGTTACATGTTCAAAACAAAAATATAAAATGAAATAAAATAAGCATTCATAATTAGCTTCACATTCCTCATTCTTATGTTTTTTGTAAAATATGCATTTCTTCAAAATATTACTGATTTTATGAGAAAATTGAAAAATATTATAATATTAGGAATAGCCATGATTTTTCTATCATTTGCATAACCAGCATTAAATATTCAAGATCATTTTTACTTCAACTTAAAATCAAAACCTGTCTTGACATCTAATTTAAAAACAATTCATCATTCTAAGTTTATTCATTATTCTATTATCAGAATACTAAACTCCACAGTGCATAACCAATGAAATTAAGATAGCGATATAATGTATAGGATATGAAGGAATAACTAGAGTAATGACTCAATAGTATAATGATAAATACACTAATTTACATGGAAAGCAGTGTGAAATATTAGGTACGACCTAATCTAATACCCATAAAAATAATGTCTTGGCTCTTTTCTAGCACTTACAGAACATCAAAATACAAATAACTAGACTGTCCATGGAAATAAAATACAATAATACAGGACTGTTAACTGTATCTGTACAATATCTACTTTAATAAAATATAGGCTAATCTTCTTGACATACCCTAAAAATATACACATCTAGGGTTTCATTTCCTACTCCCCTGTGCACTACCATATAAAAATTCCATATAGATTTAAACAATCCACGTCATAAAATAAACGATTCCCAATAATAAACAAAACTAGCATTTTATATTCATCAAAACTATGAACATTTAAAGAAATGGTTTCAAACATTTAAGCTCTGCCATAAATGCAAATGACTTTGATAAAAATATAAATGTAATATTGTTTTACTTTGCAAAACATATAAAAATTGTAATCATTACTAAAGTCATAATGAACTTTTACCATCAAAAATACACACATTTTATTTTATAGCTTACTCTATTCAATAAAATTTGTATGTGTTATTAATTCACACATCTTTATATCCATCCATTCCATAAGCATAATATAAATATTTAAATTCCAAGCAATTTGAAAAATTATACCATATAATATTTAAAATAACTAAAATTACCTATGTGATTAAATAGTATTATAACCACATTTAGATGTCTTCTATTCTCCAATAAAAATCAAAAATTCCATTCATCCAACTCTCATTATAAAATATACTTTTTTAAAAAAAAATGTTTCCAAAGTTTTAAAAATTATTAACCTATTTTAAAATCAAGATTGTGGTAATCAAAATGTCTATTAGTTCAATTTAGCTAATATAAACATTAAAAAAAACGAGTCTTAATTTTAAGGTTAATTTTTTTTTTTTTTAGAATTAATAAATAAGAACTAAATAAAATTCAAAGTTACTTATTTCTTCTCTTTTCCTTAATGTCTTTCATTGACTTTGGCCGATGATTTGGGGGTAGATGGTTGCTATTGACAACAATAACTGTTCAAGAGTTTTCTTTAACTTTGTCCCCCTCTACACGTAAAGTAGCAATAAAAAAAATAATTATTGACTTTTAAATCTGGAAAAATCATAAGAAATATCCATCCTGTTGTGAAAAGATGTTTACAGTCTATATTTCTGCAACTTTCCTCTGGGATAATAATAATTTGTTTAATACCAACTAAAATATCAATTTAGAGTAATTAATCTATTCCTTCCGTGCACATATGTATGTATCCAATTTCTTCAGTAATAGATGCATCATCTATTGGCAACATTTATTGAGCTCAAGATTCCAAATAAAACAGACGTATTGTCATTTTTAACTTATATTCCAATAAGGTACAATAAAATAGCAAATAAATAAATTCCGGTTTTAGTATTAAAAGTTATTTTTTAATAATATATTTTTCTTCCATTAAGCATTTTTCTCTTTTCAAAATGTAGCAAATAAGTAGCAGTTATTATATACAAAAACATTCACACCCTTTATATATTGTTTTTCAGCAATTATATTTTTTTTTAATTTATCTTTAAAATTTCTTTCTACACAAGTCCAAATAAAAATTTGTTTTAAAGTTAAACATTAAAACTGCAATCATTCAAAAATAATGATATAAATATTTTACAAAATTATATATTATAGTTCATCTCCAATGTCTTATAAATTAAGAGCAATTTATACTTTTATCTCTTTAAAGGAAGCAAGTTACTATAATATCTTTAAAATTATTAAATTTATTAATTCAGACATCGTTATTATAGACAGGCCCGGATCCAATAAGTGTGGGGCCCAATTGGATTTTTTTTGCAGGGCCCTCTATATATTAAATAGAAGCGGGATCATCAGTTATATTCAGTTTTTCCATTTTCATTCCAATATTTTCTTCTTCCGGTTCCGGTCTGTGTAATTATGTTTCTTGTTTATTTTTTACCTGTTCTTCTTCATCTTTATCATCATTTTCTTCTTCACCTTTGTCATCATTATCTATTTTTAAAAATTTGTTCAAAGCACCTCTGAGTTTTTTACTTTCGATTTTCCTTTTTGCACTTAATTTTCTTTTTAGAATACCACTTTTATATTTTCTTCCACATCTCTTTCTCGTTTCAGTGGATTCGACATCTAATGATAAAATTAAATCCATTTTTAATCACAAAATATACTTAAATTTTTAATTTTAAATATAATTTCTTGTTAATAAATATTATGTAATATAATTAGTACTTACCTTTTTTAACAATTAGTAATTATAGTCACAAAATACGACACATAATTAAAATGATTATAAGAATAGAGAACTGCAAATGCAATAAACAATTGACATTTCATAGTAGCCGAGTAAGACACATATAGAATAGAATAATTGAGAGAGAAAATAGTACTATCCGATTAATTAAACGTTAGTCAGAAACGACATGGGTATCTATTTTCTATATTATAATGTATATATATTATACTAAACACAATAATAAATCTCATCCATCAATGCGAACTTAAAATAAATATATTTTTAATTATTTGAATAAATTATCCTTTATCGTCAAAAGCAATTTGCTTTAAATTTTGAAAAATAACTTTTTGTTAATTTTGGTGGTGATGTGGAGCCCCTTCAAGTGTGGCGCCCGATTGGGCCCAATCACTCCAATTGCCATAAATCCAGCCCTGATTATAGATACTATATTTCCAGAGAATAACTGTCTATAACTTTAAAGTACTCTACACAAACAAATATTTAAATTCTTACATACCCTTGGTAAAAATATGTTTTTTAGATAATCTTTGGCTTTTGAACACTAATTTGCTGATATACATGACTATAACTTTCTGCTCCATAAGTTAATGTTGAATTTTAATCAAGCTTCTGAATAGTCTACTGATAGGAAATTTAAATTGGTTTACTCACACATACTGAAGAACTAAATATCTATTTTCTTTATCCTTCAGACTTTACAAAAATAATATTTAAAAATTTTTAAAACAATTTACTATTAGGTTTCAGTATATTACAAGCAAATAGTAATATAACTTTATACTGTTCAACAAGTGCTAGTTGAAACAAAAAAATTATAATAAAAGTGTTCAGTCCTAATTTTCACACACTATTTATACCATTTTATCAAGAGATTTGATTGGATAAGATAGTCAAACAAACAAACTAATTTATATATTACCTAAAGTAAGTAGTTTTAAAATTGAAAATAAAACAATGAGTCATCTTTTAAACAAAAAATATAATAGAATATTTAATTCACTAATTTATTTTATAACTATTCAACCAAACAAAACATTTAAAACAAGACAATTTATTAATTTTTACCAATTTATTAAATTATAAGAAAATATTTAATTTAATGTAGCAATTTTAGTCTACATTCATTAGTTTAAAATATATGTAAAACCTAATTTAAATATTGTTTTAAACATTTTTTCATGTTCAAATGTTTCCACTTTATGAGTAATTTTAAAAAGTAATTAAAAACTGTTTTTGAATTCATGCAAGCATTCCACACATTTCCAGTCACACAATCAACTTTTCCAGATAAAAATGTGGCAATTTTGAAACTTACTGTCTGAAATAAATTTAAATGAATATTTAATTTAAAAAATAATACATAATAAGAAATACTAAATATAATAATAAAATTTAGAATAGCAAATTTTGATATTTTGTATAACAATAAATAAAATTGAAACATTTGGTATATCATAAAATATTAAGAACTTTAATAAATAATTATTAAATAGTTTTAACTTATTTTAAAGTTAGATTTAATAATTTATTCAACTATATTTACAACTAAATTATAAACTAATGATTTTAAAATATTTATTTAGCAGGATATTAAACATATTTTCAAGCATAGCTAAAATTAACTTATTTTTGCTTACTAAATATTAAATTATTCTACTTTTATTTTATAATTTTGATAGTTAGAATGGTTTTAAAATATTTTATGATTACTTATGGACTTATTTAAACAAGTTCAAATCCCTTTAAATCATTATAATTACAATTATAACTTACAACTTTCTTAATTTAAAATTTTTAAGAAATTGACTTTCTTCAGCACATCTAGTCTTAACAAAAGGGTACAATATATATTATACCCTCACTAAACAATCACGTGATATTTAGAAATAATCCTCCAGCTAAACTCTGATCTTAATATATCAAGAAATAAGTACTAATAATATCCTATGATAATTTCTACTATTAGACTAGCTCAAAATTTAATAATAATATATGGTTCAGTTAAATAAATATACTAATAAAAATCATGAGACATTTAGCAAAATGTATAATAGTTGGTAAACATTGAGAATATCTCCCAAAGGACATAATCTCAATGGCATAACAACACTACCCAACTTTATTCAAATAATAATAAAAATCTATAGCATTCACAATTTAAATATAATATTACTAAATTATAATTTTCTACTATTGAAAAATATATCTCAAGTTCTATGAAATAAATCAACAAATTAATTGAAAAATCCTATGGCCAAATATGATGAGGGATTTTGCATCATATTCAACTACAGCTTGCAATAATAATAATAAAATATAATATTCCTACTGTGACGACCATGTAAAGTCATCATCACATGTATATATTGTAACGGAAACGGTTATTTGGATGGTTTGATTTTATTATTTTTATTTTTAATTCTATTATTTATTATTATACTTTATTTTTTTCACAACTTTGATTCTTCTTTTCATTTATTTATTCTTATTTATTTGTTTACTATCAGTTTTGCTAACCGAAATATCCTGGCTTAGCCTCCAACTGTAATGGATATTGTTTATTTATTTATTTAACCAACACCGTTACAATACAAGCAGAGAGCTAATACAGATATAAATTTAACTTCATATCTATACCCTTGACCGAACCCCAAGGCAATACGTACATATTATCTTGGCATTATTTTTCCCGATCAAGAACCCTCGGCTGCTGGACAAAGCAAACTATTTCAAGAAATTTAACGAATGACCAGCGCTTGCTATTTATTTTTTATAATTGGGAAATTCACACGAACAAGCAGCACATGAATACCTTTAAAAATCAGCCTTACTCTTTAATCACTAAATTACAGTTTCCCCCCTGTCGTAGCTTGGTGATAGGAGAATAAAGCAAGTATACGCAATTTACAAATAAATATGTTTAATAACACTCACTGTTATATAAAAAAAATACATGATAACAATAATAAAAAAACACACACACTTATATAAATATGTGGCTATAATAAAACATAGTAAAACAGATCAAATATAAAAGTTATTTTGAAATCCTATTGGGTAGAGTTCTAAATTTATCAAAATTGTTCCTTGTTTATTTATTTATGAACATTAAAATTAAAATGCATACATGCTTTTTACCTAGGTTTTCGTAGTAGTTGTTTCCATGGGCATTTCTTTCGAACACTCTTTACCATCCAATGGGAGATCATCCCTTTTTTTGTAGAGACGGTATGTCCTTTACTGTCGGCTGGATTGATTTTCTCTCTCTTTTTTGATTTGGTTATTCGCGTTCCAGTTTTACTTCTTGTCGATTCTTTAGGTTGATTTTAAGTTGTTCAGTCACAGAAACGGCAGTCTCTCTAGCAGGTCAGGCATAGATCTTATACATTGTGAGTTAGTGGTGAGACGGATTGAATACGAACCAACGTCCCTATAACACCACTAGCCGTGCACTTCTTTCATTTTCTTTTAGCTGTTGCTTTTTCAAAATCTCTACTCCTAATCATCAGATAATAATTGTAACTCTGGTCTTACTGTCTTTCTTTTGTTCGTTGTTTTTGTAAATTTTTAATTAAGGTTTAGATTTCCAACGAATGCTTATCAACCTATTTGTTTAATTAGTGGCTGGAATGTAGGTTTTAATTAATCTAGCTGTAATTATAAGCTTTTCCTTGTTATACATTTTTCTTTGTCCGAAGAATTTAATTAGTCCAACAGACTTTCACACCTCTAATTTATACGGCCATATTGTTTTTATATTACATTTAATTTTTACTTTAAGTTTACAATTCATTTTTTCAAATTTATGTTTATAATTCATTTTAACTTGTTACAATATAGTTTTTTGAAAGAGAGAAAAATATGCATTTCTTTATGCATCCCCTCCCCCTTCTCTTACTATTACAAAATCCAAAGTAATTTTGACATTTGAATTTCAACTTTTTTCTTTTCCTTCTTTTTTTTAATTTTAGTAGCTAATCCATTTACCTTTATTACTTCTAGTAACTAATTTATCTAATTTTTATTAATAAATATATACGTGTGATGACGACTTTACGTGGTCGTCACACTACACTTAATTGAATTAATAATTTGGTATTAAATTTACTATGTAATAATCAGATAAAATATTATAATAATATAACAATCCAATTCTTTTATTTCTCATGTGGCATGTTAAAAGTATGATATAATCTGAATAGTGTGGCAATAGAAATATACTCAACTATATGTCTGCTATTTAAATAATTGATTATGACTAGAGAATAATTATATTGCTGCTTTTTTCTACTAGCTACCTTTGTTGCAGTTATTAAAAGTGTATCAGTTATTTTCTTATTAATTTCATTTAAATCTGAATCATGTTCAAAATCTACTAATACTCTAAACCAATTTGTAGGTTCTAATTTAAATTCATTAGAGTGTTTCTGACGATTAGGAATATCAACTGTAAATATTGTTTTTCTTAATAATTTTTGTCTCTCTAGTTTTGCATTAACATGTATCTTACATCTTACTAATCGATGATCACTTCCTATGTTAAATTTATTAAGAACATTACAATCTTGAAATATGTATTTTCTGTTAAAATATAATCCAATTCTGCTGTACCTTTATTTGGATGCTTCCATGTCCATTTCCTTTTAACATTTTTTTCAAAAAAAGAATTCATAATATAAAGTTGTTGTTTTTTCTGAAAACTCCACAAGTCTATGACCTCTCATTTCTATTACCATATCCAAAATTACCTACAGCACTTTCATCTTTCATTTGTTTATCAATTCTAGCATTAAAGTCTCCCTTAACAATTTTAAAATGTTGTTTACTCTGATCAAAATCCTTTTGTACATCCATATAAAAATCTTCTACTACTTCATCAGTATGAGAACTTGTTGGCACATAAACTTGGATCATCTGCATTTAGTATCTGCTATTAAATTGTATAACTAATCTTGCCACTCTGTCTGATACACCATCAATCTCCACAATGTTGTTCTTCCACTTTCTATTTATAATGAATCCTACTCCACTTGTATTTCCAATGTTTGTGCCTTTATAGTAGGTACATGTCCACTTTTTAAATCAATTGTCTCTTCACCTTTTCTTTTAACTTCACAAAAGTCCAATAATGTCCCATTTAATATAAGACAGTTCATCTTCTAATTCTTGCAATCTTCCTTCACTTGAAAGTGATCTGCAATTGTAAGTACCTAAATAAAAAGTCATTAACAAATGGCAGCTTGGGTCCACAATCAGGGGATTCTTAGCACCCTCCATCTTCAGCCACCATCCACTGCCTTGGTTGGTGACTTTACAGCCTCCTGGGAATAATGGCCATGGTTTATTTTTGTCTGTCAAGATTGTATATATCTATTGGACAAATATCATTTACATGTACATTCATTCTGCCTTATCAGGCAACTGAGAAGAAAGAGCATGATGTTTCTTGATCTTAAACACAAGTTAAAAGCCAATAAACTCACCACACTGGCTAATGCATGTTGGTGAGTGCCCATCCATGTTTGTATACTATATGAATAATCACATAGCAATAACAGCTGCAATGGCAAGAATGTATGGAGTGTACATTAGGAATTTGCCCTGCTCAGTTTCTTTAAGGCCTCCAAGAGGAATCAAAGGGTCTCCTTACAGTTAATAGCAAACTTCTTTATATAAGGGACCTCGGGTAATGCATCTATTTGATCTTTGGGTCATATGTCCCTCAAACAGGTACATAATAATAAATAAGTCATATCCTGAAATCCATGATTCGACATCCCATTTGGGTGCTCCAGATATTACTGAATCAGAAATGGCATATAATAAAGAGAGCCACATCTCACTACTGTCAGACCTAGGCCCTAGAGTAGGATGTCATGATGAAATGCTAAGCTCCAAACTACATGTACTTTTAGTATGCTAGCTCATAATTTACTTAAGACATTTCAATGTAATTTAAACTAGTGCATATTCATTGCATTTCTTTTTTAGGCCCCATTACACCACAGAATTCAACTCCCTTCAGGGATAGACTTACTTAATCTTTGACCAAATATGCCTATGTATAAGCAAAGATTAGCATATTTTTCAATATGAACTTATTAGTGGTGACCAATCATTTAGGAGAGCAATGCATAATGATGATGATGATCAAACATTTATTGGTGCAAATGCATAATGATGATGATGGTCAAACAGAGATCAGATTGATTTTAACAACTCAGTAACATTTATTAATAAACTATAATGTGAAATAGCATATACTTACAAAAAAAATATTAGGTTAACATTTATTAATAACTATAATGTATCATAGCATATATTTACAAAAAGAATATTAAGTTAACAAGGATGGTCTTCTATCATTTTGAGAGCTTAAAACAATAAATCTCTGTGGTCCAGATTTCATGATAGAAATCCATCCTCAAGCAATCTTTATTTACAATAGAGAAAACAAAATGATTCAAAATAAAGCATATACAAAATGAGATTAGATAGTTCACTATATATATATTGTAACGTTTATTTATATAAGTTGCAAATATATTGGCATTTGGTAAAAGCTAAAAAATAAAAGTAAATTTAGATTTTTTTTTGACTAATTTTTTTTTTTTAAAAAAAAAAAAACATACAATGAAAGTTAAATTATTCTTTCATATTTTTTTTAAATATAATTAGAAATGAAAGCAGAATTGGAGAGAACAAAAGAATTCCAAAACTAAAAAAAAGATAAGAGAAAGTAAAAATATTTTGGCTAATTAAAGATGTCCGAAAAACTTGAAACGAAAAGAGAACTTTATAATGTAAATTTGATAAAGACTGTATAAGATTATAAACACAAAACGCCATGATAATAGCATGCACAGAAGTCCGAAAACTGGACCTCTAGTATAAAAAGGAGGGCTTCCATTGGAGGAACGTCTTGGTTTGCCTGATATTCTTTTGGTTGGTTTTGGATTAAAGAATTCAGACCACTCTACAATGAAAAAGTTCTTCATATGAGAATAGACCGGAGATTTAGCTGACATCGTTACCGATGGACACCAGAGAAGCTTTCACGACTAGCCTATGGAACCAGCACCAAGATCAACTAATAATCAAAGGCTGTGAGCTCATTTTAACCCTGAAAAACTATGCATAGTTATCTACAACCATCGTGAATTTACTAAAACTTACCGGTAAGTTATGCTTCATTATCCTGATTGTGACAAATTTAAGCGTTCGCAAACAATTTCTAAAAATATATGTATAAAAGGATCCCAATAGTGACTTTAATTTAATTGATCAAGAATCTCTTATTTAACCAAGAACTTTTTAATTGTTTAACTGTTATTTATTTTATTAATATTTCACATCTGAATTAATATGTGTTCTCTCTCTAATTTACTTGATTAGGAATTCTCATTTTAACTTAAACAGATTTTTTAATCTGTTATATACATGAATAAACATTTATTTTTATAACGTCTTGCATGCGATTATAATTACAATAGAATGACAGCCTGTTAAGCTAATTGCACAGACGCTGTGAGAATGTTATTAATAAATGAATACCTTCGAACAACCACATGATATAGTATTTGTATAAGAGTAAAAAGGAATCCTCTTACTCTTATGACTCAAATGTTTATAAATGAGCAAATCTGAAGTAGTTGTAACGAAGGCGTCATTCATACAGACATTATATATAGTAATTTAAAGTGACTATTATGTAGTCACGCCTTCATTACAACTACTTCAGATTTGCTCATTTATAAACATTTGAGTCGTAAGAGTAAGAGGATTCCTTTTTACTCTTATACAAATACTATATCATGTGGTTGTTCGAAGGTATTCATTTATTAATAACATTCTCACAGTGTCTGCACAATTAGCTTAACAGGCTGTCATTCTATTGTAATCTGTTATAATAAAAATATTTCTAATATCAATTTTCATTTGTACGTTATTAATAATAGTTATTATTTTTTATTATTAAATTTATTATTAGTTTAATAATGTAATTTACCTTTGCCAATATGTTTGAATAAGCCCAGGAATAATAATCTCAAAAAAGATAATTCTAGTTTATGGTAGAATTACCGATTCTTAAAAAAATAAAAATCTTTTCTTTTTTTTTTATTTACAACTTGCAAGATGTGCTGGCGACATATTTCAGTGAATTCTTAGGAATTCTGGCACCCATATTAAATAAATTAAAAGCTAATTTCGTCAATAGCATAATTCTCAACTATAAATAGGCTGAGTTGATCAGGAAATATAGCTATGTTTTTAGAATAGAAATACAACTTTCTTCTTGACATAGCTTGATCAACTCGCACACAGTTTATATTAGTGTGTAGAGGCCTAGAAATACGGAAAACGTTATAATATTTATATATATATAACAAAAGGAAAAAGCAAATTGAGAGTTCGGTAGTTCTAAGTATATCCCATTAATATAATTATCACAATGATGTTTATATGTAAAAAAAAAGACTCATTCATATATATATATGTGTGTAAGTCATATTAAAGTTAGTGAAAAGTAACAAAAAGACCATTCACTCAAGTTGATTAATTATGCACCCAGAAACAAAAACAATTACAAGTAGATATTATTAAACCTTATTAGTAAGTAATATAACTTTGTTTGTTCTAGAGTCTGCAATTAATGTTGATTATATTAAAACCTTACCTGAGATCGCTTTGATGAAGTGGTGTTGAATTCCCAGAGGGATCTGTAAATTTACCTTTATTAATAAGTATATATATTTACTGATTCTGATTCCTTTCCCCCTTTATATATCAACATATTGATACATTTCACATAACTGCTCCCACTTTTAAAATGCAGGTGACCAAATTTGAAGATGAAGTTGAATACACAAAGGAAAAAAAATCATGACATGAAATTGCAAATAGAAATAACAAAAATGAAAATCACATGAATCACAATCAATTTCTAGTAGTTTCGCATTTCTTTTTCTTTATCTCCATAACAACCGATTCAAGCTTTCTAGAACAAATTAAACCATTAGTTAGTTTCTGCTATTTATATATTCAAGTTTGTTGTTTTAACAGTTGCGATTAAATTTCTACTTTCTATCCCAATGATAAAGGTTTTCTATTAATTTTTACATATAAACATTAAGTTTCAATATTTATATTCTTATTGTTTTTAACGCCAAACAGTTGTTTTTTAAAAAATAAAATAAAAGACTTTTCTTTATGTTCCAATGGTTTAGTTGTTGACCAGACAAGTGAAAATCGTGAGATTGTTTTCTCAGCTGGCTTGAGTCTATTGTTATAAACTAATAAAAAAATCATGAAAACATTATTATTATATTTCTTTTTTTTACTTAATCATTATTCAAACTTGATCACCTAGCAACTATTTTGACCTCATATATTTTGATCTTTGATCATGTCTGTCACATCAGTCAATTAGTTATTATTTTAGTTGTTAGCGATATTAAGGGTGTTTGTGTATATAATGAATTTGTCTGCTTTCAAGATGTATATAAAAAAATTAATTTCTCAAAATAGATAAAAATATTAGTTTATATGTATGTTTTGTGTATATAAACAGGTCTGTAGGATAAATTATTTGCCTACCAATTGGCCTCAATTCAAACATTGAGAAAAACTGGGATAGGTGTGATGGTTGGTTGTAAGTCATCCCTTACACTATAGTATTAAAATACTTTAAAGAATGGTTAGTAAATAAATTATTTAGAGCAAAGAAAACATTTCAATCATATTAGAGAGGCTTTTATCATTTACTGGATAATTTCAATGGTCTGTGGCATTATATACTGGTTACTTTCTTATGATGGTGACAGCATAGTATGTCAGCACATTGGATGGTCAATTTAGGCAAGGACTTGATTAGCCTAGCATTCTATAAGACCAGGGAAACCCAATACTCAGCTTCACTGGTGATGGCCAGAGAAATTGTAGTGATCTAATCACTCATAGCTTGATGTAATTTAACAGCTTAAACTTTATTATAATAGACTGTATAAGAAGTCTATAACAACTCTTCCAGAAGTTCATAATAATAATCATTCTTTTTTGCCCTATATATGTCTCAAAAACAAAGCCATCCAGATCTTTCCAAATTAATTAATTAATTTAAACTTAAAAAAAATCTTTTCTTTATTATCTAAAAAGAATCTTACTGATTATAATCTTAAGGCAATTTAATTTTGAAATTTTACTAATTGCATTTTTAATTAAATTCCAAATGTCTTTGGTTTTTATCAAATTTCCCTGTAATTGGACTTTTACTGTAATGACAATGCTACACAAAATATAAATTCTAAAATTAGAATTTAGTACCGACATTCTTTTAATGTCAGTTGGTATTTTGATTAATTAGAAAGTTAAACTTTCTTTGCTAATTTGAACCCCCATCTTTTTTCACACAAACCAATTCATAATTAAATTTTGTAATAAAATTTACATTTTATAATATTATTTTTTTATACATTGTATTTTTTAAAAATGCCTTAATATTTTTTTAACTTAATAGTAAATATATATACATGAAGCACATACATATATATATATATGCATATACATAAATGATCACTTCAACATACGCACAATGAATGTTTGCTTTGTTATATGCCAGATTAAACAAATGTCACAATTAAATAATTTCTCTTATTTAATGAAAAATAAAAGCCCAATTCAAGAAATCATATATATATATATATTGTAATGGGCCGACGGATTTCTCAGGAGATAGGGGGAATGCATCTTACTATGGTTGGACTTTGGATCTTCGGATAGAATGCAAATGATTATGCAATGAAATACATAACCTATGATTGTATCTACTTCCAATAGACTAGCTCTACATGTTTTTGTTAACATAGATACAATTTGGGTCAGTTCATCCAAGTCTCACCCCTTTCTGGCCATGTTTTACCACAGTATTCGAAGTCAGGGAGTAATTGCTTTGACTCTCTTATCAGGGAAGGTCACACTAATAGCAGTGGTTGCACTTCTATGTAGGTGATAATTGATTACCAAAACCCTATAAGCATATCCAAATACCATTAGATATAGAACAAAATATGTATGTGCGTATATGTATATATTAAAGGTTATAACAATTGACATGAATATATCTATTTATTTCCTCTAAAATAATTGAGATAATATTAATAGGTATAAGAATAATCACAATAATAATGCCTCTGATGGATATATGAATAATGATGAGCTAGAGACCAGATTAAAATAAGTTATATTAACATTTATTAATTAACAAAAATAAAATAACAAATATTAATTCATTCTGTATCATGCTATCTGTTATGTCAAGAATGAGCTTCTACCACATTGACATCTAATAATAATATTTATAAAATAAAACCTTTATCCTTCTACCCAATGGTAGAAATCCATGCACCTGACCAATTGTTTACAAAGACAAATATGTAACATATATATATATATATATATATATATATATATATATATATATATATATATATATATATATATATATATATATATATATATATATATATATATATATATATATATATATATATATATATATATATATATATATTGAGTGGTAAATCTGTAGTACATATTTAACTTCACTGCCTGATGACATTACATACCTTTAAAGTAGGATTTGAACCAGTTTATATGTTTATTTGGTCATCTAGGAATGTTAAGCAAACACATATACACATATCACTTCCACCCTGTTTATTCAAAATGGTTATGTGTAACCAGTTCAATTATTATTTTGGCTTAAGTATATTTTATTTAAAGCTTGTAAATTACCTTCATTTAGATAACTGTGTATGTGCGTATATGTATTACAGATACAAAAATAAATACAATTAATGTAGAGCTAAAGCAAATGTCAGAAAATTCTAGAAAGTATTATTACAATTTAAAAATGTCATTATCATTTAACTATTTCAAGTCATATTCTTAAAGTTATTTGCAATTTTAAAAATATGTTTAAATAATGCTTTCTGAACATATTTGTTTACATCTTCCAAAGTTGCCAAGTTTCAAGTATAGGAGGAGCAGAAGTTCTAGGAAAGCACAGAAGGAGTTCAAATCACTCTTCTCTTATATTCGTTTAGAGAGGGGAAAAAATGAACTGTGAGTAAAAATAATTTGCCTCCCTGATCTTAAATTGTCTCTGTCCTGCCTTCCTTCCATGCCATCGCTGCTTGAGAACTGTTATGTTTAACTGTAAAAAAACTATTGGAAGATGTTTACCATTATTTTGTCAATATTGTGCCTTTGTGTAGTTATTCTAAATGGCCACCATAATTACTAAAGGTAATCCATTTTGCCAAAGAATGAACTCTTTATATTCCTCACTTCTTTCCTAAATCTTAATTGTAATCATAATGTAATCTTTATTTATTTGGTAACTGACTATAAACTTAATTATCGTTAAATTTGTGATATTCTCTCTTAAGTTTTTAAAACCCGTTCTTTGAAACACTAGCACAGAATTATGTACTTCAAATCTATTATTAGCTTTTAAGTTTCACGCTCTAATTATTTTATTTTCATGTGGCAAAACTTATTTTAAATATGTATGTTATTAAATTAATTTTGGTATGCTAATGCTTAATCTTGTGAACTTATATTATTTTAGCCACTATTCGAGATATTTTTTAGAAAAGTTAAATGTAAAATTTCTTATTGAACACTAGTTCGCTCGATTAAATATTTTGAAATAAATGCTTAATGGCGGATTGTTTAAAATGTCATATTATGGGATAACATAAACTTATTTGTTGTTGACACTATTTATTTAGATGCACTCTATGTTTCTAAAATAATTTTAATTATTAACCTATTTTAAATAATTATTTATTGCTTTCACGCCATCGAACATTAACTTGCTTATGATATATTGTCGTTTAAGAATACTTGGGCTTGTTAAATAGGAAAAATAATATTTTCTCTCTTCTATATTCGACTTTTTAAATTTATTAAAGTTATATGTACGATGCTGAGTGGGTTATTATTTTATCATGCTGTTACACATGATATTGTTGCTTTATTAAAGCTTAAATTATTTTATTAGTCATTTAAGACTTAAGCCATATTTTGCGTTGCTTACTTATGATAGAATTTTAAAGAATTATACTTTGCTTTATCATATTTATTCATCCAAACTCTGGATTTTCTTCACATAACCCGTATAAGAAGGAGGTTTGGTAGAACCAATCTCAGGACAAACGTTAGAGTATTAAGGCTCTGCATGTGAAACATCAGCAAGCGTACCATGGAATCTTTACCACTCATATTTTCAAATAAAAATACAAGCAGAATCATATATGTGATAAAGCTTTTCAGTCCAAAGATGGACATATTCTCCATTTTAAATGCTATCATTATAGTTAGCACTGCGAGTTCTTTTATGTGTAGTTCTCACATTATCTATAAGACGTGGTGCAGTGATGTTTGTAAACCACTCATTTAATAATTAGTCGAATATTTTAGTATTGTCACAGTAAAGCTTATTTAGGCTATCCCATTCCTCATTTGTACAGGCCCAGTTATGCTCATGAACAATAAATAACTTATCTGTTATATTAAGAGTAAACCTCTCTTTGGAGATGAATTTATGAACGTCCTTATCATTACTTAAATTAATGATCACAGCATTGGTAACATTAATTTATTATTATCTATAGTTCATTAGCATAGTAAATCAGTTGCCTATATGCAAAGTAATAACCACATGAAATCTGTGCTATGTTTCTAATGTAAATTAAATTATTTATGTTCATTAAATTATGTTGAATTACTGATGCATTTTTGACTTACTGAATCTCACTCATTGAATCCCATTTAATCTTCATAATAGTGTTAGTAATATTTAGAAGTTATAACTGATTATTTTATGGGATGGACATTTATCTCTGGATTGTTCTGTTCTTGCTCATTCTGGATGGATACTATTTTATAATTCATGTTTCTTTTGCAATGCTAGCTGTGTGCAGTTCATTTAAATTTTCTAAATTATCCCTTCACATAAGGTATTTGATTGAGCCAAGATTTGACATTTTTTATTTACATTAATTACCCTGTAGATCTCATGTTTCTCCGCTGTGTCTCTGGGACCGGAATGAATAAAATTTCATCTGTTATCATCAGAAGTATAGTTTATAATGATATAGGTTTAGAGAAGAGCAAATAGGGCAGAATTCATGATTGCTCCTGACCTGTGTATCTTGGGCATGAATGGATTTAGGGTACTTTTGCTTAGATTCTAATCCTTGTTAAATGAATATACAATTTTGACAGTACAGGATGTTTTTTTCCTTCTTGGGCTTGGTGACCCAAACATTTGGAGCCTCGATTAATTAAATCTCACACCATGTAGACTGCTTATATTGTAGTTGGCTCAAACATTGGGGTCTATATTAATTAAATCTTACACCCTGTAAAGTGCTTATGTTTTTGATGACTTCAACATTGGGGCTTGGTTCATTAATATATTTTTTTGGTTAAATACCGTAATCTATATGAGTAAAACAGTATTGTTAGTCAAAATAATTATTTAAAAAGTAATAAGACAGTTAATATATATATATAAATTATATGTGTATCTTATACTATCTCAGTATATATATATATATATATATATATTTAAATTAATTTATATATATTTATATATATATATATATATATATGTTAAAACGAAGATTTGCACGGGTTAAATATATAAAATACATATTTTGCGGGTTCATCCGTGTTAAAAACTTTTAATATCAATTTACTGACGTTTCGACTTGGTCACACAAGCCATCCACAGAGTTATAAAAAGGTAGAAAGACGGTTGTAGAGGCGCTACAATCACTGGTTTGAATAAAACATTAAAAATCCCACCAATAGCAAAAATGTTAAATTTAAGAATGTTTTTTAAAGAAATCTTTCCAAATAGGAGGAAGTTTGCACGTATCATCTCGCTTATTGATACAATCTGGCCTTTTAAGTATCTCAATGGCTTCTCTGATTTTGCATTGGTAGAGATTATCACATCTGGATATGATCCTGGTACTAGAAAAATCTATTTTATGACCTGAATCTATAGTATGGAGTGAGAGTGCTGATGATGATGAGTGTTGTTTAACTGCATTAGCATGCTCATCTCTCCTAACACTGATGCGACGATTACTCATACCTATGTAAGAAGCTTTACAATTTTTACATGAGATTTGATAGACACCATGAGATTCAAGAGGGATTGAATCCTTAGGCTTGGTTATTATATTGCTGATCTTTTGATGAGCAGAAAATGCTGTATCTATATTATAGCGTTTTAATATACATCCGATACTGTCTGTAGTTCCTTTTACATATGGAACACAAATCCTAATAGCTGACTTATCATCTTTTTGTTTTCTATTTTGTCTATTTTGGGCTTGAAATAAGGCTTTTTTTATAAATTTGTAATTATAACTATTTGCTAATAAAACACTATTAATATGATTTATTTCTTCTTTCAGATGTGTGTCATCTGAAAGGTTAATTGCTCTATTTAAAAGAGTTTTGGCTACAGAAACTATCTGAGTTGGGTGATGATGAGAATGGAAATGTAAATATCTGTCTGTGTGTGTATCCTTTCTGTAAAGAGAAAAAGATAAACTATTTGGTGTTCTGGTGACTAGAACATCAAGAAAAGGGAGTTTTCCATCAGACTCTGTCTCCATTGTAAATTTAATATGAGGATGCATATTATTTAAATGTAAGAAAAAATCATCTAATGTATTTTTTCCATGTTGTCATATGACAAAAGTGTCATCTATGTATCTGAGCCAAATGAGAGGTTTTAAAGATGATGATTCTAAAGCACGAGTTTCTATATATTCCATGAATAAATCAGCTATTACTCCTGAGATAGGTGAGCCCATAGGAGTACCAAAAACTTGTCTGTAATGCTGTCCATTGTATACAAAATATGTATTTAAGAGACAATGTTTAATCAAAGCAATAATATGGTCTGGTAAATTGCAACGTTGTGAGATTATATTTAAAGCTTCATCAATTGGAATGTTTGTAAACAAAGACACGACATCAAAACTGACCAGAATGTCACTAGCATTAATTTTTAAACTTTTTAAAACAGAAATAAAATGAAGAGAGTTTTTAATATATGATTTAATAGATGGGATTGTAGGTTTAATGAAATCCGATAAGTATCTAGCTAAAATATGAGTTGGAGAACCTATTGCACTTACTATTGGACGAAGAGGGGTATCTGGTTTGTGAATTTTTGGAAGTCCATAAAATTTTGGACAGACACAAGATTTTTCACGAGGGATTATTTTATTTTTATCTCTGTTTCAATAGGTGATTTATTAATAATAGCTTTTGTTGTTTTTTCCAAATATGTAGTATGATCTCTTTTTGATAGTTTATAAGTTTTATCACTAAGCAGATCTAAAATTTTATTATGGTAAATGTCACGATCCATTACAACTGTGGCATTACCTTTATCAGCTGGAAGTACAACAATTGATTTGTCCGATTTTATATTATTTAATGCTTGTCTTTCTTTCTTTGAAAAATTATTTTTAGGAAGCTTAGCTTTTTTTAAAATATTACAAATCTCAGCTCTAGCTAAATCAGCCGATGTAGAATCAATTTTATCAAGAGCTGATTCAACATTACAGACAATTTTCTCAAAAGGTATCCGGGAAGGTGTTAAAGCAAAATTGAAACCTTTTTCTAAAACCGAAATTTCATCTGTAGAGAGGGCTTTCTTAGATAAATTGTAAGCGGTTTTTGATTTGGATACATAATGTTTGGGGATTGTGTTCTAATTAGCATTTGCAATTTTTTCTTTTGCTTTGCTGTTACCAATTCCGAATCTTTAAATGATCGAAAACTTGCAATACGATCAAAACTAGTCCACAGTAAAGGATGTATTTTATTACTAAGGAATAAACGTAAATGTAGCAATACTTTATCAATTTTGTCTAAATTTTTCCGAGTTTCTTTAATAAAGGAGTTTAAAATAATATTGCTGGTTTTCCTTAGAATTTTACTAACATTATAATTGTTCTTGTGAAACACAATTTTACAGCAAGTGGGTATAACGTTGTGATTTTTGCACGCTAACAAAAAAGATAAATTACAAAGTAACTTACATTTCTTACTCCACGTTCTTTCAAATATACGGAAGAGCACACGTTTGAAAATTTCCTCCCCGTAGAGGTTAGTAATGTTAAAACGAAGATTTGCACGGGTTAAATATATAAAATACATATTTTGCGGGTTCATCCGTGTTAAAAACTTTTAATATCAATTTACTGACGTTTCGACTTGGTCACACAAGCCATCCACAGAGTTATAAAAAGGTAGAAAGACGGTTGTAGAGGCGCTACAATCACTGGTTTGAATAAAACATTAAAAATCCCACCAATAGCAAAAATGTTAAATTTAAGAATGTTTTTTAAAGAAATCTTTCCAAATAGGAGGAAGTTTGCACGTATCATCTCGCTTATTGATACAATCTGGCCTTTTAAGTATCTCAATGGCTTCTCTGATTTTGCATTGGTAGAGATTATCACATCTGGATATGATCCTGGTACTAGAAAAATCTATTTTATGACCTGAATCTATAGTATGGAGTGAGAGTGCTGATGATGATGAGTGTTGTTTAACTGCATTAGCATGCTCATCTCTCCTAACACTGATGCGACGATTACTCATACCTATGTAAGAAGCTTTACAATTTTTACATGAGATTTGATAGACACCATGAGATTCAAGAGGGATTGAATCCTTAGGCTTGGTTATTATATTGCTGATCTTTTGATGAGCAGAAAATGCTGTATCTATATTATAGCGTTTTAATATACGTCCGATACTGTCTGTAGTTCCTTTTACATATGGAACACAAATCCTAATAGCTGACTTATCATCTTTTTGTTTCCTATTTTGTCTATTTTGGGCTTGAAATAAGGCTTTTTTTATAAATTTGTAATTATAACTATTTGCTAATAAAACACTATTAATATGATTTATTTCTTCTTTCAGATGTGTGTCATCTGAAAGGTTAATTGCTCTATTTAAAAGAGTTTTGGCTACAGAAACTATCTGAGTTGGGTGATGATGAGAATGGAAATGTAAATATCTGTCTGTGTGTGTATCCTTTCTGTAAATAGAAAAAGATAAACTATTTGGTGTTCTGGTCACTAGAACATCAAGAAAAGGAGTTTTCTTCAGACTCTGTCTCCATTGTAAATTTAATATGAGGATGCATATTATTTAAATGTAAGAAAAAATCATCTAATGTATTTTTTCCATGTTGCCATATGACAAAAGTGTCATCTATGTATCTGAGCCAAATGAGAGGTTTTAAAGATGATGATTCTAAAGCACGAGTTTCTATATATTCCATGAATAAATCAGCTATTACTCCTGAGATAGGTGAGCCCATAGGAGTACCAAAAACTTGTCTGTAATGCTGTCCATTGTATACAAAATATGTATACAAGAGACAATGCTCTTCCGATCTAAAGCAATAATATGGTCTGGTAAATTGCAACGTTGTGAGATTATATTTAAAGCTTCATCAATTGGAATGTTTGTAAACAAAGACACGACATCAAAACTGACCAGAATGTCACTAGCATTAATTTTTAAACTTTTTAAAACAGAAATAAAATGAAGAGAGTTTTTAATATATGATTTAATAGATGGGATTGTAGGTTTAATGAAATCCGATAAGTATCTAGCTAAAATATGAGTTGGAGAACCTATTGCACTTACTATTGGACGAAGAGGGGTATCTGGTTTGTGAATTTTTGGAAGTCCATAAAATTTTGGACAGACACAAGATTTTTCACGAGGGATTATTTTATTTTTTATCTCTGTTTCAATAGGTGATTTATTAATAATAGCTTTTGTTGTTTTTTCCAAATATGTAGTATGATCTCTTTTTGATAGTTTATAAGTTTTATCACTAAGCAGATCTAAAATTTTATTATGGTAAATGTCACGATCCATTACAACTGTGGCATTACCTTTATCAGCTGGAAGTACAACAATTGATTTGTCCGATTTTATATTATTTAATGCTTGTCTTTCTTTCTTTGAAAAATTATTTTTAGGAAGCTTAGCTTTTTTTAAAATATTACAAATCTCAGCTCTAGCTAAATCAGCCGATGTAGAATCAATTTTATCAAGAGCTGATTCAACATTACAGACAATTTTCTCAAAAGGTATCCGGGGAAGGTGTTAAAGCAAAATTGAAACCTTTTTCTAAAACCGAAATTTCATCTGTAGAGAGGGCTTTCTTAGATAAATTGTAAACGGTTTTTTGATTTGGATACATAATGTTTGGGGATTGTGTTCTAATTAGCATTTGCAATTTTTTCTTTTGCTTTGCTGTTACCAATTCCGAATCTTTAAATGATCGAAAACTTGCAATACGATCAAAACTAGTCCACAGTAAAGGATGTATTTTATTACTAAGGAATAAACGTAAATGTAGCAATACTTTATCAATTTTGTCTAAATTTTTCCGAGTTTCTTTAATAAAGGAGTTTAAAATAATATTGCTGGTTTTCCTTAGAATTTTACTAACATTATAATTGTTCTTGTGAAACACAATTTTACAGCAAGTGGGTATAACGTTGTGATTTTTGCACGCTAACAAAAAAGATAAATTACAAAGTAACTTACATTTCTTACTCCACGTTCTTTCAAATATACGCAGCTGTTTGAAAATTTCCTCCCCGTAGAGGTTAGTAATGTTAAAACGAAGATTTGCACGGGTTAAATATATAAAATACATATTTTGCGGGTTCATCCGTGTTAAAAACTTTTAATATCAATTTACTGACGTTTCGACTTGGTCACACAAGCCATCCACAGAGTTATAAAAAGGTAGAAAGAGCGGTTGTAGAGGCGCTACAATCACTGGTTTGAATAAAACATTAAAAATCCCACCAATAGCAAAAATGTTAAATTTAAGAATGTTTTTTAAAGAAATCTTTCCAAATAGGAGGAAGTTTGCACGTATCATCTCAGCTTATTGATACAATCTGGCCTTTTAAGTATCTCAATGGCTTCTCTGATTTTGCATTGGTAGAGATTATCACATCTGGATATGATCCTGGTACTAGAAAAATCTATTTTATGACCTGAATCTATAGTATGGAGTGAGAGTGCTGATGATGATGAGTGTTGTTTAACTGCATTAGCATGCTCATCTCTCCTAACACTGATGCGACGATTACTCATACCTATGTAAGAAGCTTTACAATTTTTACATGAGATTTGATAGACACCATGAGATTCAAGAGGGATTGAATCCTTAGGCTTGGTTATTATATTGCTGATCTTTTGATGAGCAGAAAATGCTGTATCTATATTATAGCGTTTTAATATACGTCCGATACTGTCTGTAGTTCCTTTTACATATGGAACACAAATCCTAATAGCTGACTTATCATCTTTTTGTTTCCTATTTTGTCTATTTTGGGCTTGAAATAAGGCTTTTTTTATAAATTTGTAATTATAACTATTTGCTAATAAAACACTATTAATATGATTTATTTCTTCTTTCAGATGTGTGTCATCTGAAAGGTTAATTGCTCTATTTAAAAGAGTTTTGGCTACAGAAACTATCTGAGTTGGGTGATGATGAGAATGGAAATGTAAATATCTGTCTGTGTGTGTATCCTTTCTGTAAATAGAAAAAGATAAACTATTTGGTGTTCTGGTGACTAGAACATCAAGAAAAGGGAGTTTTCCATCAGACTCTGTCTCCATTGTAAATTTAATATGAGGATGCATATTATTTAAATGTAAGAAAAAATCATCTAATGTATTTTTTCCATGTTGCCATATGACAAAAGTGTCATCTATGTATCTGAGCCAAATGAGAGGTTTTAAAGATGATGATTCTAAAGCACGAGTTTCTATATATTCCATGAATAAATCAGCTATTACTCCTGAGATAGGTGAGCCCATAGGAGTACCAAAAACTTGTCTGTAATGCTGTCCATTGTATACAAAATATGTATTTAAGAGACAATGTTTAATCAAAGCAATAATATGGTCTGGTAAATTGCAACATTGTGAGATTATATTTAAAGCTTCATCAATTGGAATGTTTGTAAACAAAGACACGACATCAAAACTGACCAGAATGTCACTAGCATTAATTTTTAAACTTTTTAAAACAGAAATAAAATGAAGAGAGTTTTTAATATATGATTTAATAGATGGGATTGTAGGTTTAATGAAATCCGATAAGTATCTAGCTAAAATATGAGTTGGAGAACCTATTGCACTTACTATTGGACGAAGAGGGGTATCTGGTTTGTGAATTTTTGGAAGTCCATAAAATTTTGGACAGACACAAGATTTTTCACGAGGGATTATTTTATTTTTTATCTCTGTTTCAATAGGTGATTTATTAATAATAGCTTTTGTTGTTTTTTCCAAATATGTAGTATGATCTCTTTTTGATAGTTTATAAGTTTTATCACTAAGCAGATCTAAAATTTTATTATGGTAAATGTCACGATCCATTACAACTGTGGCATTACCTTTATCAGCTGGAAGTACAACAATTGATTTGTCCGATTTTATATTATTTAATGCTTGTCTTTCTTTCTTTGAAAAATTATTTTTAGGAAGCTTAGCTTTTTTTAAAATATTACAAATCTCAGCTCTAGCTAAATCAGCCGATGTAGAATCAATTTTATCAAGAGCTGATTCAACATTACAGACAATTTTCTCAAAAGGTATCCGGGAAGGTGTTAAAGCAAAATTGAAACCTTTTTCTAAAACCGAAATTTCATCTGTAGAGAGGGCTTTCTTAGATAAATTGTAAACGGTTTTTTGATTTGGATACATAATGTTTGGGGATTGTGTTCTAATTAGCATTTGCAATTTTTTCTTTTGCTTTGCTGTTACCAATTTCGAATCTTTAAATGATCGAAAACTGTCTATCAAATCTCATGTAAAAATTGTAAAGCTTCTTACATAGGTATGAGTAATCGTCGCATCAGTGTTAGGAGAGATGAGCATGCTAATGCAGTTAAACAACACTCATCATCATCAGCACTCTCACTCCATACTATAGATTCAGGTCATAAAATAGATTTTTCTAGTACCAGGATCATATCCAGATGTGATAATCTCTACCAATGCAAAATCAGAGAAGCCATTGAGATACTTAAAAGGCCAGATTGTATCAATAAGCGAGATGATACGTGCAAACTTCCTCCTATTTGGAAAGATTTCTTTAAAAAACATTCTTAAATTTAACATTTTTGCTATTGGTGGGATTTTTAATGTTTTATTCAAACCAGTGATTGTAGCGCCTCTACAACCGTCTTTCTACCTTTTTATAACTCTGTGGATGGCTTGTGTGACCAAGTCGAAACGTCAGTAAATTGATATTAAAAGTTTTTAACACGGATGAACCCGCAAAATATGTATTTTATATATATATATATATATATATGTGTATCTTATACTATTCAGTATATATATATATATATTATACATTTGTTAATATGTGTTCGTGACGATAAGGAGAAAGAAAATTAAAGTGTTAGAAAGATAGTAAGAGTAGATTGGAGCAAGTGGTAGAATAGATGAAAGAAGTAATTTTTTCTTTGTCAACATGGAGTAGTGTATATCTCTGTTTTTGGTATTTAGAAATATCCAATATCGATATTATGTTAAAAATTTTTGATTTAAAAGTGTTGCTTGCTAGCAAATATTTAAAGTGTCCGTTTTCTATTATTAGTAGCCTCAAAGCAGGTGAAGATCTTCAAATTGAGAATTTTATGTCAAGTGGTCCAATGTAGTGGACATTATGCTTCAATGACATTGATTCTTAGAGTAACCTCAAAGCAGGTGAAGACCCTTTATGTAATTCCAAGCAGCCGGATGCAGTTGGCAAAATGCTTAAATGGTTTACATGTTCTCATGCTAGTAAAAGAAAAGTTGCTTGCTAGTTGATATTTTAAACGTTCATTTTTTATTACTAGAGTAACCTCAAAGAAGGTGAAGACCTTTTATGTAACACCAAGCAGCCAGATGTAGTTGGCAAAATGCATTAATGGTTTACATATTCTTATGCAAGCAAAAGTGAAAATTGATGTCAATAAATATAAATTATTGTGAAGAATATTAATTTTGACATTTTATGATAGACTCATGCTCCTTGGAAATGATAGATAATTGAGTTAACTTCCTATATTCAAACTTAGGTTAGTCACATGTTGTTATTTTGTAGTAAATAATAACTATTCATGAAATAAATTGTTTTATTCTAAATATGTCAATCCATGTTGTATAACTTGCTTATTGTCATAATATTTTCTTAGTTTTATTTTGCTGGATTGCAACATAAGTCAACTTAAACACTATTTTATGTATACATAAAATTTATTTATATGAAGTAGATTTTATATCTGTTGCAGATTATTGTAAAGGGATAAATATAGTGATGTATCTTGCTGATTTCAAAACAGCATTGAAAATAAAATATATATTTGTTTAGTATAATACTTGTGAATCATTTGATCAATGCAAAAGGAAATTTTAGTGTCCGTCTCTGTGAGCATGAATAACCTAAATATTATGTTATAAGTTATTAATCTTGCTGTGTTGGCATGGCACCTTGTATTTATACAATTATAAATTTTGCCAACCAGTAAGTTCATGTGTTAACATAACTTACATTGAGTGAGATTCAAATGCAAACAAACATTTAAAAGAAAGAAAATCATACTTTCTTTGGCTTTCTGTTATACTTTGTATTATCAATTTACTAATAAAGATTTTAGTTAATTCCAGGTGCAAAGAGAACAGATGGAAAGTGGCAAAAAAGTGAAGGCACGGTAATTTTTAAATATATTTTGTGTTATAGAATTAATAGTTAATAATTTTATAATATATAGCTTAAATGATATAGGCAGATTCAAGTAGTGAGAAGAGTAGGCATAAATAATAAAGTGGTTGGGCATCATATAAGTTAGGCAGAGCAGGAAGAAAGTAGTAGGTATGGTGGAAATGATAGTATAGAGGTGATTGAGGAAAAGGAATAGGCAAATAACCCATAGCAAATAATAATGAATCATAGAGTTAGTGATATCAGTAAAATAAAACAATATGAAATAAGTAGTGAAGAATACGGATACAGAGATTCAGAAGAGATTAACAAATTAGATGAGAATGGAAGCAGTAATGGGGAGTTGGAACAAGATTTTTTAGGGGATGCCAATTCAATGGATGTTCTAAGCCTGGAAATTACTTTCAAGAAGCCAAAGCTTTTATTAGGAGATATGAATAAGGGACCAGGGGTCATTGACAGTAATCACCAGTTATTCATGATGATACAGAGCCTATTAAAGGAACAGAAAAAGATGGAAGGTCTATTAAAAGACCGAGCTGAAGAATCCCAGAAGACAGAAGATGTATTAAAGAACCAAGCTGAAGAATCCCAGAAGAAGTCGGAGGGTCTATTAAAGGACCAAGCTCAAAAACAGAAGAAACAAGCTGAAGAATCACAGATGATGATGATGCAGGCTCTATTAAAAGAACAAAGTGAAAGACAACAGAAGATGGAAGAATGTATTAAAAAAAATTTATGGAGAAAAAGCACTTGCTATAGAAGAAATAAAGAATGACTGTCAACAGATCCAAAAGCAAGTTCAGCACTACAAATCAATATTAAAAGTAGCACAACAGGATGTAACAAAACATGAGGGACAATTAAAAGATATCCAAGTAGTTCACGGGGAGATTAAAGGTTGACATTATGAGATGAGTGAAAAAGCTAAACATGACTATGTGACATCAGAAAAGGAGATAAATGAAATTAAGAACACACTTCAAGAAACCCAAATGAAAATACAATTGGATCTTAAGCACACAGTGCAGGGTTTCCACAAGGAATTGGAACAGATCCAATTGGTACCAAAAGGGATATTGGAAGAGCAAGGTGAATTGAACCATCCAGTTAAGGCAATGCATCTAGAGCCAGACCATAAGTATCAACCACAGGGAGATTTTGGAAAACAACCAAAAATGGAACATGGAAATATGAAGGTGAGTAGTGTGCCAGTTATTGCAGAGAGGAGTCATGATGTAAATAACTGACCATTTAATATGAGAGGAAATTATAACATGGCAAAATTTATACAAATTCAACATTTTGTGGAGACCCCGGAAACAGCCCACAAGAGCACATGGGAAGTTTAAGAGCAGTTTTTTTTAATCCTGACAGTCATAAAAAACAGGTAGCCATTGTGAGCCATTATATAAAAGGAACATCAATGAACTGGTGGAATTCCTTGCAAGAAAAGCCTTGGACCTTTGGGGATTATAGAGGAGCTTTCCTTCAGAGTTATTGGAATGAAGAGCAACAGGATGGCCTTTTGTCCACCTTATCTACAGAAAAATATAAGCCTAGCCCCAGAGAGACTCATACTCATTTTTTTGTGTGTGAAGTTACAAGATTTAGGTCTTTAACAGCATTTGATTATTCTGATGCTCGAATTATTAAAACCATCCATCATAACATGCCATCATGGATCCAGAAAATGATGTTAGGAAGCCATATCACAGATGTGGAACAAATGACACATTTCCGAACCTCCATTGACTATGGTCACCTTACCCCAGAACCACTGAAGAAGTCACAAAGGGTGGATGAGCCCATAGTTCAGATGATTAGGATGAACAATGAAAGTGGGAATTATAATTGGAGAATTCAACAAAACCAGACTGTGTTAAAAGGAAGGATGTCAGAAAACTTCAAGGGGTCCCATTAGGCTATTCCTTTCTGCAGCACCCCAGAGGAAAATGGAACAAATCATCTTATGATAATAACCCCTTTACTAGACTCATTCACAAAATGGACCAACCAAAGTCCAAATGGAGTCCAGAACTTATATCCAACTGTGAATGTTAGTGTAGGAACCCATAACATTCTTTCATTAATAGACTCTGGGAGTCAAGTGTCTCTCATTTCAAAATCATGGTTCATCAGGTACAGTAGGCAAGAGAAAAATATAATGGAACTGCCAACATGCCCTATACACTTAATTCTAGCCACTGGAAGAAGGGTCACCACTGAAAACCACCAAATTTGGTAAGAAGTGAGGTTATGTAAAGAATTAATAGGACACTCATTTCTGGTTGTTGCTGGACTTGTACATGAAATGGTTTTGGGAACTGATTTCTTAACCCCACAACAATGTATTATAAATTTTCCAGAGAGGATGTGTGTGATAAATCACAAACCTGTAAATTTTAATACAGAAATGAATCTTCAGTATTGCAGGTGGGATGTTTAACACAACCTGTCAATACTGCATTGATCATGGAAAAGGTTGAAGGATATACTTTAACTGAGCTTAAGGATCGAGATCAATTGGCAAAAAATCTTTATGGAGAATAGACAAATATTTTCAACTGTCGCACGAAAAATAAAGGATTACACATACCGGATTCATGTTAAGGAAAATTTGTATTTGCAATCACAAACCTATCCAATTCCGTTCCAGTACCATGATGAAGTTGAAAAACAAATCTGGCAAATGGTTGAGTGGAATATTATTGAGAGAAGCCCTTTACTATATAATAATCCATTAGTCATTGTTAAAAAGAAAAATGGTACTCTTTGATTGTGCTTAGATGCCCGAAAGTTGAATAGTATAACCATTCCAGAACGTGACATACCTCCTTCAGCCCAAGAGTTATTTGTAAAGTTAGTGCCTGCTTTCTACTGTAGATCCTACTGGTAGTTATTGGCAAATTCTTTTAGACCAATGGGACCATAAGTACACAGCATTACATTATAATGGACAAACTCATGTCTTCAAAAGAGTGCCATTCAGACTTATAAATACTAGAGCTGACTGATGAGATGTCTAAGCCAAGTTTTATCAGAAGACTTGCAAAAACATTTGGTTTCGTATGTCGATGACATCATAATTGCATCTAAGAAACCATTGAAACATTTGAAATATTTTTAAGGAGTGTGCTAAAGAGGACATTTCCCTAAATTTAAAAAAGAGTTAATTTGGTCTCAGGGAAATAGCTTTCTTGGGTCATCTAATTGGTGAGCAAAGAATATGAGCACACGCAGATAAAATCAAGGTAATAGAGGATTTTCCACACTCAACTACTCACAAAAATATCCAATCTTTCTTGGGTTTATGTCATTTCTACCACAAAGTTTATCCTGGTTTTGCTCAAGAAACATCCAACATGATAGAGTTACTACGGAAGGGGCAAAAGTGGAATTGGAGCAACATACATGACCAAGAATTCTCCAATATTAAAAGGAAATTTCTTAACACTATGATACTTCATCATCCTAACTTTAATCATCCATTCTATGTCCAGACTGACAGCAGTAAGAAAGGTTCGGGAGCTGTACTGTTTCAAGTGGATGAAGAAGGAAAATATAAGGTTTTATATTTTTGTAGCAGGACATTAAAAGGAGCAGATAATAATTATAATATGACCAAACAAGAAACATTTGCCATTGTTTGGGCATGCCAAAAGTTTCGGCAATTTCTCTTGGGATCTCACAGATCACAAATGTTTGGAATTCTTAAATAAAAGTTTCCTTACAAATGAAAGTCTCATAAGGTGGAGCCATATTTTAGAAAAAAATATAATTATAGTATAGTTTATTGTCCAGGCCTGGCAGATATGGTCATAGCTAATGAGATATCCATTGAGTCTGATTTAAAAAATATAAGATATTGGCAGGAAAGGGATCTCCAATATGGAAATATCATTTGTGCGGTGTTAAGGAAAAGAGAAGAAAATGCTTCCCAACTGAGGGCCAAAAGGATATATCAGTATCAAATAAGAGAAGGAATATTACATATTAAGACAAACAGAGAATACAATCCATGGAAAATTGTGGTACCACACCACATGAGGAAACAAATTATAAATACAACTTATCAAAGTCTTGGACATTATGGAACCAGAAAAACAGAAGAGGCAGTGAGACGTAGGTTTTACTGGCCTGGAATGTATGCTCAAATTTTGACCATATTAAGAGGGTGTTCTTTATGTGCAAAATCAAAGCATCTTACGAAATTGTATGCAGGGACAGTCATTCCTATTGTTGTTTCCAAGCCAAATAAATAATGGGCTATATATCACTACAGGCTTTTTCCCAGATTTAGATGCTTACAGTATCTGTTAGTTACTTACAATATCTTCTCTAAATATGTCCAACCATATCCGGTACCATAAGCAGATTCCAGAAATGTGTTTTGGGTTTTACAAAACAAACAATTCCCTGAAGTAGGTAAACATGAAATTTTGCTATCAGACCATGGTTCTGCTTTCTCTTCCAAGGAGTGGAGAGCCTGGATTCTTCGACAAGGACTAACACATCTCTCACATCGGTTAGAAACCCCCAATCTAACCCATGTGAGTTTGTAATGAGAGATAAACCAACGATTCCGCACCTATACTTCTGAGAATCATAGAGGTTGGGTCAACAATACCAAGAAGATAACAGATTTCATTAACCAATCAGTTAATGAATCAACAGGTTTTACGCCAAGGCATCTTCACTTTGGCACCCAGAGATTTTTAAATCCTTAGCAAATGAGAATGTTTGTATTGATTAAAAATGTGACCAGAAACATTCTCGATCAAGGTTAGCTCATATGGCTAAAATTAGAATTAGGAGGGGGCATATTCCTCATCATAAATTTTGTGAAACAGATCAAGTGTGGCTTAAAGTTTCTAAGCACAATAATGCCACACACCAAGAGTTCCACAAATTTTTCCCTTTATATAAAGGTCCTAATATAATTAAGAAGAAATGTGGGGGAAATGTTTTCTTTTTAAGAGAAGGGGAAGTAATTAAAAGCTCTTACAATGTGCACCAATTAAAGCCATATATACTGCCTGACCCAGGCAAAGAATAGTAAAAAAAGGTTTTGAGATATTAAGAGGGTCCATTGATTTAAAAAAAAGAGAATAAGGAGATCCCAATTAAAACATTATAGTTATAATTCCATGAACTGAGGCATAAACATAATAGTGGGAATAGATAAACTAGATCATTATTATTAAGTTGACCATGTGTTTCTTTGCCACATGGAATAACAATTTTTAAAAGTATAAGGAAAATCATTTATTCAAACAATTTTTTTTTGTTTGTTCCTCTAATTAGGGGAATGTGAAGTGGTAAATCTGTAGTACATATTTAACTTCACTGCCTGATAACATTACATACCTTTAAAGTAGGGTTTGAATCAGTTTATATGTTTATTTGGTCATCTAGGAATGTTAAGCACACACATATACACATATCACTTCCACTCTGTTTATTCAAAATGGTTATGTGTAAGCAGTTGAATTATTATTTTAGCTTAAGTATATTTTATTTCAAGCTTGTAAATTCCTTTCACTTAGATAATTGTGGATGTGCGTATATGTATTACAGATATAAAAATAAATACAATTAATGTACAGCTAAAGCAAAGGTCAAAAAATTCTAGAAAATATTATTACAATTTAAACATGTCATTCTCATTTAACTATTTCAAATCATATTCTTAATTTTTTTTGCAATTATAAAAATATGTTTCAATAATGATATCTGAATGTATTTGTTTACATCTTCCAATGTTGACAAGTTTCAAGTATAGGAGGAGCAGAAGTTCTAGGAACATGCAGAAGAAGTTCAAATCACTCTTCTCTTGTATTCATTTAGAGAATGAAAACAAAATGAATTGTGAGTAAAAAGAATTTGCCTCCATGATCCTAAATTGTCTCTGTCCTGCCTTCCTGCCATGCCATCGCTGCTTGAGAACTGTTATGTTTAACTGTAAAAGAACTATTGGAAGATGTTTACCATTATTTTGTCAATATTGTGCCATTGCATTCAAACTTTGTGTAGTTATTCTAAATGGCTGCCATAATTACTAAAGGTAATCAGTTTTTACCGAAGAATGAACTCTTTATATTCCTCACTTCTTTCCTAAATCTTAATTGTAATCATAATGTAATCTTTATTTATTTGGTAACTGATTATAAACTTAATTATCGTTAAATTTGTGATTTTCTCTCTTAAGTATTTAAAACTCGTTCTTTGAAACACTAGCACAGAATTATGTACTTTAAATCTATCATTAGCTTTTAAGTTTCATGCTCTAATTATTTTATTTTCATGTGGCAAAACTTATTTTAAATATGTATTTTATTAAATTAATTTTGGTATGCTAATGCTTAATCTAGCAAACTTATATTATTTTAACCACTAAACTGATACTTTTTGGAAAAGTTGAATGTAAAATTTCTTATTGAACACTAGTTCGCTCGATTAAATATTTTGAAATAAATGCTTAATGGCGGATTGTTTAAAATGTCATACGTATTATGGGATACGATAAACTTTTTGTTGTTGACACTTTATTTAGATGCATTCTATGTTCCTAAAATAATTTTAATTATTAACCTATTTTAAATAATTATTTATTGCTTTCACGCCATCAAACATTAACTTGTTTATGATATATTGTCATTTAAGAATACTTGTGCTTGTTAAATAGGAATTTCTCCTCTTCTATATTCGACTTCCTAAATTTATTAAAGTTATATGTATGATGCTGAGTGGGTTCTTATTTTATCATGGTGTTACCCTAAATTTATTAAAGTTATATGTACAATGCTGAGTGGGTTATTATTTTATCATGGTGTTATGCATGATAATATTGCTTTATTAAAGCTTAAATTATTTCATTAGTCATTTAAGACTTAAGCCATATTTGTGTTGCTGACTTATGATAGCATTTTAAAGAATTATACTTTACTTTATCATATTTATTTATCCGAACTCTGGATTTTCTTCACATAACTCATCTGAGAATGAGGTTTGGTAGATCCAATCTCAGGACAAATGTTAAAGTATTAAGGTTCTGCATGTGAAACATTGGCAAGCATACCATGGTAATGTGAACCTTTGGCAAGCATACCATGGTATCCTTACCACTTTTATTTTCGAATAACACCTTGTGATAAATACAAGCAGAATCATATATGTGACAAAGCCTTTCAGTCCAAAGATGGACATCTTCTCCACTTTAAACACAATCAATATAGTTAGCACTGTGAGTTCTTTTATGTGCAGTTCTCATATTATCTATAAGACGTGGCACAGTGATGTTTGTAAACCACTTATTTAATAATTAGTCAAATATTTTAGGATTGTGACAGTACAGCTTATTTAGGCTAACCTATTGTTCATTTGTACAGGTCCAGATATGCTCATGAACAATAAATTCCTTATCTGTTATATTAGGAGTAAACCTCTCTTTGGAGATGAATTTATGAACGTCGTTATCATTACTTAAAGTAATGATCACAGCATTGATAACATGAATTTATTATTATATATAGTTCATTAGCATACTAAATCAGTTGCCTATATGCAAAGTAATAACCACATGAACTCTGTGCTATGTTTCTAATGTAAATTAAATTATTTATGGTCATTAAATTATGTTGAATTACTCATGTGTTTTTGTCTTACTGAATCTCACTAATGGACATTTACCTCTGGATTGTTCTGTTCTTGCTCATTCTGGATGGATACTATTTGATAATTCATGTTTCTTTTGCAATGCTAGCTGTGTGCCATTAATTTAAAATTTATAAATTATCCCTTCACATAAGGTATTTGATTGAGCCAACATTTGATATTCTTTATTTACATTAATTACCCTATAGATCCCATGTTTCTCCACTGTGTCTCTGTAACTGGAATGAATAAAATTTCATCTGTTATCATCAGAAG